>CM061534.1:198998344-199537715 GCA_030545055.2 Neoaliturus tenellus | reverse complement strand
GGAGGAGGCGGCACTTTTTGAATAGCCCAGGGGCGGCAAATTTCCAAATCCGCCTCTGCACATACACAGGGCCTATTTTCTAAATAGGCCGAGTAGGCCGCGGCCTAGGGCGGCAAATTTTTGGGGGGCGGCGAATTTCGAAATTAATTTTTTTTTCTTTATCGACTAAAATTAAATAGAATAAAAATAACATAGTGTCGTTCGCAAAATAATTTGAAATTTTTATATACATTGTAAATAATCCTTGTAACAGAACTTGTAGTTATGTTGAATGAACTAATTAGATCCGTAAGCTATTTGTAATAAGAGCTAAGATTAAGACATTTTTATGCATTTCATTGTAAGGTAAAACGACTAAACGTTGACCGCCGCAAAACTCTGTTCACAGCAATGTTACTTGCAATTTTTAAACAGCCTATAAGTCTTGTGTCCGTAGGAATCCTACTTTTATTTAAATGACTCTTTGTTTAAGGAACTATATTTCATTTGAAAAAAATTTAAACATAAAATTTTAAAGTAATACATATTATATTTAAACGGCTGTTTAAATGTTGAAAAATCGGCGTTTGATATAAAGTGCAGTATAGACTAACCTTACTGTTGTTAATAAAACATGTTTGTAAAAAAAGCTTATGTAGACATATTTCGTTTAAACTGCTAGGTATGCCGTATGTTTTTAAAATGAATAGTACTATTTATAAGCCAGTGTTGTTGGTTTTCCAAACACCGTTTGAAAATTGGATGGCGGAATTAATGAAATATTTGTTAAGGCTCCGGTCCGGTCTATCTGAGCCTGAATGCCGCCTCGCGGCCGTATAGCGTTAAGCGAGCTTTATGGCAATGCAGAGGTTTACGGGAATCGTGTTTTAAAATTAACTCATTAAGATAGAGATTGGCTCTTAACTTGTACTGAAAGTAAAAAGACGGATCCCGCCTTCTCTGGTTTTAAAATCTTTTAATACAATTTCCAATGTCAGCTATAAACTGTCTAAAATCATCTGTTTTTCTAGATGCAAATGCAAGGGTTTCTTAGAATTGTGTTATCTTTTGCTAAATGTAGCCTAGAGCTATAACTAAGGTGTCATATTAAAGACGAATAATGGTGCTAATTTTCCTGTGTTACACTTTGGAAATTATTTCATCAAAACTAGTAGAAAACTTCAGTTTTTGTCTACAGGCTAAAAAGATCTTCAATTTTGGACTTGCCTTTTAGATTTGCAATTTGAATATAAATTGTTGTAAACTTTTCGGTTAGTGGCTAGTTCAGGTTTCACTGTTAATTACTCTTTCTCGTATATGATATATTTACCTATTGTTCAACTTGATTTAGAACAGATTGTAAAGTTAAATAAATTTAAAAAATCTAGAAAAACAGATTATTTTATATAGACAGTTATAGCTGAAATTAGAAATTTTATTTACAAATTCTAAAACCAGAGAAGACGAGATCCTTCTTTCTACTTTTAAAAAAGTTAAGAGTCAATATCTATCTTAATTAGTTTATTTTAAAACACGATTTTCGTAAACCTCTGCAGCCATCAAACTCGCCTAGCGCTACGGCCGCGAGGCGGCATTCGGTATAACGTCGAGCGGGCAATCCAAACAGCTCTTCCGGGAAAATCGACCTAGAAATTTTACTTTCAATTACCAGCACATTTTTTATTTTTATTTATAGATAGATAGAATCTTATTTCCAATGCCGTGGATGCGGGCTGTCGGACGGATGTGGTGTAAGACGGGCAGGGGGGGGGGGCGGCAAGCATAATGCGGCCTAGGGGCGGCACTAAGCTAAAATGGGCCCTGCACATACAAAGTTTCATATATAGTTTCAAGCGCAAACTTTTAACATAACAGAGTATGCTTAACATCTAATTTATCTTTATTGTGGAGAAAAATAAATTTTATTCGTGATTTTATGAAATGGTTCGAGCATTTTTTTATGTTTTGATGAAATAAACTACCTACACTCATTTTATACCCAAGAATAGTTATTCTCAATCCGTAAAACGGGTTACCCCCTGTTCTTTGGAAATTATTTCTAAGACAAACCGAGGCCTAACACAAGCGAAACTACAATTACTCGTTTAATATAATCGGGTTTTTTTTCAGGGTATAAAACGTTTTAATCCTAAACTTTAGGCTTTACTATTTTTTAAACTATACGTTCCGCTTTAGTTTAAAAACTAGCAGTGTTCCACGTAGCTAGTTTCATGTTTTATTATTATCAGCGGAATTTTGAAATAATTAAATTATAAAACTACGAAAAAATGAGGTTCTAAATTGGTTAGATAAAAAAAAATTATAATTAAATTTTTTACAAAATGTAAGGGATTTGCATATTACATGTTTTTAAAATTGTTTTACAAACATGTGTTGTGATATGGCTTTAGAAAGAACGCCTGTTGGTTTGTTGATACTATTCGTTTTACATACATGGTGAGACGCTGCATCGTCACTACTGAAGGCGTGCGGTAATCGGCTGTTTTAAACTTAACTTCAGAGTACATTGGAAATTCATCGATATTTTTATAACAACACTTCAAGTTTTTGATAAAATATAAAATATATTATAGTTTCCAAAGAAAAGAAGATTCTTTATTTTAAATTGTGTTTTATATTTTTATAAAGGTTTTATGAAGAACATATCCCTATCCCGCTACAGTTGTTTCAAAATAGGTTTCATCATGTATTCATTGAAAAGTTAATCATCTACAAGTCCACAAAAAGAACTCAAAATATTCAACATATTCTTGGAGGTCAAGTGAAAGTTTAAAAAAACCAACACAAAACGAATGTTACAACACTAAAATTTATTACTGTAAATTTACTGTTTTTTATTGCTCTATTCCTACCAAGAGGCCTTATTTTGTATCTAAAACTAAACATAAAAGTACCTACTTAAAAGTTAAAACGCAAGTTAAATCACTCTAAGGTAAGGTTAGTCTAAGAGTTGCAAGACGCCTCTTATCGAGGACGCCATTGTTACGAGTCATTTACTCTTTATTGTTTTATCTACAATAAATACAACATGCTATTTTTACTGTTACTGTACATACGGTATCCGGTATATACTATAAATAGTATACGGTACACAGTCTTATCCACAATGAGAACTCTAACTGTGTATATCCTCTGACAATTCATCCTCAAGTTATACAAATTTTGTTATCATAGTAACAAGCAAACTGGGTTGTTGAACGGAGGGAGACTTGACTTACTCTACAGGATTTTAATTATTTTTCAGTCAAATTCAAACATTTACTAAATAAATACGGATTAAACTATTCAGATTCTAGATTCTGTTGGATCTGGCCGTAAGACACATTATCGCAAAAGTTAAATTGAACATTTATTTGTAAAATTTCTAATTGTTGCATCATCCTGTGAAATCGAATTCAAAAGTGTTCAACAAATTATGAAAACTAAAGCAGTAGCGTCTATGCACCTCGTCTATGCGATCCGCCAACACAGCTATCGCGGTTCCGCTTGACAGCTGACCTCTACAGATCACTGACCTTTGCGGTGCGGCTCGCAGTCACGTGGGGGACCTTCAGGTGCTGGAGCGATAGTGGGGGACGAGGAGCCGGAAGAGGCGCGGTGGGGGACGTTCCCGCCAACGTTTGTCGGTCAAGGTCAAGGTCGTTCGTCGATCCTCCGTCTCTCTCCCTCTATTGCGCAACACAAGTAACTGTAGTGGTGGGAGAGGTGCGACTGACCGCCGCGAGATGACGGTGACGTGGCCATCTGGCCAAGGCAGAGCGGAAAATCCGGGTTGCATCATACAACACAACACAACCTGCGCACGCCAGGAGAAAGTTGTGAAGAAGTGGCTACACTAAAAACATACCGGCTCTGTCAACAATTTTCTTATTGCAACCCCTACCAGGACTAGAAGATTAGAAATTTTTCTCTAGCGTTGTATGGATAATAAGTTGCGTTCACTCGTTCACAAAAGGTGCATGCGTACGCCGATTTAACTGGTTTCACTTGCACTTTGCACTCTTAGTCATAACAACAAAAGTAATAAGATGCTGACATGTGAAACACAGACAACTAGACTCTAGACAACATTTTATGTGCAGTATCCACCCACTGCTTACGTTTTTTGTCAAAATTTATGGTGATTACTGATTGCGCGTGTGGTAAGTAAAAGTTGTACACATTTAGAATAATTGATATTATAAACTCACTATTTGCATTCAAGTCATGAATTTTCAAATGCTTTTAATCATCAAATACATCACAAATTTCTCATCCACTTCCACTTATATCAATAGTGTAGGCGTTGTGAAGTTAGCCTACCCATACCAGCCTACCCACAATTTCAAGTGTCATTTGTTAGTTCCGTGTTAGTTCTCGTTAGTTCCGTTCAAAATTTCGATAGTTTCAAAGAAATGATGATGTTAATTGGTAAGACCAATGGGTAGGCTAACTTCACACTTAGCCTACCCATTACATAAAATAAAAAATAAAATGTATCAAATGTTAGTTCCGTGTTAGTTCTTGATAGTTCCGTCAAAAATTTTGTTAGTTCCATAACTGTGCACTTGGCAAAAATCAACCAATATAATGGGGCGGTGCCCAAGGTGCCCACCCACTTCGTCACCCCCCATTTCGTCACCTATCATAAAAATCACTGAGCCGTACTAATGAGGGTCGGCCGCCGTCCCGTCCCCCTCGGAGCCTGCTATCTGAACTGATCGGTGTGAAGTATAGGATCCCGTTCCCAATCACAAGAGGGAACGGTGTTCACCGTTCATGACTCGTTCACCTCCGTGCAGAGAAAAGTGTTCAAGCAGATTAATACTATAGTACTGTATAAACATTCCATTATCCTGTATATCATAAAAGAGTGCACATTATTGTCTAGAGAGGAAACTACTGTACAGAGCATGGTCATTTTCGTTTATGATGAATTTTGCATAGCTTCTAGATATTAGGAATAATATAGGTTAGAAATCATCGATTGGTTTACTGCTACAGGTGAAAACAAAAGCAGAAAACTTTAACTGATGTATGATAATTGACAGATAACAAACGAAAACAACACATTATGTTTGTTTCTCTTTAGCTCTTAGAGAGATTTTATAACAATGAAGTTGTCATTTATTCTTTAATATATGCATAATAATGCTATGGTTTTTTTTTTTTAATTCGTATGGTTTTACAAGACAGTATTTTGTTAATTTACAAAAATAAAATATAAAACAGCAGTGTTTACAATACTGTATTTCCATTTATGTTATAATTTATTTTATTTACATTATTTCCTTGATCTCCCATTATCTAAGTTACTATTACTATACTAACATTTATGGATAATGAAATGTTTATACAGTAATATAGTATTAATCTGCTTGGACACTCTTCTCTGCACGGAGGTGAACGAGTCATAAACGGTGAACACAGTTCCCTCTTGTGATTGGGAACGGGATCCTATACTTCACACCGATCAGTTCAGGTAGCAGGCCCCGAGGGGGACGGGACGGCGGCCGACCCTCATAAGTACGGCTCAGTGATTTTTATGATAGGTGACGAAATGGGGGGTGACGAAGTGGGTGCACACGAATGGGACGGGCTAACTTCACGCTAGCCTACCCATATCATGAATTGGCTTTAAAAGTGTATCAATCGTTAGTTCTTTGTTAGTTCTCGTTAGTTCCATAAAAATTTTCATTAGTTCCAACCATAAAGTGCATTTAAATTACATATTTCGTTGTTCTTTAAATTGGGGCGGACTAACTTCACGCTAGCCTACCCATATCATGAATTGGCTTTAAAAGTGTATCAATCGTTAGTTCTTTGTTAGTTCTTGTTATTTCCGTAATTTTTTTCAGTTCCATCCCTCAAAGGCTTAAATTACAGAAATTCGAATTTAAATTTAAATTGTTCGATTTTTATTTGGGGCGGGCTATACCTTCAGGCTTGTGGATTTAAATAAAAATATAAATCGGCACTTATGGGCTATGGCCAATTTTTATTTAACTGTGATTTCTCGAGATTCTAGTGGAATCACTCTGTGGTGGAATGTTTTGTCAGTTTCATAATACCTAGTTTTCCTGTATATTGCTATTATTCTGATAATACATTAGACAATAGATGGATTTTTAAGTTTGAATATAAACATAAATAAATTATCTATTACTGCGAGCTGTAATGAACATAAACATTTTTTAAACATTCAAATTTATTTATTTCAATAGAGAGTTTTTGCAACTTAGGGTAAACGCTATTCGCTATTTTTAAGTTGGTAAATTAACGCATATTATGTTTTTCTCATAAGGTGAGAGTGACAGCGAGTGAGGGTAGCGAACGAGCTTAGTTACCTATAAAATAAATTCAATCATGGGCGAAGCTTGACGGAAAACAGCTATATAATATATACAGTAATATAAAAACAGCAGTATAAAATAAAACATAATACTTAATTATTAATACAATTCTTTTATTGACTAGAAAAAACAGGTGTTCACATAGTATTCTCGGTTTGCAAGTTGAGAATAGCAAAACACCTTTTGTTAACGCTGGCCTTCCTCAACAAACCAGTTCCGACCTGTTACCGCGAATTGGGAACTTTCCCCGACAAGGCCAAGTTGTCGAGGTCAAGCCGCGACAGGAACTTCGAAAACAATGGCCGCCTCGCTGCATCCCCCTCTCCCCCCCCCTGCAACACCCCCCTCACAAGTCCGACACCTCCACGCCTCCGGCTGCTGCTATCGTGATAGCTGATCTCGAACCATCTCGAACATTTCGCCGGCGTCGTTGTTTGTTGAACAGATCAATTATCTGTTTATTATCCCCACAGCATCGAACTGCAGGTGTGTATGATAAAATTGTGTAATTATTGTTTTGAAAGATTTTTTAGATTTTATTTCACTGTTTCTTAATCAAATACGAATTTATTTTAATTTTAAATAAAATAATAAAATAATAATGTAAAAATATACGGCAATGCTATGAAACAACTTATTTAATAATTTCTTGTGAGGAAATTTTTAATTAAATTATTTTTAAGTTATTCATTGTAAGAGCTATACCTATTTGAAGTTTTTTGAGTACGCAGGTATGCTGTGCAATTAGGGAGATGTTTTTCAATGATTTATTCGTACAATATTTAAAACAAAAATCGAATAACTTAAACTTTGTTAAAAAATCAAGGCTTTGTTACCATTTCTCTTTTTTCAAGATGAGGAGGAGTTCCATAAGCTTGAATGGTAATGTTCTTTTATTAACTTTTGTTCTCTCTACATATCTAAATGTAGGACAGCTGGATTAGGCAGTTTGTAGTGTTCACCTCAGATACACCAATTGCATTCTTAAATAGATTCTAACCCTCGAATCAGTTGCTAAAATAGAGCGAGCACAGTGCGATGGTAAGTGTGCAGTGCGCTGATTTCTTGGCTCTAAATAGGATAATTAAAGTTATTGATGCTTATTACTACAGCGATTTCGGTTCCTCTTCATATTTCTTCTGACAAAAACTTCTGACAAAAAGAGGTGCCTAGTTTCAAAACAAAATAGTTAAAACCAACAATGTTATAGTAAATTGTTCATTACAATAGGCTATTTATTATATGTGCCGACGATCGGTATGATTAGGCATAGTTTTACATTGACATTTAGATTTTGAATTGTATGATTTGTGAACTAATGTTATTTAGCCCGCGTGATTTTTTGTCTAAGAATAAGAAGTAAATATAACCCCAAAAAATAAAATAACCAATATGATAACATTATTTTACCTCTTAAAAAAAGTCTCTTAAAGTCTGAGTTTTCATTAAAATTCTAGTTATTAGCGATTTTGATTTTACAGAACTATAAAGCAAGGGCGGTTCCAGAGAGGGGGCCATGGGGGCCATGGCCCCCTCCGAGAATTTAAATTTTTTTTAACTGGAGGGCAGTGGTGGTTTTAGAGGTGGCCATGCCCCCTTCCCTTTACGAGATTTTTTTAAATGTTAATACTTCTGTTTGCAAAAATAGCTTAAAAAACCACAGACCGTACCAACAGACAGAAGTACTCTCCCTTTCCGGTTACACATACTGACGCACGTCGGCATCACAGTTTAACCTTAATTCCGTACGTGAACGCTTCTTTAACCACTCGTGATTGGTCTGTTTTTTTGAGGTTACGACCGGCGGGAAAACATTTTAATGTCTTGGTTAGTGTAGTTTGTAGTGAACGTATTATTGGGTGAAGAAGTTACAGAAATGAAGAAGAAATACTTTTTCTGTGTTTTGTTTTAAAGTAGAAATATAGTGTTCACACCTTTTTTTAACATGCAACCTATAGTCAATTACAACATTGCGTCGTCAATTGTAGCCTAATGTTTATTTTAGTTAGGCCTACTGTTTTTTACATGCTTTAACTGTTTTAACGTTAGTCTACGACAACGCGGCGTCGTCAATTGTAATGTTTATTTTTATTGCTCTTTTTTAACATTCAACCTACAATTATACAATTCAACTGAAAAAGTGGCGGAGTCAATTGTATTGTTTTCTAGCGTGAATTTTTTTTTAACATGCAACCTAACATTATAGTCAATGACAATAAAGTGGCAGCTTCAATTATTGAATTGATTTCTAGCATGAACCCTTTATAACGTTCAACCTACAATTATAGTCAACGACAAAGTGTCGGCGTCAATTACATTAATTTGTTGCATGAACCCTTTTTTAACATGTAGCCTATCATTATAGTCAATGATAAGTGGAGGCGTCATGTATTAATTTGTGGCATGACCCCTTTTTTATCAAGCATTCTAGCATTATAGTCAACGACAACTACGACAACTTATAAACCTGTTTTCCCATTCCCAATTGAGTTCACTTCTGTTCGTGTCAGGTAAGCGGATGAACTCTAAAAATATATTTTTAAGTACTCCAAAAGCCTAGAAACCCATCTTCAAAATTTCAAAAAAATTTCGGAGGAGAAATCCCCGGACCTTCATTGGGTTTGGTGGGGGAGGGGGGGTATTAAATACCCCCCAAACCCCCAGGTGGTTTGGCCCCCTCCGAAAATCGGCCCTGGAACCGCCCTTGCTATAAAGGTGCTTATATTACAGGAGTTAGTCAATCACGAATCATCATGAATGTTAGTCCTAGTCTGGTTAAGTGTTTAACCAAATTTCAGCAAAATCATTGAAGAAAAGACAAATTCTAACCCAAAAGTCAAAATCAATCTTATTTGCTTGAAGAAAGCAATCCAATTAACAAGCATTTAAAACGTGCCTGATGATGCCAATCGCATTGAACAACAGTTTCTAGAAACATACATTGAATTAGAGAAAGGATTTATATTTGTTTAATAAGCTACACAGTACACAGCACGTCTGAACGCCGCTAAGGTATATTGTTGATGGTAAATGTGAAGGAAAAGAGTCTGCAGTACCTCCACAATTTTGACTTTTAGTCCCACAAGAACAATGTTAATAATATGTGTCTTTGAAACACTTTGTCTCGATAATCTTGCATCGTATTCGCATGAAACTTGAAAACTTTCACTATAATGGTATGGCAGTTCATGTGACGTGGATAATTTTTTTAATAAACCTCCTAAAAATTGTTTAACTTGGTGGTGATAATATACATTGTTATTTGATTCATTATTCGAGTGGATAATTTTTTTTAATTCATTCTGAATCACGTCAAATGAAAGACACCATGTTAACATTTAAAATTACCCCAAGTTTGTAATTTTCAGACGAAAAACAAACTCACGGTAATGATTCACATTTAACATTGTTCTTATGGGACAAAACGCCGAAATGGCGTAGGTACTGCAGACTCCTAAAGAGTTTATTGCTGTTTATAAAGGTGATCGGTGTCATATTTCATTATTAACGATAATACCACTAAATTTTCAATAAAAAGAACAGACCACTTGACTACACCGAATGTAGTTAATGATATTATCTTAGAAGTCCGTGTGATGTGTTTGGTAGCCCAGCGCGGCGGCGCTGTGATGACTCACCCTATGGCCGCCGCCCCCCCCCCCCCCCCCCCCCCGACGGCTCTGGCGCTCTTAAGGCCCGTTGTCCCTGAAGCGACTCTGGCGATAGTCGCTGAGCGATAGTCGCTGAGCGACAGTCGCTATGGCACTGGTAGCGTTGTTTCAAATGGGACCGTTGTCCTTGAAGCGACTGCGACTGGCGCGGCTAGCGACTATCGCTAGCGATTATCGCGGGTCCGGTCTGGGGGCAGGCTCAGTCGCAGTCGCGGAGCGATTCTTGTCAATTTTTCACGTGTGTAGTTGTTAATAGTAATTTCTTCGTAGAATACGGAACTGCAGATTCTAGAAACGGCTTTTATATTAACCAGTGTACTTATTGATCGAAATAGAGCAATTTAATTCGAATTATGACATGTGATGGCTAAAAGTATTGCGTTTTGTTCTCCGACCAATTCAATAGTGATTAATTTATCCAAAACTAATATATTTAGAGCTGTAGGATACAGCTATGTACATAGGTTAAATGTTCAACCAAATCCCAATAATAAAATTCTAACGGTAAAATTTCACATTAAAATTTTTGATAGTGCCCTTATTTTTCGATTCTCATTAATTTTAGTCGAAAACAACAACAGACAAGCCCTATCTATCCAACGACAATAAAAAACGTCGGTTGAGAATTGTAAAAGGAATTCTCTTTACAAAGTAAATAAATAAAACCCCCTTAGAGTATTAAATAAGTATAGAGATTCTCTTTAAATCGCCTTCTTGTCTAGTTTAAAAAATATGTTATGAGTACCAACTCGGGGTGCAAATAACAATTCCATGACGTCTTCGTCATCGACTTCCTCAACTGAAAAGTATTTTTAGTTTGACTTCTGCTTCAAACTCATGGTACATTTAAAACTCACAATTCAGCAGCACCAGAATCGCTCTATAAAAATCGCTTCAGGGACAACGACGTGATTAGCGACTATCGCTGAGCTACTATCGCTCAGCGACTATCGCTCCGCTACTATCGCCAGAGTCGCTTCAGGGACAACGGGCCTTTACTGCGTGACCCTGTTGATCTCGCCTGTGTAAATTGATAACAATTGGTTCATAACTCAAATTTTGCAGCGCGATCTTAAATATAAATTTTAAAAACTCTATTTTAACTTTGCTTTCAAATGCTCTAAATGACGATACCGTATGAGGATTATTATATAGGGGATGCATTTTAGTTGTAGTGCTTGCTTTTGTGAGTCAAGAGGACTGCCTGAATTATTGTCTTGTAAAATTTTGACTTAGCCAATCACTGTTTAGGTTTAACCGCTGAATAAAATTCATTGATTCATATTTGCATTTGGCCTAAAATGTAAGTGTAGCTGGGTTTATTTTGTAGTTTGCAATTAAGAGTATTTTAGAGTAAAATGGTTTATAAAAAGCCTCAACCCCAGTAAAAATCGTTTTTAGTCTAAAGAAAGATTTTTAAAATTAATTGTAATTTTTAACATTGATGTCAATGGTTGCTTTTTTTGGGTAACGAAACAACACCAATCGATAAAAAAATTAAAAGAACACTCACTTTGAAGCATTGGTTTTTAAACTGCTGTTAAATTGTGAAAGTGGTTGGTTATTGTTGAAAATTCAATTGTTGAAAAGTGAATGAAAGCCAAAAATCAAGGCTCGGATTTTGTGTGTTGTATTTTGTCCAAGATTAGAGAAAAGTTCACAAGTCATTTGTGTATATATAACTATACTGCATTTATGTTTTCAAGTCTCCTACAAAACTCAATCAAAAATATTCTTCAACCGTACATTAGAGTGTTTCAAATTTCCAAAAGTTTGAATTTAATATGACTTTGCTCTTGCCCTGCATCCAAGGGATGTAAAAGTTAACTTTCTCGAGTTTCAGGACAATCGGACAATATTTATGGGTTGCACACTTTGAACAGTTTTTAACCTGGTGTGCGTATTTCTAATTTTGAGTGATATCGAAAACACTCTAATAGACTTGGTTTTCTTGTGTTGCACTTAATTAATATTTAAAATGGAAACAAAAAGAGGAATTTGGCAGTTAGAAAAAGTGCCTAGTAGTGCGATTTAGGAGCTGGGCTTCCTTCAAAGGAACAAGTACTCTTAGTATTTACTCACCATCATAAGGAACTGAACAAAACTTTCTGAAGCAGCTAAATCGACCACTACTAAACTTCAAGAAGTTTAGAAGAAAGCAAATATATACCTGTTAAAACTGAAGAAAATATTCGTATTAGCATACAAAAACTGTACAAAGAATATTAAAATCTCGGCAAAGAAAAAACAAGAAACTCGGATAAGGCTAAGTTGAAATGCGAGATATTGAAATGTGATCTGGTCGAATTATTTGACATTTCCCGCCAAAATGTAATGGATATGACTGAAGTATCACAAGAAGACTTTCTCATGTCTCAGAGAGAAGATCGTATGAGTTCATCAATAAGCGGTGTGTGTTCATCAATGAGTGATGATAAGGTTTTTGCCATGAAAAAAAGAAAAACAAGAGTTAAACAAAAGCAAACACTTCCAATCTATAGTTGAGATTACTAAGACATTATCAGTTGTATTTTCATCTGCGTCATCATCCGAAGATGAAAAAGACATTGGGTTTTTGGCTTCAGTAACAAAAAAACAATGAGCGATTCCTAAATTAAAACCTCTAGATCAAACAATCACGTCCAATTGGGATCGGGAACAGCTTTTTGTTCGGCAAACAAGTACTTCATTTATAGCATAATAATGCAAGTACTATCTGTGATTTGGATATGATGCAGCTTCAAAAAGCTTATCCTGATGAAGGCGTCTAAAAAAGTGCATTCTGTCGCTAAGAGGCACCTGTGATATTTATCCAAAATTAACGTGGGACTTGCTTTTGTGGATGAAAATATTCCTAAGACTGTAAAGGAAAAATGTTTTTGAATTTAGACCAAAAATCTGCAAAGATAACAGAAACTAAACTATTAGAAAGCGAAACCTTTGATTTTGAAGAGGACATCAGCGAGTTTGTTACTAAAAAACAAAAGTTTTCTTTGAAAGGTTTAGAATTACCGATATCACAAAATCCTGTATGGAACCTCTAAGAAGCCATGGCTATGCCTTTAAAACCTTTAAGTTAATGATACTGCAGAGAGAAGTATTGCATTAATAAAACGGTTCAATGAATCAGCAAGAGACGAACAACAAAAACAATTCTTATTGAGGGTTTTCGAATATCACAGAAAAACCGTCACTAAACGAACAAAAAATACTACTCCATCGTACACAGTTGAATAATTGATACAATGTGTCATTCTTATACTAAATGAATATCTTATTGTCCATATCAATCATTATCTTAAGCTTTTGATTTATAATTTTAGCAATAAAACCAATTATTTAAGTTGACAATTTGGATATTTTTTAAATACTTACCCAAAAAGGTTCAAAGTGTGCAACCTCTAAAAATTATCCAATCATCTACAAATTTCACACAGATAACTTATACATCACTTAGACTCAGGGCAAAAGCAAAGTCAGCAAAAATTTTACATTTTATATTTTACCATTAAAAATGAAACACCCTACCGTACATGTACATGTAGCCAAGCAATTAAAATCTATCTTTCTAACTGTATTGGAGATTCAGGGCAAAAATTGTATACTACGATAAAAATAGTTTGAGAATTTTTTACTTGATGGCGTTAGGGGAAAGAACCTTATAAGCCCTTATCACTTTGATATTTATCAAAATATCTATCAATTGCTTTAAAAAGTTACGAAACAAAATTCAATTTTCAAACATTTTAACTCCTAGTATAGGCCTAGTTCTACGATTATAACATGATATTCACAGGCTATGGCGATAATAGGCATCAGACATTGGCCTACTGATAGGGATCTGCAATGTAAAATTGATTACCTTAAATGTTTTAAACAGTATTAACATACTTGCTCGATAGGCCATATACTACTCAGTTACTGAATACATAGAGGAACATGCCTTTACCCACATTTACAATAGGTAAGCTCACTTCGTGAAGAGGGAGGAGGCCCCATCACCACGAACTTTGACGATTCCCCATTCCTTCGGATTGTGGAGAAAATGCCGTATTTATGGCGCCGTAAATGTTATGGTAAATGGTAAAAGCATTACTTTGCTATATCCAACTTTTAAAGTGTTAAACTTTACATTTTTACTTTATCTTTTATAATAATTCCTAAGTGATTTACTGTTTACAAAGCGCAGAATAAAACAAAACTTTTATAAAAAATTAGACAGTTACGGTGCATTATTATACAGGGTTAGGCAAAAGTCTGGACACCCCCAGTTAACTTTTTAACGCGTTGCAGTAGGAAAGCCAAACTCAGCACATGTTAACAACATGAAAAACTGCACTTTTTCATCAACTACACAACTCTGCCCCTGCCCCCAAAATTGGGTATTTTGGGGGCAGCCCCAAATTTTCAAATGTAAACCCCTATTGAGTGACCCCTCATTTTAAACGGTGTATCAAGAGAAATTAAATGGCGCAAACCGGAGGTCGATATCTCACCCCTAACCAAAATGGCAGCCATTTCAAAATTTGAGATGGGCAAGCAAGTCTAAGTTTGGACACCCCCAATTAATTTTTTAACACGTTGCAGTAGGAAAACCAAACTCGGCACAATTTAACAACATGAAAAACTGCACTTTTTCATCAACTACACAACTTTGCCCCTGCCCCCAAAATGGGGTATTTTGGGGGCAGCCCCAAATTTTCAAATATAAACCCCTATTGAGTGACCCCTCATTTTAAACGGTTTATCAAGAGAAATTGAATGACACAAACCGGATGTCGATATCTCATCTCTAACCAAAATGGCAGCCATTTTAAAATTCGAGAATTCTAAATTGACATTTGTTAAAATTAAATCGGAAAATAGCTTTTTAGAATTTATAATTTCTGGAATTATTTTAGAATTGAACCTAGTAGCAGAAATGAACTAGTAAGTTCAATTCTAAAATAATTCCAGATATTCTCGATTCTAAAAAAAATGTTTTCCGATTTAATTTCAACAAATGTCAATTTACCCTCCTCAAATTTTAAAATGGCTGCCATTTTGGTTAGAAATGAGATATCGACCTCCGGTTTGTGTCATTCAATTTCTCTTGATAAACCGTTTAAAATGAGGGGTCACTCATTAGGGGTTTACTTTTGAAAATTTGGAACTGCCCCCAAAATACCCCATTTTGGGGGCAGGGGCAAAGTTGTGTAGTTGATGAAAAAAAGCAGTTTTTCATGTTGTTAAATTGTGCGGAGTTTGGTTTTCCTACTGCAACATGTTAAAAAATTAATTGGGGTGTCCAAACTTATACTTGCTTGCCCATCTCAAATTTTGAAATGGCTGCCATTTTGGTTAAGGGTGAGATATCGACCTCCGGTTTGCGCCTTTTAATTTCTTTTGACACACCGTTTAAAATGAGGGGTCACTCAATAGGGGTTTACATTTGAAAATTTGGGGCTGCCCCCAAAATACCCCATTTGGGGGCAGGGGCAAAGTTGTGTAGTTGATGAAAAAGTGCAGTTTTTCATGTTGTTAGCATGTGCCGAGTTTAGTTTTCCTACTGCAATGCGTTAAAAAGTTAACTGGGGGTGTCCAGACTTTTGCCTAACCCTGTATAATTCTCATGTATATTGACCACAAAGGAGCATGACCGGTGGTGGTGGTGGTGGTGGTGACCTTGGAAGAGCGGCGCCGCGCCGGCCTCCGCCCCTGGCACCGCCTGGCACGGGGTACAGATCGCGAACATTTCACTCTGTTGAATTATTTATCCCTACTTGTGGTCCTGAATTCTCAGAATCCCCCTCCAAGTCCTCTCAGCCCCCTCGCCTAAAAGCAAGGCCATCTTTGATTTAATTAATTTGTGAGAAAACGATTTGTGAAGTAGTTTTTCAATTTTCAAATAAAACATTTTTATTCTTTAAAATATAATTTTATTTAAATAAAAATTAGGAAATATCGCTTACCTGCCGGAGTAAGTACTGTGTGTATTATTATTGGGAAAATCTAACTCCGGGTTTTACATTACTGTACTGTAGCGAAATCATTTTTACCTCAGAACAGCGTCCTTTAGCTAATTTCTCTAATAATACATTAGAAATTATACTGCAATAGTAAACATTCTGTCGTTTTAGTGGTGGTTCGGGGGCTATATCAATGTAGGCCTACAAGTACAATCTATATTATGTTAACTTCGAATAAACCTATAAACTGTATAGGGATAAACATAAACAATTAGATAAACATAAACAAGTGGATAAGTCACTTGAACATTTTGTCTTTGCTTGGGCCTATATAAACTTTGTGTCCAAGGAGAATTTCCACACATCTTATATGAGTTGACAGGTAGGCTAATCACAACCCCCTTATAAAGGCTGAGCTGTCTCAGCTGAGTAGGAAACTACCGTATTTATTTAGTATAATTATTTAATAAAACCGTAGATAATGCTTAGGTGATGATATAGTGAAAATTCTACTATACTTAAAGACATAATAAATACTTACACACAGTAAATTACTCTATACTAGAGATCGCCTCCTGATCGAAATTCGATCAAAATTTCAGTTGATCTAAACAGTTAGTTTAGAACTAAACCATCTGTTCTTCCTAATTTTCTAGCGCAGTTGTTTTTACAACAGCTGTCTAATGATTCATTCAATTCTCCTTTCTCCATAAGATTAACATTGGAACTTTGAAAGCCTGTGAGGCGTAGCCCTGGAGTCCGATGTGAATTAGAATGTGATTCTGCTCATCTACAGGACTATACCTTTCTAACGGTATGCTCGGATTTCTCCTACGATGTACACGAGCTGAGAAAAAAGGAGGAAATGAAACATGCTTGCGTATTAATATATAGATAGGCTACGCTTATTCTGCGCGTATTGTAAATGAACGGACAAACCCTAAATTTATCTTTAAAAACAAAAAATGAAACACATGGCAATTTGGTACAGTATCTTTATAGACTAATAATGTTGGGTCTATTATAAGCATACTTAAATTTGTATTATAGGTTCTTGCTCGTTTAATTATCCCTTGAAAGTAAGGTAGAAAAATGAATATTACCTTGAAAGTAAGGTAGGAAAATGAATGTTAATATTACGTTAGTATAACAATGGGAATAACAACACAACTGCTGCCTTTGTCAAAACGGGTTTTTATACTATCTATACAAGTATACTATAGACAAGCATGATTCGTTTCCTTCTTTTTTTCTCAGCTCGTGTGCATCGTAGGAGAAATCCGCGCATACCGTTAGAAAGGTATCTAGATAACTAGATAGGGTCCTGTAGATGAGCAGAATCACATAATTTCCATCAGCCTCCAGGACTACGCCCTATGGGCTTTTAAAGTTTCAATGTTAATCTTATGGGAGACGGACAATTGATTAGTCTAATAATTAGACAGATGTTACGATAACAAAATGCTAGCAATCCAGGAAGAACAGATGTTCCAGTTATGAAACATTTTTAATCTAATTGGCTCATAAGATGAATTGAGTTTTTGGTCGAATTCGACCAGTGGGCGATCCCTAGGCTTAATTATCTTCTGGCATTTCTTATGGCATTGGTCGTTTGTAGTAAGCTGATCTTTTATTAATTTACGGGTTTTGGTGTTGGACTCAGGAATGGAGAAAACTGTCGTAACGTAATGCATGTAAGAGACATGAGCTATCTCATTAGAAGGTAAACCCAAGTAAATACCCCCCGTCGCAGCAGACCTGCGTACTTAGCGAATTTCCAAATTATTAATATTAATTTTTACCACATGAAACTGTAAACCAAATAAAATCACATGCTCATAGATAGGGAAATAAATGTCTATTCTACTTATGATAAATATAGGGAGAGTATGCAGGTATGCTGCCATGGGGAACACTAAAATTAGGTTTTTATCATTTAAAAAAAATATATTTTGACCATATGAAGCCATTTACTAAGTTTCATCAATATCTGTCCATTGCTAAAGAAGTTTGCCTATTCTCCATATGATTAACATGGGGAAAGAGTATGCAGGTTTGCTGCCATGATAAGCACAAAAACCAAGATTTTTTACCATAAATGAATGAATCTCAACCAAATGAAGCTGAATTCCAAGTTTCATCGAAAAATATTGGTTAATGAGTGAAATATTAACACATCAAAATTCTCCATAAGATTAACATTGGAGAACCAAAATACAATGTACTGTCTTTAGTTTTTTTAATATCTCGGTAACCAATGGAGATAGAGCAAAGCTGACAAAGCTGAAAAATACTAAATTGTGTGTTTTTTTTTTAGCTAAATCCAGTGGTGAAAATGAAAATTTAAAATTTTTTAAAATTACCTATGAAAAATGCAAAAAACCCATTTTTGGGGTACAAAACCCCCAAAAACTACCCTTCCGGTAGAACGATATATCTGATTTACGAACTCATCCGAATAAACGTAGGATTACACATCTCTATCAAATTTGGTGTCGATCGGACCATTTTTACGAGAGTTATCGTGTCTAGGGACACATACATACATACATACATACATACATACATACGTACATACATATATATATATATATAAAATTTCTAATGACTATTATTTTTGGTCTCTAGGCACCTCAAAACGAAAAAGTAACATGGTCCCGGGCTTAGGTCTTACCATGAGACCTACGGTAATAGCTTATTCCCTATGGGAAATTCGCTAAAAAGATGTACTCAAAACGTCACTAGCCTGATAAATAAAGGACGTCATCTTCCTGAATCAAAAGCGACATTTTGAAACATCTAAGGAATGAAATAGCCCTTCTTTGTTCATTTTTTTCTTCTCCACAGTCAATCGGCCGCATTTTTTAAATTTTAAAACTTATTCTGTAGTCTACTATAAATATAATCATTATATAGACTACATGGGAAAAACTAATTTTTATTGTTTTAGGCCATACAATTCATATTTCTGGTATTATTATCAGTTATTTCACATGAAATAACGAATCACATTTCGAGTAGTAATTAATTACATTTTGGAAAATACAGTATATTAATAGGACATCAGTCAGTAGGTTACGGTACATTTTAGAATTGCGAATCAATGTTATAGTGTATAGGAAATAGATTTAACTCGGATACCTGAACCATAGACGTTGGAAAACAAACAAATAAAGCACTACTGTAGCCTACAGCCTCCAATGACTCCAATGCATTTCTTATCATGGGGAATTTAAGACCTAGTACACAGAATGACTTCAACGACGAAAAAATTAATCTACAAATTACGTAAAAAATCGATCTCTGTAAGTAAGTCGATCTCTGAATCTTCCTTCCAAAGTTATCTTTCAACTTTCGTCATTAAAATCGGATTACATTAATACACCGAGGCACCAAAATTCATGTATGAGGATATCACTCCTCTTCGGTCCGTTCATCCAATTATTGCGCAATACAAATACAAAAATAATATAATTGCGATTTAATAAAACAAATTTTGCTCCACGTAATGCATTGGGAGAAAACCAATACTGTACTAACAAAAAATTTGACACATTGATTTAAGATTGCATCATTCAAAAGTACAAAGGTTAAATAATGGTGGCAGAGCGCCTCTAGTTGGACGTCACACACACGTTACATCGGAAACAGATAATTCTCAGATTATGTTATCAACACTTTTAATTTCGCTGAGTTTTCAGTCGTCCACAGATTATATCGTTCACACGATCCCTCCTTCCCCTCTCCTACACATTGGCGAGGATACTCCTCTCTCCCTCTCACTCTCTCTCTCCCACTTCCCCTCCACCACCCCTTAACCAGTTCTCGCGGTGACTCACCCACTCTTTATTCCCGAGTCAATAGCCCATGCGGCCATTTCTTCTGTTACCTTGCGCTACGCAGGTGCCTTGTCCGATTCTACCGTTCATTAGTTCCAGATAGGTAAAGGATCTCTGTAACAATGCACGAGTAATACTATTGTTATGAGTGAGGGGGCTTTGCCTATTCAATTTCAACTAAGCAAAATACATTGCAGTTTCAACTTTATTGCTAGTCTGTTTGTAAGATAACATTTTGGGGTGAATTTTAATTAAACGTTTAATGAGCCTCGAGCACTGTAAATTATATATCAACAGATTTTTTTCGAAACTAAAACTAATACTTTAGTTCTTTCTAATAATTATGCATAACAACGTTGGATTTAAACTGTTACAGGTCAAACTTTTTTATCGAACACTTGTTTTTATATTTTAGATCCCCCGAGGCCTTTCCTTCAACACTTGAAAGGCAATAAGTTGTGAGAATCCCAGTGGAGCGACCAATTCTGACTGGACCTGTTTCGACTTCTTGGTGAGAATTCAGCTTTTTAAATTTTACAATATTTTTCATTGCCTTTAAGTTTCATCACTGTTACCATAGATTAAATATACTCCCTAAGAGTACGGGGAGTTGCCGAAGCTACGGTTACTGAAGCAGTGAAGAGGAACGTTTAGAGATGGAAACAATGTCACACTGCATATAAAGATATCCCATTTTGCGACCTTTTCAAAATATTTATCAAGGACAAAGTCTATTTTTCAATATTTTTCGGGTTGGCGCACATTCAAAACCTATATTTATAAAGCTTTGCCAATAAGTGAAGGGCTTGGTACAGAATAGAAAATTCATGGGTACAGTGCTTTTAATTAAAATTTGTGAACACATAGTTCATTTCCCACATATAGTTTGCGGTGGGTGATAAAGACTAAAACTAGCGACCAAGAAATATCATTCCTTGGTACCGGTATTCCTTCGACACTACAAAACCTCCGGTGTTTTGGAATACGAAACCCATTAATGTAACCAAACTATCGTTTCTTATCTTTAAAATTAACATTTGAACGCATTACAAATTTATATATCTATTTGCTTTGGAAGTGAGTTTTGTAGGTGTAGCCTACCTTATTCAAATCGTGTATTTAAATAGGCTAATAAATTAACTAAGTTATTGTGAAATCAATCTTTACACAGTTTTTAGAAACACGAGTATTTTATTAAATTATCTCTTTCACTCGTCGGTTTCTATCATTTAAGATAATTGGGCAGCGCGCCAACTTTTATCTTATATCTCTTGTGATAGCCGGACATAATTAATTTCCGCTAATGTACTCCACTTCATCATGTAAAGCGCTTGTGGTTAGTATACACATTAAAATACCTACAATTTTGTTTCTATCAATGATGTCCATAATTCAACCTGCAGTTTCATATACTGTATGTAGCATATGCCTAAAGTGAATATGAAAGGAATGGCGGAGGCTAGAGGCTAGTCTTTAAGCTTGCTACCAAATTCGCATGAAGAAACCTTGAAAAGCTCAAGCTTGAATGTAGGTAGTCTGCACTACCCGCCACCTTGGATTTTTATTCCCACAAGACTAATGTTGAATTTGAAACTTCATCTAAGCCTTTATTTAACATTGGTCGAAAAAGATTGATCTTTATGTAATTTTAAAAGATATTTTAATATCTAGGACACTATGAAAAATCATGATTACACGATTTATGAGATTAGATTAAAATATTGAAAAACGCGTGTATTTACAAACAAATTTGTTGAGAATACGTGTTGTTTGTTAGTCATCATAATACAGGGTGATTCACGACGAAGTGCAGAAATTTCGGGAGCTGATTCTACACAGGAAAATAAACAAAAAAGGCCATATAAACATATGCCCTAAAATCCTTCGTTTAGCCGCTAGCCGCCATTTTGTTTTTTACACGTAATAATTTTTATCTCCGTAATGAATTGATGGATTTACTTCATATGTGGCATGGACCTTTATCACAATAATGGTAATTTCCAGAAAAATAATTATTATTTTCCGATGTCTATTTCCAAAATGGCGGCCATTTTGAAATTTAAAACTCAAATTTCTTAAAAACGGCCCATTTTGTCAAAATTTTATTTCAGACAAAAAAGTTGACGAATTATATTATCTAAACAATAATACCAAGTTTGTAAATATCTAACAACAAATAACGGAGTTATTAGGATTTTTATGCAAAAAAAACATGGATTTTGCATTATAATTCATGCAAATTTAGGTTATTTCAATAGAAAAATCACCATAACTCCGTTATTTGTTGTCAGATCTTTAAAAACTTGGTATCATTGTTTAGATAATTTAATTTTTCTACTTTTTTGACTGAAATAAAATTTTGACAAATGGGCCGTTTTTGAGAAATTTGAGTTTAAAATTTTTAAATGGCTGCCATTTTGAAAATAGACAGCGGAAAATAATAATTATTTTTCTAGAAATTACCATTATTGTGATAAATGTCCATGCCAAATATGAAGTAAGTCCATCAATTCATTACGGAGATAAAAATTATTACGTGTAAAAAACAAAATGGTGGCTAGCGGCTAAACGAAATATTTTAGGACATATGTTTATATGATTTTTTTGTTTATTTTCATGTGTAGAATCAGCTCCCGAAATTTCTGCGCTTCGTCGTGAATCACCCTGTATAAACTTTTGATTTCATAGGGCTCTAGATAAATTTTAGAGAGATTAAAAAAGGCATTGATTACGTTTGAAAATTAACGTTAGCCTTATGGGAATAAAAATACAAGATGGCGGGTACTGCAAACTCTTTAAAAAACATCTCTTCATTGAGAATTATTCACACGTTTTAGGGTACCGGTATAGGCTTATTTTATGTGGTTATAGAAAGAAGTTAAAAAATCCTTGGTTCAGTCAATTTATTTGTTAATTTTTATTATTTTAATGAGTTTTAAAATTCTTAGGATCTTGCCTGACCTACCAAAACGAAAGACTCAGTCAAATTTTGGAATCGCCCGCTCCATGCGTGCAGTCTCCGTCGATGGCCTCTGACGTCATTTGGGCTGGGGTTGTGGATATTCAGGGAAAGTTTTTGTGGCATCACTGACTGGGCCAAATACAATATTGATTTAAAGGCTGTTAAAGTGCAGAAGAAACTAGAAGAACTATGTGCTGTTACTCGGCAAATTAATGTAACGACGCAAAACGAAGATCTCTCTCGTCGCTTGCCGCGTTTATCCATGTGAACTTTGTGAAGTCATTCAGCTTTTCGCAGTGAACAGATGACGGCTTACTTTTTTAACAAATAAATTTTCAAAATACTTTACGTCACATAATGAAAAACCTAAAAGTTAGTAAAAGTTATTACAATTATAGTGTATAATACAATTTTAGAAAGAGGTTGAGTGAGTAAAATGTTAATTCAACCATAAGGTTTTTGTCAAATGGTTCCTTAATATAACTTTAAATTGGTATAAGTTGGCTACTTTGATGGACTGGGGCAAAGCCAAGAGGTTGCATAGGTCTTTTAAATCCCTAAAATCCCTCTCATCGCTATGATTTTAACAGTATTTGTTTAATTTAAGAAAGCCATTAGCTTATTTCGTGAAAAATAAAATCAAACATATTATGCTCATCGGTGTCATACTCACACAGGAAGACGGAAAGACAAACATAAATTTATGATGACGCCGATTTTTTTAATTCAGTCATGTAGGTAGGCCTATTAAAAGCAAAATAATTTAAAATGTCAAGATTTTTTTGTAATTTTTGCAATTTACATCCAATGTAAAGACACAGCTCTAATTTTATTACCTTACAGAATTCGCATTGTTCTAACAACGCAATGATTTAAACTTTGTTGTAGCCTCTCTTTTCTGTTCGAAGTTATAGTGGACAAATTTCATGTTCCCATATGACGTATAAAGTCAATTCTATTACGAGCATTTTAACATGTCCCTTATGGTGAACACATAAGTTATTCAAGTTTTATGCAAATCCGATGCAAGATTATCGAGATAGTGTTTCAAAGAAAACATCAATGTTTTGAATTTAACATTGTTCATATGGGACTAAAAGTCCAAGATGGCGAATATTGCAGACTCTTAACATGCAAGTCAAATACTAGGAAATTGGACTTTCCATTATACAGTTCACTGTAATATTCAAAGTTAAAATATTTTTAATTTTTCCTTGGGGTCAATTAGTGGGGAATAATTTTATTTTAATGTTGTGGGAGACCATGTGCAGTATTTGGGTCAAATAATGTACGTCCGGCCGCATCGACAGGAAGAAGGGAAGGAGTAGAACTGTGTCTGTGTCTGTGTGGGTTGGCAACAACTCCGCATGCTGTGGCATTGGCCCCAAGGTCACAGGATTGTGATTGCATCATCCACTCCGATATGGTTCTGGCGCCAATTGAGTATAATCCGTTCGTATAATAGACCCACTTTGTCCTTTTAACATTAAAAATCTCATCTCCAGTCACACAAAGCCTAAATATTCTGGAAAATGTAATGAATTCTTTTTTATTTCTACAACTATAATAGTGTTTGACAACTTTAGTTGGTTGTCGAATATTGTTTATATATCGTATAGTAGGCTATTGTATATAGCGTACACGCGCATTTAGTTCGGAAAACGATTTATCCAATGATTTTATATAGCAAAATCCTTGACATTCCTGTTGTGTGATAACTTAACGTTATTCTCCCTGACTTAAAAACCACTTTATAGTCCAAAATTCACAAGAAGCTAAACTTAATCAGTCTTGTTCAAACTTAGCCATCTATCCCAATTTAGACATCTAACTTACTGCAAAAAAATATTGATAACTATTTTATATACGGTAATGGTCTAAGCGACCGTGATAATGGAAATGGACATGGAAATGGGTCAAAACACATCCATATATTACGGTAGCAGTTTTTAACAATTAACAACTAATAGGTTGTTATGAGTACATTTAACTTTATTAATTTATAAAATGCCAGAGCTTGCAGTGCTAAGAGGCTATTGAATAGATGTATCAAATCAAATAAAATTCCCCCCATAACAAAATATTATCTCTCAACAGCAACCACTGAAACAGAACACTTTACAGTTGTTTAGATTTTGTTCATAAGAGACTAAGCCTCGGGCTCGGTTCACAAAATATACAGCTCGACAGCACCAGAGTTTTTGTCCTAATTTTTAATTGGATGATAACTTAAGCTACACGTTCGAAACTAAAGGCAAGTCAACAGAACTAAGCAAAAGCGAAAGTCGAAATTTATAAGTTTTTAACGCTTACCAACAAAACATTGATTTTAAAACATTTTTAAAACTTTAGAAACTTCGTAGGCCTATAGCCGCTTAAGTTTAACTGTTTTTGTATTAGTCCTACACATCATGCTTACATAATTATTTCCCCCAGAGCAAAATTGACATGTATATAACTCTTACCGTACTACTTTCATGATAATACAAAAGTATTCATTGCCTGAGATGAATAATTTATACTACGGTATAGAGTAATTGTTGCTCGAAATCGAGCATTTTAATTTTTATCATATGTAATTGCTAAAAGTTACGTTTATTTATAAATCTATTACACCCGACTAATCCAATATTGTAATTAAGTTAATCATCCAAAATTACACTTTATTTACAGCTGTGCATTACAGATGTTTAAAATACTCAGATGTTGGTTGAGTATTTTAATGTTGTTAACATAGAATAACATTGTTATTCAAATGGGAAATTTTCAAATTGTAATGATGGATGGTGTTTTTATTTTAAAATACGACTCTCGCAAATTTTTCGGCGGAAATAAACTACAGACCATTATACTTATACTTATACTTCTTCAGTCGTCCCGTAGACCACATGTGCGGCATGAGACCAGTCTTCTTATCTATTTTTTATTCTATCACAGTTCAGTTGAACCAGGTCATTCAGGATGGGTGGGTAGGCTCAGGTTGGGAAAGTTGGTAATTCGTAAAAACAACTATTGATCAAGTATGATTTGAGTTTTGATTTGAATTTTTTGGGACAAGCAATCTCTTTTAAATCTATTGGGAGGCTGGCAAGAAATTTAAGGCCGATGTACAAAGGTTTTTGTTCAAAGAGTTTTAGATTGTGCTGAACTGAAGGGTTAATTGCTCTATTTCTTGTATCGTAACCATGAGAATGTGTAGGCACCAGATTGTTGTCTTTAACGTAAGTTATGGTCTCAAACATGAAAAGCGAGGGGACTGTTAAAATTCCTAAGTTTTTAAAGTGACTGTAACAAGACTCTCTTGGTTTGAGACCAAGAATGCACCTTACTGCTCTTTTCTGTATTGTAAAAATTCTATTGAGATTGTATTTACTTGAAGCACCCCATAGTACTATGGAATATCTTATATGGCTTTCGATTAAACTAAAGTAAACTAGTTTGGACAATTTTATGTTTCTTAAAAAAGCAATGTTTCTGAGGACAAAAATGTTTTTTGACAAAGTTGCTGCTAACTTATCTACTTGGTCTATCCACCTCAGCCCACCGTCCAATCTCACTCCAAGGTAATCAATTGAATCAGAACTCTGAATTTCATCGTCACCAAGAAAAACAGAGGGAGGAGAAATGTTAGCTCTCATCGATTGTGCTGCACGTTGAACAGTGGAAAAATGTAATTCCCTATCCAACAACACCAACAACTTGAAAATCGGTTAAGAATTGCAGGAGGAGTTCTCTCATCAAAAAGTCTTGGCGTATTAAATAAGTATATAAAATGTTCAAAACGATAATCATAATAAGATTAAAATACGAATAAGTTATATCTCGCCTACAAAAACTGGTTCAGCGGGCCGGCGCCGCACAGTCACAGGTTCCCCTGAATCCCCTCCCTCCCCACCTTTCACAGTTCTCCCACTCTGCTCGACAAAACAAGCAAAAAACTTTCATGTTTCGACAGGTTAGTCTGCCCACGCCGCCGGTCGTGTCGGGAGCCAGTCTTTTCCATTCTAGTGCTAGCTCTGTTCGTGTGCTGATCGTGCTTGTGGAAGATACGTTGTATGTACGTTTTGGTTTTAGTGATTTTAAATTAGTACCTAGTAGTTTGAATGTCAGTGTTGTGGTTGAGGAATCAACTGATGCATCGGTTTGGAATAAAATCCAGTTCACGTAAGTAAAAATAAATATTTTCAATAATTTCTAATATGGTCACGCTGTTAGGCCTAGTTGTGTCAATATGTCAACGAAACTTGGCTTCAAAATTAAAACCGACAATAGGCTAACTTATTCACTAGAATTAGCCTACTTTTGTTACAGCAGAACTAGGCCGAGTTATTCTATTGGTAACACAAAAGTTGATGGTAAAATTGTTTTGACAACATCTGTTAATTTAGCCAACTTTGATAACAAAATTCAATTTTCATAAATCAAACTAAGGCAGAGGGCCAGATTAAACATTTAGGCGCACCCATAGGGCTAGGCCCTATAGGTCTATTTTTTGCGTTCCGGGGTTTGAGGTTAAGTTTAGTTAGGCCTATTCATAAATTCATTCTAAAATAAGTACTGTATAGACCTAACTTATTTAGGCCCTAGGTCCTATCACTCGTTTACAAACCCCATTTCATAACACAGTGATTTTGTAATATATAATTAATTATTTAATTACCTTCGTCGTCACCGAGACCAGCAAAGCCGGATAGGTTTTGTCTAATAATGTGGTACCGGCATATAAATTTTACTTGGCACCATCTAAACGAATTCAAAAAACTAAATAATCCAAAACCGTGCTTTAAATTATTGCTCTACGTTAAGTGGTCGCTGAGAAAATCCAATTTTTCATTTAGCGGGTAAGGCGGTTCGTTATCAAAAGTGTCAGATGTGCATTGATTCAAACTCGTGCTGCTCAGCTGCTCCCAATCCAACTGAGCTATCAAGATATTAATGTTTGGAGTCTATTAAAACCTATTTTTATATTTTTCAAAAAAGTATGTACGTCAGTTATCTGATACCGTTTATTTTAAACTTCCTTTATCTTAAAAAAGTGTGATTTTATTAAAACCTTGCTAGCAAGAGTTCTTAGAGAATTAAGCCAACCAACCATTAAATAAAACACTCATTTTTAAAACATAATCTTTTATTGTGAGTAAAATAATGTTTGTAAATTCAATCGTTCACATCATATATTTACGTTTTTCGCATATGTTTCTGTGATCCCTTTTCACTGCCACTTCTTAACTGATACGCAAATTTAACACTTTCCACTTGAAAGAGTAGCAAGCTTTTGCCAAATGTGACGTAGGTAGTAGCCTAAATAAAATCAATAAAGATAATTTTAACAGTGAACATGCAACTGTTTGATAAAAAATGCATCTCCCAAAGGAAGTGCATTAACACATTCCTTGCGCGGGGCGAGAATTTACGCCCCGTGCGGCTGGCACCACGTGTGCAGGGCGGGAATCGCCGCCCCTCTCCCATGCCAACAACCTTGCTTCAGTGTGAGCCCAGCGACGTTCGGAGAACGTTGTGACCGATTCCCGCGTTTTGTGCTTGGTTTACTAACTTTTGGCACGCTTCGCTTCCGGTTCGGCCATTCCGTTATTTCTCAGTGTGTTGTTTACGTAACCACTGTGTTGTGCGGCGTGTTGACGTACCGTAGTTTGTGTGGAATATGGAGCTACTCAATGAGAGTGAATTGATTGTGTTTTCTGAGAATGAGGATTCAGAATCCAACACTGGGAGTATGACTGTGGGCTTGTGGGGTTTAAAAGTAGTTAGGGATTGGACAAGGACCGGCACCAGGACCTAAGGACGTGAATTCCCGCCCCGGACGTGACGTCACCAATTTCAGACAAAATCGACACTGAGACATCTAGATTTAACATTTTGGACATCCTGACATCATTTTTTAGTATTATTGTGTGACTGTGGGCGTTTGGGGCTGAAAAGTAGTTAGGGATTGGACAAGGACCGGCACCAGGACCTAAGGACGTGAATTCCCGCCCCGGACGTGACGTCACCAATTTCAGACAAAATCGACACTGAGACATCTAGATTTAACATTTTTTACATCCTGACATCATTTTTTAGTATTATTGTGTGACTGTGGGCATGTGGGGCTGAAAAGTAGTTAGGCATTGCATTGGACAAGGACCGGCACCAGGACCTAAGGATGTGAATTCCCGCCCTGGACGTGACGTCACCAATTTCAGCCAAAATTGACACTGAGACATCTAGATTCCACCTTTTTGGACATCCTGATATCATTTTTGAATAAGTAATCACATTATAATTTTTTAGCATTTTAGGGTCGTAATACTCATAATTTTTAGCAATGAACGTGTTAAAGGAGTTTTCTAGAATTGGACATTGTTTTATTCAAGATACGTGTCCAAACTGTGGGAAATATTCACGAGAAAGGTGATTCATGTTATAAGGCTCCATAACAAGATACTTCACTGGCGCCACTGAGGTTAGGTTCGTGTTACGAAGTTCATTTACTAAAAGATTCATGTCACCTTGGGGGAATTCTTGCTATAAGTTAGAGGTCCAGACAATTTTTAATAAGTGTTATAGAGGTTGTTTTTGTGGTAATTTAAATACAGTGGAATCTCGTACTATATTGAACCTGAAGGGGAATGTAAAAACTTCATAATATCAAGGTCTTTGATATTCTGAGGTTTGTTGGATCAAGGTCAGTTTTTACCATCTTCGATATACCTACTAAGGTTCACGACCACCTCATATTACAATTACGTTATTTCCAATAGGCCAATAGACCTAGCAATTGAGAAATAATGTGTGTTTACTGTGTACTAACATTGTGTTACAACATGACCAACATTGTGTTACGGTATTGCTCAAAAGAATATATAACATTCCTCTAATTGTTTATAAACCCTTCTATGGAATTTTTAAAAATGAGATTTATAAAAAGCTAACATCGGCTTAACGGACACTTAGGAATGGAACAACACTAAAACAAAAGTTAACTCCGAACACATGGCACGGAAAAAGGCAACATCTGTAGAGCGTCAGGTTGCAACATGAAAGAAAATGGATGAGTTTAATGATTTAATTTCTTGTTCTTTAACTTCAAGAGGTTTTTCAGGCAAATCTCCGATTTGTAGACGTGGTTAGGTCGTGCATTGTCGCTCCAAAAGTTTGTTACAGTATATTGAGGTTATCCTGGCTAATCCGTCGATATATTGAGTTAGAAATAACGTTAGATATATAGACAGGTTCAAGGAGAATGATAACAAACTTCTTTCATCGAGCATTTCGATATATTTTGGTTCGATATATTAAGGTTCCACTGTACAAGCTGTCGAGGTAATAGGTGAAAATAATTCGTCCTATAGAGGTATCATTAACATTGCGTGTTATGGGCCATTGTCGGGGACTAGAAAATATTACTTGTTGTAGACATTTTATTGAGGGTCATGGTAGAGAGACTACTATATCTATCGATTGTTAAAACTGCACGAGATCTGAAATACCTAGGCCTAGCTTTACATTTTAAATATAATAATTATCTGTGTTATTGCAAATTGTTTCATAGCTGTTATCTTCTTTCTGTTTCCAGATTGTTTTCCTTTTTTCTCATTGGTCACTGCAACAAAATCAGAAAACAGTTTCAAAATGTCATCACTGCTGTTGGTTTTCCTCGCAGTTACTTCTTCGGTGAGTATAATTGTAGGCTCATTTAAAAATTATAAAAATACTTTTGGTTTTATTTTTAACAGATAAGAATTTTTTGTAAATTCTGAGATTACTTTTTAAGGTAGTAAACTAATGTTATTTAAAATATAATTTGTTACTAAACATATTGATGTGTATATTATTCATTTTGAAAAATTACTATCAGGTAAGGAAATAAAAAAAATTTTTTAAAGAGCTACAACTCGTTTTTTAAACAAAACAATTGGTTAGGGTTAGTTAGTAGGCTCAGACCTCAAAGCAAAGTTGAGTTTTTTGTAAAATTAAATCTTCACACAGGGGTATCTAGGGTACGAATTTATTGGAAAACATATGTAGACCTATAAATTTATATAAATAGCTCACAATGTACCTTGAATCCCTTAACCAATAAGAGATTCAAATCAAAGTGTGTACCTGGAAGTGAGTAAACAAGCTCGATTCGCCATTAAAACTGAAATCCTCCTACTCTTGATTTCCATGCCAAAGCATGGACATTGTGGCCACCGGTAGCCTTGTGGCTTCCTGCATGGGCCCGAGGAGCAATGCTGTGGGCACAATTAATTGCGAGGAATTTCCGCAGAATATAAACGCCCGCAAACCCATGACAAGGCAAGCCATCTTTGATGAGTATTGATTCTACATAGTAAATCTATTATTTCCGACCAGGGACATTTTGTTGTGAGAAATAAGTAATTAAGATAATTTTACTGGCCTGATAAGAAGTATGAACACTTGATAATAATATACTTAAATAATTACATCGTAACTGTAAATTTAGAAAAGCATTTTTTAGCCTATTCCCTTAGAGAGATTCCCCCCAAAGGTTTAAACACTCATAGAACCTTCATGATGGTGCTGCTGGCCGGGCTTCTGACGACTGAGTGAGTCCTTGCTGACCAGGCTTACCTGCCGGCTTGCTTGCATGCGCGGACTATGGCCCCAGTCCTATTGTTTGAAGCACCGTTCCTCCGGGATGATAATATTATGGGGTGATCCCTCAACATAAAGCCAAAGCGACATTGACATAACAATCAAGCGGAGGTAAAACACTTTTTAACATTATGGGAATTACTAGAACCTTGTAAAATAGGGCCTAGCCATATTGTTGAAAAAAATTTGTCCACCTATTGAATATCCACTAGAAATTAAAATGTAATATTGCCTATAGGCCAAGTTCAATTACCTTTCTGTTACAGGTGTCTACCCATGGTTTTGCCCTGGATACTGGTTTTATTCCTCATGTAAGTAGTTTTATGTTTATTGTACATTTTTAAATACTTAAAATTGTAGTATCATAGTGAAAATAGCCTTAGTTAGGTCGGGGACACACGAGCTGGCAAAACTCCCCGATGGCTTTTTCACCGTCACCGGGGTATGTATCATTGGATTAAATGAGGCAGCTCACGCAAGGCGCCAACAAAGTTTTATTTTCTGGACGGCGGCTGCCCTGCGTCACCTTAACTTTGCTGGACTTAGTAATCAAACTGCCAAACTGTTATAAACAAATTTTATTGATATATTTTTAACTCATTGTCATCTTTAATGCATTATTTCTAAGAGTTAATTCTTACACATTTTAACAGTTCCATTGGAGTATTAGAATGTTGTAATATACCAAGCTTTAGAAGAGTAGAACATGCAGAAATAATTGAAACAGTAGAAGCTCTCTAAATCGTCGTCACTTTTACTACGTTATCAAATTAACCAGCCTCTTGAGTGGAAATTCAAACCCGCAATTCAGCATATTTTCTGAACCGAAAATACACAAAATTGATATTTATAAAACAAATAAATTAAGAGAAACGGTCAACTTATGATGACGGTTAAAATGTCACATTTTGGAAACAGATGAGACAATGCCTAAGACCTTTATGCCACCTAACTCAACTGATCATCTGGTTAAAACAAGACTTTTGCCACACTACTTAGAGGTAACACAAATAGGAAGTATTTTTTCTGACCATCCCAAATAAATAAACCAACCATTAAAGCCTGAAGAAACTGCTAGTATTATTTTATGTTTAATTTTTTACTAGCAGTTACCCGGCGCGCGTTGCTGCGCTCAAATTAAGTTGTTTACATAAATAAAGCTATTTTAATATAACAAAAAAAAGATAAGTTAAGTTTTAAGTTTTTTAATATATCAAAAAAAGTCAATGGCATAGAAAGTAAGTATATTAATATTATTGTAATGCCAAAGGATAAACAGGCATTTTGCAAATTTAAAACCAGAATAGTCGAAGTTTGCCTTGTATCTGCTGCAACACAACCCATAGCGCTTGTGCGCATAAACGCTTGTATCTGCTTGAGATCGTAATTGCAAATGCAAGAGCACCTATAAGCAAAGAGGCACGTCGATGTCAAATTTCAACACCGGAGGCCCTAAATTAATTTTAAAGTCCAGTGGAGCACAGCCCTTCTAAAAAATATATTTGCAAAACCATTCTTGGTGAGTACCTATGAGCAAAGAGGCATGTCCAAGTAAAATTTCAACCATGGTGGGCCTAAGGTAATTTTAAAGTCCAGTGGGGCGGAGCCCTAAAGTGCTTAAAAACGATATGTGCAAAACCGTTTCTTAGTGAGCACCTATGAACAAAAAGAATCATCCATATAATTTCAACCCCGGTGGCCCTAAAGTAATTTTAAAGTCCAGTGGGGCGGAGCTCTAAAGATCTTAAAAAACTATATTTGCAAAACCGTTTCTTGGTGAATACCTATGAGCAAAGAGGCACGTCCATGTTAAATTTCAACCCTGGTGGCCCAGAAGTAATTTTGAAGTCCAATGGGGCAGAGCCCTAAAAAGCTTCAAAAACTATATTTGCAAAATTGTTTTATTGAAAAATTGTACCTATGGGTTAAGAGCATCGTCCATCAAATTTCAACCCCGGTGGCCCTAAAGTAATTTTGAAGTCCAGTGGGATGGAGCCCTAAAGAGCTTAAAAAAACTATATTTGCAAAACCGTTTCCTAGTGAGTAACTATGAGCAAAGAGAATCATCCATGTCAAATTTCAGCTCCGGAGGTCCTAAAGTAAATTCAATGTCCAGTGAGGCGGAGCCCTAAAGTTCTTAAAAAACTATATTTGCAAAATCGTTTCTTAGTGTGTACCTATGGACAAAGAGAATCGTCCATGTCAAATTTCACCACCTGTAGGCTTTTAGTGTAATTAATTGCGAGCTTCCGTAGGGCGGAGCCCTAAAGACAACACAAACATTATATCTCACACCCGGTCACTTCTATGATTATAAGCATCTGCTTGAATGAAACTTTCAAATTTTTTATTACAGCAGTTCATTTTGTAAACACTAGATTTCTAAAACCTGACGCTGCACCATTGTATGACCTCTGGCTCAGAGCCCTTTGGACAGATTTGCACTAAACTTCACACAAACCATCCTTGAATAATGCTTAATAATGGCTGAAAGTTTCGTTGCAATCGGTTGTGCGGTTTCGGAGTCTATAGGCAACAAACATATATATATATATATATATATATATATATATATATATATATATATACATACTTCCTCTTTTATAGATATAGATTTTGAATACCATTTGACAAAACTGAAGTTAAATTTTCAAAATTTTGAGTTGCCTAAGCCTTGTCCACAGTGGGCAAACTTTAGTCAAACTTGTGTTTTTTTATTTTTTTTATTTTTTTTTTATTTTATTTTTTTTTGTAGAATATATTTTGTATATTAATTTTTGTAAATTTTTTTTAAAATTTTGTTTAGATCTGTTGCAAATGTTTGACCAGTTCAGATGCAGCTTATTTATTAGTCCTGCTTTAAAGTTTATATAATTTAAAAGGAAGCCAAGCATTTGGCTGTAATCATACCATTGTTAGTGAGGATTCCGCCCTAATGTTGAATGTGATGTCGGTGCAGAGGCAGTGTGAGTCGGACAACCAATGTGACCACGGCTTCTTCTGCTATGAAGATTCACATCTGTGCACTCGCTGTCTAGACTGTGACTTCTACAAGCGCAAATCCTCCTGGCGCTCCTGCCCCAAAAAGCCTCTAGACTGCGGCGCGTGCTTGCATGGGTGAGTAAAATGTACAGATAAAAAAGAATATTTGTCATAATATGAGGTACGTTCGGAAAGTAAGTTCCGTTTCCGTTACTCTCCACAATAGCGCTGTGATTGCAGTTCTGCGCATACGCCGTAGTCTGTCCGAGTCAAGCAGAACAAAATGGCACCATTTGGAGCTCGCTGTCTCTTGTGTGAGCTTTTTAGCGTTTGTTTGTATTGACGTAGTTGATTAGAAATCCCACCTCTTATGAAATTCGATTGACAATCCGTTTTCTGAAAGCGAGAAACGTAAAACATTTTGTTTTAGGTATTTTGTTGATAGATTTTTTTCCCTGTATAATTTTTTTTGTTTACGTATCGATGTGTCATACACATCCAAGCCCTGAAGGAGTGGTTTGGTAGATTGTGGTCGGGCATTATCCTGAATGAAAACCATGCCTTTTTGCCAGCCTTTTTTCGGCACTTGTTCCATATGGCGCGGCGCAGTTTCTGCAGTGTCTCTCAATAATCTTATTCATTGTTTGTGTCACCTCACGGCAAAAAATCCATCAACAAAATGCCTAAAACAAAATGTGTTACTTTTCTTGCATTCAGAAAACGAATCACCAATCAAATTCAGGGGTGTATTTACATATGGGCTAAAAGGGCTATAGCCCAGGGCGGCAGAATTCGGGGGGGCGGCGAATAGAAAAACGGCATTTTTTAGGCTTCAAATTAAAAAACTCAAATTGTTGGAGGCGGAAATTTTTTGGAAGAATTATACAAAAAAATTTGAGATTGAGAGTGCATATTTTCTAAGAGAGATCATAATATCTTAGCGCAAGGGGTCATTAAAGAGCTTTAAAGAGGAGCTGGGAGAACTCAACACTACGTTGATTTGTCACAATAGCGATCCACGCGTCGGCCCCTCATTCTCCCTCCGTATATAAATCCGCCACCGCCGAGCTGCACCAGTGCATTCAGGATGGGTCAAGAATCAAGAGTTTTATTGTCATTGACCTCATTTACAAGGAATAGACATAGTCAAATGATTAACCTAAATTACAGACTTAAATACATATTTACAATAAATGTACAAATAATGTTAATAAATCAGTTGCTAATTCACTGAAATGTAATGTTGACATCAGTTTCTAAAAATTCCCTGATATCATAGAATGGATTATTTGTCAGCCAATCCTTCAATGCTCTTTTAAACACATTAAAAGAAACCGTCCTAGCTGGTAAAGGTAATTTATTAAAAAAACGAATACAATTTAACTTGTGACAATTTCCAATTTTACTTAGTCTATGAGCAGGGATCTCAAGTTTAAGTTTACCTCTGGTCTCATAGGAATGCATATCTTGCCTAATACTGAAGTTTTGGAGATTTGATTTTGTGTATAATAATATATGACTGATATACAAATTCACAACTGTCATGATTTGTAATCTGACAAAGAGGGGCCGACAGTGCTCCACAGGGCCCACCCCACAGATAGTACGAATCACTTTTTTTTGCAAAATTAAAATTTTCTTAACAAAAGAAGAATGTCCCCATACTATAAGACCATAAGATGTATGTGACTGAAAAAATGCAAAATATGTCATTCTTAAATATTCATCAGTTACAAAATCTTTCAATTTCCAAATTAAATAATTGACTCGAGAAATTTTTTTACATGTATATTCAATCTGTTCCTGCCAGTTGAGTTTGGAATCTAAATGAAAGCCCAGGTATTTTACAGATTTTTTTTCAATATCACTTGAAAGGCTAATGAGAATGTTTTGAGTTTTATCCTGATTGCATTTAAGCTTATTGGCTGAAAACCACAATGATGTTGAGTCAGAAGCTTCTTTTGCAACTGTACTAAGTGCAAAAATATCTTTGTGAGACGCAAGTAACGTAGTATCATCTGCATATAATACAGAATCAACCCCAATATTACTAGGCAGGTCATTAATTAAAATTAGAAATTATTTTTCTATTTTTTACATTTCCTTAATTATTATTGCTTTAGTAGACAATCACTTACCTAATTCAAAACTATCCTACATTAATTTTTATTGCCTACATATTTTTAATATCCCGATAAAACGCTGGTTCTTGGAATTTTTGTAACATTTTGGGTTTATTCAAGGTTATTTTTTGGTTATTTTAAATTTTGTTTGACCTTAAGAACTATTACAAGCCCTGATTTTGATACTACAGTATAATAACATAATATTGGTGGTCTTGTACCAGCTCATCAAACGGTGTTTTCCAGTCAGTTTTTTTTATTTTTATTTCTATGTTAGTTAGCATTATATATATATATATATATATATATATATATATTTTTTTTTTTACTGAAACATAACTATGAGATTTTTCATTCATCCAATTCTGTTATTTTTAATTTTGGTAATTTGTTATTTCAGCTATGAAGAAGAAATCTTGCATGAGGGAAAGACTAGAGATATTTGCGTCCCATCTTCTCAATTGCCCAGCAATCTAAGTCACACTATTGGTGAGTATTTAATAGTTATTCATATGAAAGATGAAACAGATTAACTTTATTTATAAAAAAATCTTCCTTCAAACTATGTATTGAATCGTTGATTGTGTAGTTTTAATAGTTTTAGACAATATAAAGAAATCTAAAAAGAAAAATCTTTGTCTGAAAAACAAACCTATGGTAAATCAGAATCCCGGTGATAAAAATTTTCTTGTTCTTTATTTTTTTACTAAAATAAATACAGAACTTTGGTTGTAAAACTACGAATTAAACTGAATTTTTTCATACCTCAAATATAAAATTATGGGATTTGTTACTTGCGTCATTCAATCCTTGAGTTATGAATGGGGTACACGTGTTTCGGCTCTAAGTCATTATCGGCACCTCCAGTTTTCACAAAGGCGAGGAAGATGCGTCAAAATGTCAAATTCACTTTAGTGGCAGACATTGACCTTGGAGCCTGCCTTTGACTGAATTTGACATTTTGACGCAGCTTCATCGCCAAAATATTTCATTAATTTGGTGGCAATCTTAGTGAAAACTGGAAGGCAGCTGATGATGGTTTAGAGCTGAAAAACGTGTACGCCATTCATAACTTAAGAGTGTATGATGTAAGTAACAAATTAAATTGTAATTAGTGAATCCAGGACAATAAAAAAATCAATAAAATTTGTTCTGAAATAAGGGAAGAGTTGGGTTTACAAACACGGCTTCACTTATATCGAGGTTGTGCAAAAGTCTGGAATATATCTAAATTATGCTGGGGTACGGCAATTGTAGAAGGTCTTCAATATTTGAAATGTAAGCATTGAGGTTATTGTAAGCGATTCCATTGTTACTACGGCTGCTTTTCTGAAGTACGACCTTCCCTAAATGCTTCCCTGTAACAACACCTACACTAAATTGCCAGTTAACATGTTCGCTGCTGAAATACACGCAATTTATGTTGCTATATGCTGAATTAATCTGTTGTATTATCACAAACAATTAGCTGTAAGAGGTCGGATATAGGTGAACTGAGGTCCTCCGACATAAAAACAGGGAGTTTCCGCCATTTTTAAAATGCGTTGTATAAATACAACGCCCGCTCCTGACGCCGGTCTTCCTCATAAACACAAAATACTCCCTCTTTTTTTGCACCAATCTTATATAATTACTCAGAAACATGTCAAAAAAGAATTTTATTGTAAAGATAATGAAAATTACAAACTTACTGCTGGAGTTTACTTATTAATTTGGTTTTTTAATTATTTAGTATTTACTGTTTTAAAACTCTAATTACTATTTACAAACTACCCAAAAGTATGTTGTTCATTCATGCAATTTTTCAATCGAAATCACATAAACCTATGTGTAAAAGTTTTTTTTTCAATGAAGATTATTTTAAAAAAAGGTAAGAACAATAATAAAAAATTGGGACATAAAAATCAAAATATATAAATAAAAATTATAAATATGGCAGAAGCTGGAAACTATAGTGCAGAAAAGTTATGAAGTACCTTCCCCAAGAGCGACGACAGCAGCAAGGACATTGCCTAACTGCTGGCCCCACACTGGTTCCATTTGTCAATAATAACACAGCGATATACTTTTACAATCCTAGCTCCTGGCGTAGGGTAGGCACGTTGTATAAATACAACGCTAGCAGCGAACGTGTTAAGTCTATTTTGAGTCTAGTTGGTGAGGTTTTACTGTATTGCTCAGAATTTTAAGACCTTTAAAATTATGTATGATATCATATGACATACTGTAGGCCAATGTAGTTTCCTCAAGACCTAAAGTCTTAAAAGGAACTTCTTTTGCCTACATCATTTTATAAATAATTTAGATTTTGAAATTCTGAGTAATATATGCCACAAATCCAACTTTTAAAAATGTCTTAATTTATTACATTTTTACCTGAGGCAATAGGTATGGGTTCAATGTAAAATTTGATTGCCTGCCATTTCTGATTCAGTCATCCTCTTGAGTTGTGGGTTTGTGGCATTGTAGTACTAAGACTCTTAATTTGATGCCCATGTATACCTTTTCCTCTCTTTTTAAATTTTGAAGACTTCCAGCATAGGCATACATCAATGTATTCAACATATTTATATTTATTCTTAAATAAAAAAGTTCAAATTTTATAAATCACAGTCATCATTCAATAACTCAAATTACATGTAAACATTATAATTATTTATTTTTTTTTTTTTACAGACTTAGGCCTAGCTATTTTTATTATTGGACTTGTAAGTACACAAATAAATATGTCTGTGGTAGTTAATGCACTTCACATTCTTTCTTTTTTGCACTTAGTGATCGAAAATGGCTAATGCAAGTTAGTTTTATAGATGAGTTGTTATTCATTCATTTGCACATCAGATTTGGTGACGGCCGATAATCAACCAGTTATTACAAACACACTTGTCTTATTAAAATTAACCACACTTTGGTAGGCCAACTTCTAGATGTTTGTTGATTTGTAGTAGTAAACCCAAACCCAGGGCTTAATTTGGGGTGGAACGTGTCAGAACCTCTCTTTGTCAAAAAATAAATTTATGGGCACTATGAAAATTTACAGTGTTGTATTCGGTACTAATAACTTGTTTTATCAATTGGTTAACTACAGTACGAAGAAAATGGAGGATATATCGTATTGAATGGATGCTAGGCCTACATAATATATTCTAGCTCACAATGTTGTAATAAAGCCTGTAAATAATTGCGGAAAAATCGCCTATTGCTCAGCCATCGTCTAATTCAAGTATTTAGGATACGGCTCCGACACGGTGCAAACAAAAGTGCTCCCAGTGCCTAGACGCACAACTGATTGATTAATATTTAAACTATTTAAATGATTTCATTCATTGTTTGCCAATAAAAAATGCATGTACAATATTTTGATAAAAAAACTATTTACACAAAAAACATTGTTTGAGTGACAATTAAAAGTCGAACTTGACGCCCCATTTGTCAATTGAAGCTCTTACTCCCTTCTGACAGTGGAATCAACAGTAAAACTTAGACGTTGCTTGGCACCAGGGATCGTTAGTTGCTTTCAAACACCACACATTTCCCTTCCACGTTTCGTTACTGTATCATGTGCTACTCAGTCGTACCGCTTTGCAATTTGTGCACTCATTCACACTTGCAATCTACATTTCTCTATTTATTGTTCTTCATCTTTTTTGCTGAGTTCTTTCCTTATGATAATTCGTCTATTATTCAATGATCCTGAGTTTCGCTAGGGGTGTGCGAATAGTGATTTTTGGTTTCGAACCAAAGTAGGCCTATTCTGACTTTATTTGTTCACCAACAATTCATAGTTAAATTTAACCATGTTCGTAAAATCCAAGCTATGTGGATAAAATTCCTAAAAAATTTTTACTTGAGGTTTTATAGCCAACTAATTTTTCTTAAAATCAGAACACAATTAAAATAATTTAATCACGACGAGAAAAAAAAACTAAACATTACCGCCAAACCGCCGAAAAGTTAAACAAGCCACAGCTGATCATATCACATAAATGCGAGCGCCATTTTAATTCTTTAATCCGTCCTGACTTGGCTTTGCTGACACAGAGTATGATCAAGTTTTGATTCACTATTTATCCACCGTCGGATTATAACATACATGAAGTATCATATTTTAGTCAATCTTATGATGTAAATCAACTATACAGGGTGAATCAGACCATCCATGCATATACTTTTACGGGAGTACGGTTTCACCTAGAAACTTGAAATAAAATTATTCCCTCCTAAATCACATACCAAGAATCGATTTTAAATACTTGGAACATGATTCAAGCACAGGGTGTTCCAGAAATAAATGTAACGGGTTTGAATCTCAAGTTCAAGTTCAAAACATCTATAAGGATAGTCTCTTGATAATTTCAAAATTTCTATTTCACATTTTACATTTTTAAAAAAGGTAACTTGCTAAGAGTAACATTTTGGTTAAAAACAAAAATCAATTATTTCAATTTGTTTTAAAATAATGGCCATTTTTGTGAATTTAGCGCATATTAACAGAATACCCTATATTTTCGAAACCACTCTGACTCTGGTAAACATGGCTTTACAATGATGTGTTACATGTAATAATTATAAAAATGATAATTTTTTGCAACAATTTATTTTTTTGTAATGTTGGTAGCAGTGTAAATAAAAAAATAAAAAAAAATAAAATGACAACATGTGTCAAATATCATAACATAAAGCGTCTTGTGATGATGAACAACTTTCCAATTTACACCTATTGTCTATTCCTTTTAGTATTTGAATAATAAACAAAAAAATAAATTTTCCCCATATAGAATGCATGTTAATTGCATTACCAAACAATACAATTTTTTTGCAAGCTTATTATTAATTGACATATATATCTTTTAAACTAACTTGCATTTATATGGGAAAATTTAGTTTTCCTACCACTGCATGGAAATAATCACATTGCCACAGCTGTAATCCTACGCAAAACAGTTCATTTCCGTTTTCCGGTCCTTTTCCGCTCTAGAGCGGTAATGGAACATTGGCGCACGCTAAATCAAGGTTATTTTAAATCTACAATAGGTTAGAACGGTAAAGAAGGTGACGTCACAACACAGACTAGTTTCTATTGGTCAGAAACCACATGACAATCACCATAATTATTACAAATTAATTGTAGTTGCTTTGCTCTGAATCAGCTGATTTCACGGTCAGTATTTTGATAACACTAACTTCCGGTTACACATCTATGCAAGTGATTACGATTTATTACAGTTATTATAAGTTAATGAAGTTAAATTTAAAGTTGATATAATTGTGTACGTTTATTAAATACATTTAATCGGTTGTAATTATGGTGGTAGGAAAAATATTGTGTGTATTACGAGAACAAATAGTCATTGCCGCTCTCGAAATGTTAGGCCGCACTCAGCTGACGCTTCGTGCGGCCAACTACATTCTCGAGCGGCAATGACGTTATTTGCGCTCTTATTACACAAATAGCTATTTTTGTATTTTCCTCAAATACTAAAATGTAGGTATAAATTAGAAAGTTGTTCATCTTCACAAGACGCTTTGAATATTACGCTATTTGACACATGTTGCCATTTGATTTTTTTTATTTACCGGGCTACCAACATTACAAAAACATAAAATTTTGGTAAAAAATGATCATTTTTATATTTATTACATGTGAAACATCATTGTAAAGTTGTGTTTACCAGGATTACGAATTTTAATCAGAATACTAAAATGTTTAGCGGTTTCAGAAAATACAGGGTATTCCGTTAATACACGCAAAACTCACAAAAACGGACGTCATATTGAAATGAATTGAGATAGTTTATCCAACCAAAATGTTCACCAAAATGTTACCCCTAAGCAAGACCTTTCTAAAAATGTACAATGTGATGTAGGCTTACGTAAGAAGTTTTGAGATTAAAACCTGTGACCTTTATTTCCGGAACACCCATATTCTAAGTATTTTAAATGGATTATTGGTATGTGATTTAGGGGGGAATAATTTTATTTCATGTTTGTAGGTGAAACCGAAACCATCCTCCCATAAAAGTATGTGCACGGGTGGTCTGATACAATTTTGTACAATCAACAAAATTATGTTATTTATGTGATTTTGCTTGTACAATTTTGTAGATAGCAAAAGATAGCTACACCAAAGATTATATAAATCCTTCTGTATACGAAAAAAGTGCAATCATTTTATATTTTAAGTATTGCACAACTGGTCGACGCGTGGAAACACTGGAAACTCAGAATTACGGTTATTTGTTAGTCTTTGTCAATATAGCTAGCTGTTAATAACTGTGGATCCATTCATTGCATCTGAATAATATCTCTGCTTTACGCATTGCTTATTTGTTCATTCAAACGTTTGTTTTGAAAATTACAACTCTAGCTGTCAGGCATCATTAGCGTTTTCGAGTAACCGGCGAGCTATTTGAAAGGTTCAAACCATTCCGTTCGAACTTTAGTATTTTCTGAAATTTTGAATCGAATTGAATACTGTGATATTTTATTACAAATGATTCTAAATTCGCACACCCCTAAGTTTTGCAATTACTTGAAGATATTCGTCTAAAAAATAGTGAAATCATTATGTTACATTGCATTATAAATTAAAAGTTGGAGTTCAATAAAATGTTTTTTATTCACCCAATACTCCACATTGACTGATATTTGTTTTGTGAGGGGGTGTACGATGAAGTTTGAAGAGTAAGGTTGTATCTACCAGTAGCCAAAAGTTGTGGCCACTCAATATTTAGAAATCGAGCATTAAGTAAACATGTCGGAAAATAAAAACGTGTATTAAAAAAATATTTAGATTGTTGGATTGGTACATTAAAAAATTTTGTTCCTGGAACAGATTTATTTATTTTTCAGTTCAATTAAACTGAAATTCCGGAGAGTAAATAAAAGGTCGATGAGTTGTAAAATTAAATAGGCTCATCTTGTATTGAATAATAATTTTTTTTAGTTATAATCGTGATTATAATTAACAACATTGCCTAAAATTATTGTTATTAGTATCCAGAATGTTGTTTTGGATGTTTTTAATGCCTAAGGCCTATTTTGCCAGACGCGTCTCGTGCGTCTGACGCTCCGCGATGATCGCTCTGCGTCAATCGCTGCCCTCTGCTTTACATTGTTTCAAGTTAGTCTATTTTCCCAGAAGCGTCTATCGCGTCAGCCGCCAGCGTCTGTAACTGAGCCGCTAGCGTCTGACGCGGCCCTCTGCTCCTAGAGCAGACGGAGACGCAGTCGCTCGCGATTATTAGTGGAAGAAAGACGTGTTTTCAATTGTTGACTTCTAGTTCAAGTTGTAGTTGTAGTTTCTAGACCCAGTTTTTGAGTAAGATCAAGCCTGAAAAACTCAGAGAACTTGGCCTCATCCGAACGTAGGTGTTTTTCTATTAATATTTTGAAATATCCCTCTTCGGACTTATTTAAAAACATAGCACGCACTTCTTCCCTAGGCTCACACAGCATTTCTAAAATTTGTTCATCATCTACCTCCTCCGCTAGTAAATACTTCACTATTTATTTGTCTTTTAATACCGGTACTCATTTCAACACCACCGACACCACTCCTTTCGCCACCAAAGACAACCACTCACTGATCTAATAATCGTAACGAATAGACACGTCTGGGAAAATAGCCCCCAACGATCGACGCTGATCATCGCGGAGCGTCAGACGCACGAGACGCGTCTGGCAAAATAGGCCTTTAGAGGCATCATGGGTTTACATTTTCGGTGTCCCATCAGATCAGTCTTGAGAAGTCTCAACTTGAGGGATCAATAATTACTGAATATACTTTAAATATTGCTTACCAGGGGTTTTTTTTTTTTTTTAATAAACAGTAAGCTTAGTTATCGGATGTTATAGATTCAGTTTTGCTTTTTGTGCACTAAACTATCACATGTGCTGATTCATCACTCTCACTGTATGTTGTAATTGTAGTTAGTTTACCTGTGTGTTTTTTGTTAGTGTTGTGAAATGTCACTTAATTTGTGTTGTTTGCTTTGCTATTTTGTTACATATTTACCTGCAGTACTTGAAACAGCAAATTGTTTGTGTTATTTTAAATTTTAAAAGTAGCTTAAAACTAATTGTTGTATAGTATGAATAATAATTTGAAATTGAGTATGAAATGAATTAACAATGAATTATCTTGTTGAAAAATCTGGAATTGTGAGTTTTAAATTGTGAAACACATAGAAAGACTTTTGTAAATTCCCATACAATGTAAATTTGTCAGCGTAATAAAATTTATTATTATTATTTATAACGTGTGTTCTTTCAATATTTTGCAAAATTTATCAATTTTTTTGAAGCGGACTAATCTCATGAATGTTTAGTCATTTATTTTAATCATATAGATTGGATAACAGAAACTTAGCTTGAATTAACTTATATTCATGTATTTTAAGTGATTTTTTTCTAAATTACTCTTTTTTGTAATAATTTAAATAATTGATAATTGAGTTTTTTTTTTAGTGTAGAAAAACTTTCAATTTCCTTTACAAATTAGGGTGCACTATTAACCAATGATTGTTTTTTGACCTTATGAAGTTGTCTTGTTTTCAGCTCCAGACTACTCAGTTATTGAGAGGATCTTCTACGCTGGTGCTATAACTGCCCTCGTTCTACCGATCCTCTACTATGTCTTCTCTAGAAAGCATTATATCAGAGGTAATAATACTTAGAATGAAGAAAATATTTCCAGTTATAAAGTCTTCATTGGCCATTTGTGGTTTCTTTGGTGGGGCTAGGTCGATTACACCTCAAATATATGGTCCATCGACCCTGGAGTAAAAGTTAATTTTCAACATACAAAACCGATGGACCATCAATCCTTGTAAAATCATAATTTAACTTGAAATATAAATGGCTCGATGGACCATCACACTTAAATAAGTAAAATAAATGTTTGTATTATGGTTTGATAGTCCATCAACCCTTTAAATTTAAAATAACTTACCAACAACAGTTAGGTTCAATTACACCTCAAATAGATGGTCCATCGAACCTCTATCTTATTTTATTAATTATAGGTTCGATTACACCACACATAGATGGTCCATCGAGCCTCTATCTTATTTTATTAATTATAGGTTCGATTACACCACAAATAGATGGTCAATCGAACCTCTATCTTATTTTAATTATATTTAATTTGAGAGGGTCAATGGACCATCTATTTGAGGTGTAATCGACCCTTCACTTTAATATTAAGTTATATTTAATACATTTATAGTTTTGTAGTTTTGGACCATCTATCCTATTTTATTAATTATAGGTTCGATTACACCTCAAATAGATGGTCCATCGATACCAGGATCTTATATAAAGAAAAGACTCACTTAGGGAAATGAACAAATATTTCTTGTAAAATTTACAGCAAAATATCATATTAAAATAATGAAAACCTTAAATGTGATGTTTAAGTTTGAATAATATTTGGGTGGGTTTACACGTGAGAGTTTTTTGCTCTCGGAGAGTAGTTAGTTACTCTCATAAAAATCTCAGACAGCTGTTGATAGTACTCACAGAAAACTGTCTAGGATTAACCATCTTGGAAAATTCGCTAGTTGTGTAAACACCTCTGCGAGTACCTGCTGAGAGTACGAAACTCTCTGAGAGTGAAAAACTGTCACGTGTAAACCTACCTTTAGGGACATAGCTTGAATCATCACGGTACATAAACTTGATTAAGATTCAAGTCAAATCGATCTTCTTAAAAATAAACTAGTCTCTCACAAGGTGTCCATCTTTAAACAATAAGGTGTTTCTATTGACCCTGGTTTTGCAAAATCACGAGCTAACTTACAAAAATAATAAAGTAATAATATTTCGTTTATAATTAGGCTAAACTACTTCAGTAGGCCTACCGCAATTGTTTGTAAGAGAGCTCATACTATATCAAAATGGTTATCACTCGATTATCTAATACCAGTTCATTCTTATAGCTTAAGTTTTGCAGAGAGTATTTTTGAAAAAGTTTGTTGAAACACAAATCTATATATTAATACGCAAGCATGTTTCATTTCCTCCTTTTTTCTCAGCTTTTGTACATTGTAGGAGAAATCCGAGCATACCGTTAGAAAGGTATAGTCCTGTAGATAAGCAGAATCACATTCTAATTCACATCGGACTCCAGGGCTACGCCCCATAGGCTTTCAAAGTTTCAATGTTTGTTAATCTTATGAAGAAAGGAGAATTGAATGAATCATTAGACACCTGTTGTAAAACAACCGCTAGAAAATTAGGAAGAACAGATGTTTTAGTTCTAAAATTAATGTTTTTAAGCTTCTTGGGTCCAGATCAACTGAAATTTTGATCGAATTTCGATCAGGAGGCGATCTCTAGTTATTATAAAAATAACCCCAGAAACAGTAATACTAACATTTCAATAATAGGTTTTCTCAGGTAGACAGTTATTGTTGTCGTGGGAAAAAATAACTCCCTAATATCATAAGCCCAGCAGTGAAAATTTCATTATTCATTTAAGTTTTGTTTCTATTCACCCCATTTTACAATATTTTGTGTAAAAAAATAATGGTAGACCTAACTATAGATATAAATAAGCCAGTATAAAAGTTAAATAAGTATATAGAGGGTTTTTTTTATTTTGTAAATAACATTAAATTTTTAATATTGATTTGAAAGCAACATTAATGTTGTTCAGATGGTGGCGCAGTTCACCGGGACCCCAGGCGTGAAGAGCCGCCGCCGTACAGGAGCATCGAGCTGACCACCCTCTCCAGTGCCAACAACTCCGGTACCACAATCTGCAATGCGCAATCTTTGAAGCAATATACCTGGGCGTTAATTCTCTTGAACCAACAGAGCAGGGCTTGTAACGGGTTATTTTTTTGTTATTTTTTTGGAATTTGGTTATTTTTGTTATTTTTTTGGAGATTTTGCTAATTTTAAAAAAATTGTTATGGCAATAAGGATTTAATGGTCGATTTCGATGAAGCTCGTAAAAACTTAATAAAGGTTTTTAGGAGGGAAAAAATGGAAAAAAGTAAAAAAAAAATGAATCGGGGAGGATTTTTTTTTATTTTAAAATATTTTATATATTATTATTGCTTTAGTAGATGATTACTTACCTAGTTCAAAATTTATCCTACAACATTTTTATTGCCTATATATTTAACATCTCAATAAAATGCCGGTTTTTGGAATTTTTAGGGACATTTTTTGTTTGTTCAAGGTTAATTTTTGATCATTTTGTTATTTTTTTTTTTACTACCCTCAAGAACTGTTACAAGCCCTGACAGAGTAACAAGCTACTATCTGAACCACAAATTGTAATGCAGAGCACTTAATTATTAAATTATCAATTATCAATTGTTATTGCGAGGATTTGGAATAGAGTTCATCTCTTATATTCTGAATTTCTAGTTTTAAGACAGTATTTTTAAATGGTGGATAGATTTGCCGATTTGATGAATGTCACTAAATCACTATCACTAAATCACTAACTTGAGACAGGGACCTCACATAGTGGGTATTTTAACCTGAATATGAATGAGGGATGAGTGTAGGATGATTGTGGCGCGATCTTGTAGTCTTGTTACTGACTAAGGCCGACATTCTCCTTAGACAGGACTGTTAATTAATAGCCCAACAGCCAATGGTATCTAGGGATCTACAGTTTAACGTGGGATCCGAACCACAATTTCAACCTCCCATATACAAATCGGTCTAATTATGAGGATAGTCCTTAAGGATGAACTAATTTTCACTAGTGCGAACGTTAATCCCTCCAGGAAGCATCGCATACACAAGCCATCGCTTATAACTATCCACAATTCGTGACCTCCAAGTAGCTGGATTACAGGACAACGCCACCGTCCCAGTCATATCTGGACGGTGAATGTTGAAAATTCAATGTTGAAGAGTTGAAAATTCAGAAACTAGTATTGCAGAAATGGTCATTTGACAGTTTATTAACCTCAGTAGCAGGAAGCCGTGGTTACACTCTGTTGGGTTGGACGTATAGTACCATTATCATTCAGATAATGGTAGCCTCCTTTAATATTATCATCTCATTATTGATCTTATTTGAAAAAATATATCGCTAATTTCTATTTATTCTTTGCAACACATACAGAAACTGCTTTTTTTGGTGTATCAACGCCAAAGTGACATTTTTGTTAAGAGTACATAAACGCTTTTAGGGCAATCAATCGATCAATCAATCAATCAATCAATCAAATTTTCTTTATTCATGATTCATACAATGTATAAATACAGAATGGCGTCAATTTCTTGTATAGTTGTTACTAGAAAATAGTAAACTAACTTATACACTAAACTAAATATAAAACAATTCTATACATTTTTTAAAAGAAGTTACACTCCAAAATATTCTTTAAATGAATAAACTGATCTTTGAATCAAATAACTTTTTAACTTTTTCTTGAAGGTCTTAATATTTTTTATATCAGTTATATCTTTAGGGAGGTAGTATACAAATTGTTCCTGCAGCTGTAGGTTTTTTATTATAAAACTGTAAATTATGATTTTGGATGGCTGGGAAATTTTTAAAACGGGTATTATAGTTATGATAAGCCCCCAGTTTCTGCAACGAATCCTCAGTCAGTTTTACCGCCATTATTGTTTGAAAAATATATAATCCAAAAACTGTTAGAATTTTTAGTTTTGTAAAATGATTCTTAACAGATGTGTTGTTATCTAAATTAAGCATGATTCGTATCGCTCTCTTTTGTAGAATTAAAATTTTTTCCAAATTTTGGATACTGGTAGCACCGTATAACTCTATTCCAAAAGCTCTATGAGAATAGATGTGTGCATGGTAAACCTTTAATAACATTTCCAATGAACAAAATTTTGACAAAGTTCTTAGTATAAATAAGCCTGAGCAAATTTTATTTATCAATTTGTCAATATGATGATTCCAAGATAAATTTTCATCGAGCACTAAGCCTAAGAATTTCGTTTCATTTACTTGATCTATTTGAACATTTTCTATTTCAATGGAGGGATTTATATTTGCCTTTTGTGCAGTGCAAAATGATATAAAATTTGTTTTATCTAAATTTAATAGTAAATTATTACAATTTAAATAGTTTTCTATTGACGATAAATTGTTTTGGGCAATTGTTTGGAACCCCTCAAAGTCAGTGAGCATCCCAAGGGAACCTCTTATTAATTTTTAATAAATTCAAAGGGTGACCTCTTGAATTGAAGTCCAAGACTCTTTTAACCGTTAGGCTGACAAGACACCCAAAACATGACCTTTTAAAATTTTACTACAATAACTACTAAGAAAGTGATCAAATAGGCCTATTAATTTGAGAAAATTATAAATGATAAATTATTGCCCATTTTGCGGTTAACATGTTTATCTGAATTTGGACCAGGGTTTGCTAATATCCCTAAATTTTCTCCTACTTAGAAGTGGCTTGTTTGTTCTCTGAAGTGTATCATCGGATGTTTGTTGTAGAGGAGAGGCTGTCTGAAGACCACGTGATGTGCGTCGACCAGCAGAAGGATCATCTAGTGCAGGCAGTGCCCTTCCAGAAACCAGCTTATATGGAAGAGGAGTAAGTACTGCAGCTGTAGTCGTGTATCTCTACCTGATATTGAAAAGGATTTCATTTGAACACAAAAGCACTTTCCAAAATCTGACAAGATCTTTTGGAATGAAATTAAGTAGAACTTCTTTGTTACATAGCTGTAAAATTAGCACAACACATTGTAATAATAAAACTAACGACTAACTCTTTGTCATGTTGGATCTTACTGGTTACAAAAATTTGGCAAATAGAATGATATTTGGCTCAATGTTTTGGGTATGTATATGTTTATATAGCTTCAAATTTGTATATTGTGTTTCTACATTGTTCTACATATTTACGCGTGTGTTTTATCCGTTTCTGATTTATAGTTTGTACATACTTTTCTTATTTTTATTAGTAGTTTTGTTTTTCTTAATTTCATAGTGATTAATATTAACAGGAGAAAAAATTATAAAATTCAGTTGCAATTCAATTTACAGGTTTTAGCCCAATCCAACAAAAGAATAAATAAATGTTAATTATTTACTTTATTTTTCCAGATTGCTAGCGTTTGACAATTCCCAAGCTGAGAACTCAGGTAAGTTTTATTGATTTAAAAATGAAATAACCTCTGCTTAAATGTAATAACCCCTGCTTTTTAGAAAACCGTGTTTGTAAAGTGATTTTTTTATAACTTTTTTTAGTTATGTGTGGTTTGACTTAGTTAGTAGTTCAAGTATCAGAGATAATCGTTTAAATTAAACTTACAAAGGTCAAGTATATTGACAGCAGAAAGACACTATAGTAAGGTTCACGAAAATATTCTAATGGTAATTTTAACATCTGTGTCCCCCCTTACCCCCTCTCGCCCTGCAAAGTTGTCTATTGTGGTAATATATGAAAATATGCTTTTGGACTGATTTGCCAACAATGCATCATTTTTCATTCACTTCTCTGCGTTTTTTCTCTTCAACGTATAGAGATAAAATATAACAGTCAATTTTCATTGAGTTGTGTATGGTTTTTTATTTGAAATGAAATATATCTTTATTGTCACATAACGTGTTACATGGCTCCAGCTGTGCTGGTTAAAACAGGTGACATCGTCATAAAATGAGTAATAATACTAAATAATTGTCCAAACAATAGAGCCATAAACTTAAGAGTGAACGTTGTCATTGAGTTACTCATCAACAGAATAATAGCTCTTATCCAGTTACTCTTTAAAACTATTTTTTAATGTTGTAACATTACTAATTACTTTTAGTGAAGCAGGTAGACTGTTGAATAGTCTTAATCCCATATAGTATGGAGACTTTTCAAATAAACTTAGCCGATGTCTTGGGTATTGAAAATTGGATTTAAAGCAGTTTTATTGCCAAGGAGATTGAAATACAGTAGAACCTTGATAGTTCGACTCTCGATAGTTCGACACTCCTGATAGTTCGACATGGTCCATGACAACTTAACATATTAATAATGACCGATAGTGTCCATGTTGGAGCTTGACAAAGGTGAAAATTAAAACAAAGTGGCGATTGATTTGAATGTTGTTTATGTTAAAGTTCAATTAAGTTATGGTTTCATTAAAATTTAGTGTTTTCTAAATTAAAATTATGGTTTTTATACTCCCAGTGTTAAAATTTCCCATATACTCCCTATAGTTCGACATTTCGATAGTTCAACACTCGCTAAGTCCACAAAGTGTCGAACTATCGAGGTTCTACTGTATATTCGAAATACCGAGAATTTTGTGTTAGAGTGCAAGACTTGAGATCTTTCTATTAAGCAATTGAATTCTCACTATTTGATTAATGATTCTATTCAGTAGTTCTCATTATGCACTTCGTAAAATAACCTCTAAAAAGTACATTTACAGTTAGTTACTATTAACTACATCTCAATATTTATTTTTTAGGAGCAGGCTGAGTTATTCAATCAATTTTAATTAACTCTAAAAATAATGTTTTTTCTATAAAACATTTTAAATTAATTAAAAACTTGTGGATCCTTTTTTTGGTATCTTTATCTCAGATCACATTCTTCCAGAGAAGCAATAGTACTTTATATTTTGGATTTCATTAATTTCATTGGTGTAATATTGTTTCCATAAGAGCATCGATTTGTTTTTCATATATTAAATTGTTTCCGCATGATTGTCAGTGTTTTTATTTGACGTTGTGTCATGTTGTTTCCAGAGGAGCCTCAGCATGGTGGCCTGATGGCGGCCGATGATGGCCCGTTGAGTGCCGTGTCCAGTGTTGATCTTCATGACGAGAACACTATGCCCAGCGACTGGACCCCTGATGAGTAAGTATTGTATTTTATGTCATATACACCATTAAGAGTCATCTTCACCCCTGTGCCAGTAGCCCATTGTTGCGCAGTCGGCAATGTTAACCATACGGCTTTTAATTCAAAACATGGTATTTGATTCCCCTATTTCGGATGCCGTTTTCAACTGATTTTCTTTAAACTTGGTAAGTGTTTAGTTGAATAGTTATATTAGGTCCCTCACAGCTCGAGATTTTGAAAATTTAACAAATATTGCTCTTTGTGATGTCGCAAAGTAACTCGATTTTCCTTAGTATTATTTCAAAATTTAGAAAAATTTTTGAAATTTGAGGTATGAAAGACCTAATACAACTATTTAACTAAACACTTACGAAGTTTAAAGAAAATCAGTTGAAAAACGGCGTCAGAAACAGAGGAATCAAATACCATGTTTTGCATTAAAAGCCGTATGGTTAACACTGCCGACTGCGCAACAATGGGCTACCGGCCCAAAGGTGAAGATGACTCTTAATACTCGCTAGTATTGAGTGTATTGCTCTCTCAGCTGTTCTCCCTTCAATCATCTGTCACAATAATAATAATTAGGCCTATTATTATTAAATAAAAAATTATTATATAAAAAAATCATTTGATCTTTGTTTTACATCTGAAGGAAGGTCTCCCGTACAGTTGAATCAATCTGAAAGACATTCAGCAGGTCTTCACATCACTGTAGTTTGTTGTAGTTGTTACCGAATGAGGACTAGTGTACTTCCATCATGGCTATGACCGCTGTTGCCAATGAGAACGTGATTGTCTAAATGGTATTGGACTGCAAATTGTAATACAGTATTCCTATCCATGGACTTGGCCAACTCTATATTGTTAGTTTATTTGTAATCTTGTTGTTGAGCGAGGACAAGTTCTTTTTATTTGTGATCCATAACAACAAAAAGATAATGACAAAATATTAATTAATTAATTTAGTTTTTCTATAGTTTGTTATTCGTGGATAATTATTCGTGGATAAGGAGACCCCGGCCGAACCGTTGAGCACGTCTGCCTCTTATGGGCATTTTGCGCAAGCCCCCGGAAGGATGGGATATTGAAGGAAGAGAAAGGGTGAGACAAGGGACTGTCCACTCATGTTCCAGTTAGGGGTTTCTATGCCCGTCGCATTCCTCACCCCCTGCTGCCTTGAACATATGTTCCAGCTAGAGGTTTCCATGCCCATAGCATTTCTCCTCACCCCCTGCTGTCTACATAAGTTCCAGCTAGGGGTTTACATGCAGTTCGCATTAACCCCCCACTATCTTGAACATGAATGGATTATGAAGGAAGGGAAATTGTCATAGTGGACAGCCAAAAGACTTACCACAGTGTTATGACAACTTCGTTTGCTGTACCCAATGTCAACTTCGCAACTAGTATAAACCAGTTTTAAAGTTGTCCTGGGACTTTTCTATAGTTAAATAATAGTAGATACCTTAATATTTTGGACATTTGTTGTCTTTACTGAACCGGATTCGTACCGATGACTTCAACCGTACCAAACCGATGATGGTAATTCGTCTTGTTCCATACTGGTACCGAATTTTTGGGTGCACCGCAGACCCCTAATTCTTGTTGTGATGTACATGCTAATGAGGTATTGTTTAGCTTGTTAGAGCCACCGATGCAAATAATTTAAAGTAGTTGAACTCAATATTGAATGAAAAGGCTATTATTGTTACACTTCAGGATACAGATATACACCAACTTGTGATTAAAAAAAAAAAAAATCTTAAAAATTAAAAATGTCAAATGTATAAGATGTGAGGTAGATATTAATTTCATCGCCTTTAAAAAAAAAAAAAAAAAAAAAAAAAAATTCTTATTTTCAATTCTCTGAATTTCTGAAGTTAGATATTTTTCAGGAACAGCAACAGTGGGCAGATGCTGAGTTTTGAGCTGTCAGACACACGAGAGACAGACGAATGTGAGCCGGCCGTGAAGCGACAGAAGACCAGCGAGTCTGAGCCGGCCAGCGAGGACGAGTCTACCACTCAGAATCTCACCACCTGCATCAACCTGTTTATAAATAACAATGTCACTATTCATAAGCCGTATTGAACATGTTGATCGTTATTCAAGTATTTTTCTGTTCATAGTGATATGTATTGTTGTGTTTAGTTTTAGTTTTAAATACTCTTCAATGTTGTTCTAGCCATTTTAGTTATTGAGGCTCTAAGTTCCTCTTGTTTAAGATGATGTTTATGTGTCACTGATGTTGTAAGTTTTTAATTGCATGGATATGAAATAATATCTTTATTACTTGATGATATAAATCAAAATCCAAGTCTACATTTTAGAATTACTTGGTTGAAAGTAATCTTATGATGGATCCTTTGGACTCATTTATTTCTTCTCTGACTGTGATTTTAAAAGCATAAATCTTATTTCATTTTACAACATTCTCTCTCTTTTTATACACTTCATTTGAACTTACGCTGCAACGGCAACAGAACTAAACGATTTAAGAGTAGAACAAGTATAACTTGAATATAATTTGAGTTCTAAGAGACGACCCACTTACTATAAAACAATTTAAGACCATCTGAACTTAGTTGACATATTTTTTGGAATTGTGATATTCGCTTATAATTTAGCTGTAATTTTAGTATTAATTATGGAAAGCTATGACAGCTAAGTCATAAGGAGTCAACATAATACCATAGTACCTGCCTGAGTATTTCAGAAGTGAATTTGACTAATTCTGATTTACTTTTTGAGATATTGATGTATGATTAACCTTTTGAAGACTGTTTAATAATGTTTTTCCATGGTTGTAATCTTACAGTCATTTGTGCAATACTATTAGTCTTTCATATGATTACTTATCCTTTACAGTTGACTCAAGATAGTCCAACAGGTTAGTGCGACGCTGTGTTCCTCGCTTTATGAGTCACATCTTAATACATTTTTCATGTTTCAAATGAAATGTCACACAGCTTTGGTTGCTATAATTCATGAATATTATACATGTGCCATTATTGATTTTTATATGCCAAATGGTTTGGATTTCAGCAATTTGTACTAAGGGGTCGTGTTTCTAAAATAAATTACCATGACCCTCTAAAGACCTTGAAACAAGATTTGCGAATAGATCAAACAGTTCAAAAAATTATCGTAGTATTTTCCTCATTTTCGAGACAGCCAAGCGGCGAAAGTAACAATACTGTTTAAATTTAGTCTAACTGAACTCTATTCATGGTCCCGTAACTGTTGGGTTATCGTGAGTCAATTGGTACAGTTGAGTAGTAGGTTTTGAATCGAGTACAGATTCAAAACCTAATACAACTGTCCTTTAATTTTTTGTGAGCCTAAGTTCTAAATAAATTTAAATTGACAAAAATATTAGTAGTTTAACCTAATTAGTTTTTCCGTGGTTTTTTTACTGACTCAGTTCTATACAACTTTCTTCTATGTTGTACTAACAATAATTGAGCTTACAACCTTAAAACTTGTTTATGTATAAATAATTTTCAATCCTTGGTAGCTATAAAGTTTTTTTGTACAAGAGGGCAGTTAAGAAAATGAAGGATAATTATTTTGGAAATGAACATTATACCAAAAGCATGAAATCACCCTTATATCATTAATCAATGTTCAATGTGTAAACTGTTTAATAAAAATAATTAGTGTTCTTGTTACGATTTAGGGAAAGTAACCCATTAGAACTTAGTACTTGTTAGTGAAATGACTACAGGAAGTTTACAAATTCTTAATTTTCCAACTGTCCTTTGTTGTCACAAGGAATCAACCTGTACAATTCACCAATCATTGTCAGTTCATCCTATATTTATTATATGTTTCCTTTCAGCTACTCAACTGTATGTAAAATACTATTTGGCATTGTTTTTTAACTAAGCGTTACCAGTTTGAATGATTTTACATTTTTTAAGGGATAGAAAATTGTTTCATAGATCAATAACTGTTAGTATTAGTCACACAAAGAAATAATTTCATAGTTTATTCATTCAAAAATGAAAAAGTTCATATTGATGATATTGTAATTCATAAAAACAACACTTATCTTAAAAATGTTAAAGGTTTTTCATATTTTATTAATAAGTTGGACCTCGTCAGGGTAGTACAGAAATTTTCACTTTATGTCAGATTTTAAAGTTCAAACAACTTGTCCAATGTGTACTGTACTTTTGATAACTTGTGTAAGAGCCTTTTCTGGAATTATTATCTTCTACTTCTTTAATAGCACATAATGATGACTTTTACTCTAGTTCCTTGCAATGATTATGTCCAGTGGTTGTTTCAAGAGGACTTTTATCCTAAGCAACCACTTTGAGTGTATATAAACATGGTGTTTACTTTTATATAATGTATATATTTATTATGAAGAATGTTGATTTGTATTTTTACCAATAGCAACTAAGAGTTTTTTTATTGAATAAAAGTTGTTGAAAAATATTGAACGATTTTATTGTCAGCAAGACCCAAATAATATCCCTCAACCAAATAATGTTTTGATCATCAGTTGTTGAAAAATGACAGTCAAAAGCCATATTATAAGACCTCACACAAAAAATAAAAAAGGGGAAAAACAAATTTTCTCAAATAGAAATTTATTGTGTGATTTATGGGATTAAATTGTTGCTTTTCATTGTGTATTAAATACACTTACATTATTGATTCAGCATATATATATGGTAAGTGTGAAAACTGATAACAGAATTACTTTGTTTTTGTCATACTCCTCCGAAAACAACTTTTTGATACAACTGTTGAGGCGTTAAATTAGTTTACGATGTATACCAAGATGTATCATAATCCATCTTTTTGAACACATTGAGCATTAAAACGATGATGAATATGGGCCTTAGGTTTTTTTTCAAAACTCAAAATAATTTTATTCTTGGTTGTAAAAATTGACCTTGTATGAAAGCCATCACTTTATACTAGTAATGAGACAAAATACATGGTGTTCACAGGATCTTGCCCTGATAAATAAACAGAATAGTATGAAAGCAAATGATGTAGGATAACTTTTAAACTTACGTATTGATTGTTGTGTGGCGTGCTAGAGGGCTGCACAACAGTGTAAATGTGCATACACAATTTTCTGTTTTGCACTTTGAATTACACAGCCATATAATGATTTAGAGTACTTTTGATTTGAGAATCATTTTAATTCTTTGTCTTTAAAAAATGAATAAGTAAATAAAACCTGATTTTTTAGAAGTTAAATGGCAAGTCCTAACTTCACCTTTATAAAGACATTTTTCATTTTATTTAAAATTGCATAAAATTTGCATAAAACATGGATGGTTGGGTAAAAGGTTGAAATTGTGAAAATCTCTCCAGAGTTGTGCTCCTGTAAACTCAACATAGCGCTCAGGACATTTTTTTCAAATAATCCCTTACGGTGCTAAATGAGAACGACCAAGCAGAAAGATGCAAACCATCCTACGCAACAGACATAGATAAACCTACGATGTTGTGTTAATGTGCTAAAAATGAGAAAACGGTAAATTATTGTGAAAAAATCAAAAGTTTTATTATCGCTGTTACTTGTAGTGCAGGTGCAGTCGCAAGACTGACTTTTGGGAAGCGAATGTTTACTTCCTGTCCTCCTCCTATTCTTGTGCGAATACTTGCACTCCCACTTCAGTCACATTGAGGGATGTAGATTATTAAGAAACACCTCGGGATGCAAAATTTCATACATTTGTGTACTGTGGACATAACAGATAGCGAAGTGAATGAAACAAAAAATTTCCAGATCATTAAGAAACAGATTTTGAAGTGTGGATGAAACGGATTTTGAATGTTGCCATGTTGGATGTTCATCCAACATGGCAACATTCAATAATGGCCTATTAGAATTACTTTAATAGGTGAATTTAAAGCTTATGATGCACAGTGGACTCACAATACTTTGCATTAAAAGTGTTTACCTCGTTTAACCCTTTCTTAAGCAGTGTTGTAGTGGCAAATTTTCCATTGTGGGAACGCTTAATATATTTGTAAAATTCCCTGAAAATTAAGATAAAATTTCCCTGAATGCGTATACGATATCAATAGCTTTGCTTATTAGGCTATGTATTTTAAACTAACTGAATTTTCTGAGGATTCAAGAAACTATTTATGATTTTGAGAAAAGAAAAATAAAAAACCAGTATATTTTTATACTTAACTAACTTTATTATTTCACAAAATGGGAACGCCAATCCCACGCGTTCCCGCACCACTACACCACTGTTCTTAAGAGGTTCTTTGGCATTTTTAAGTACGGTGCAATAAGCATAAATTGTGAATTAAGTAATGAAGTAATAATATCATAGGTATATAATACTGATCCAAATTCATGATAGTGAAAACGACGATTAGGTGCAAGCGACATCAGGTGGGGCTATGTTTTTGATGGGTGACCATTGACCACCTAATACACGAATAGTCGTCACATTTTATTACTTTATTTCTACAATGTTTTAATAACTTTAAGTTGGTCGTAGATAAAAGAGTGAGGTATTTAGCACACATTTCACTCGTTGCTCTGAGAGGCGTTCATATTATAATCATTGCTTACACTACTATTAGAGTATTGTAATAGAGTATTGAGTTCCACACATGGTAGGTGTAATTAGCTCTACTTGTAATATGTACTTGTTTTGAAAATAAAGCTTTTGTTAACATGTTGGCTACCGACGGTCGGAAATTCGGGTCGCCGGGAGTTCCTAGCAGACCGATCCTAGTACTCGATACTCTCACCACAGACCGAGTCATTGTGACAAACACTCACTCAGAGACCGAAAAATTGTTTTCGGTATTTTTATATGATTTGATGTGTAATATATATATATTTGCTCATAAAAGTTAGAAAAAAAATTTATTTCAGTACTATTTTAGCATTTTTATTGCGTCGGATGTGTGACGTCGGTCCATAGTAATATTTTGTATTACAGTATGTTTGTTTGCTATAGACCAACTGTCTCACATATGTGTCATGAGTTGGATGACTGGGAAGTAAATGAAAAATAGTTTTACTACACTAAAAAATACTAAAATATACAGGACAATGAGTCACACAATAAAAAACGCCATGTGGAATGTGTAGTAAACAAACACTAATGGCACATGTGAGCAGACAAGATGGTCAACTTTGAAAATCTTTAAAAAATAAAATTGAGGTCGTACCCAGAGACCAAGCGACACACATGTGTCACACATTCCTATAGACCGATAAACAGGTTTTAGATTGATTCAGTGGACCAAATGGGCGTGGCGAGTCATTTAACTGAACCGTGACTGCGTCCCATATATATCGTCGGTACATTGGATTTGACCTGAGCGTCCCATATGTGTCGTCAGTACATTGGAAACACCTTAAGCGACACATATATGTGACGATGGTCTATATCTAAGGTTTTCTTTTAACATTAAGTCACATATGTGTGACGTTCGGTAGCCAACCTGTTAACTATAAATAAGTAAAATCTGTTTTCTTTACTTGCATTGCACAAATTCATTCATCGTTCGGATAATTTTAAATTAATAATAAGACCATTGACTTTGTACACTACGTGAGTAGACTTCTCATAGCATAGGCATGTGTGAAGCATATTGACGGTGGTGCGATCTCGTGCGGCGTCCATGGAAGTACACGTAACATATGATAGATAAATCAGTATTCCCACTCTCCTAAACCAAGGATGAAACATTTTATAACTGAAAGTTATGTTTATGTTTTGGTCAAATGTTTTGGCAGCACTGTAAATTCAGCTGAATAATAACAACATCGATGGCAGCGACTCTGGTGCGGCGTCCACCGAACTTCCAAATTTTTGCCTCAAACTAAATGTATTGGATGAGAGGTCTATTCACGTTAGTGTACATAGTCAATGATAAGACACAATGTATTTAATTTTACCACCACCAAAACAAATCCGAGAATGACGGCGCAATCTAGCACAGCCTGCCTGCTACCACACCTTAATTGCACATATTGTACTGTGAAGCACATATTGCGCCCTTGTATTGTAGAGCGATTGGACCATGTAACTTTCAAGGTCAGATACAACCAAAAGTCCCTAAAAATTTATGATATCCAGTTTTCCTTGCTAGTGCATTTTTAGTGGCCACTACTCACTGTATCATTATTGGTGATTAGTAGCCACTCCTCAAGTCGTGTGGCGAGTTAAGTCCCAATGTGTGACAGGGTTTTGAAGTGGGGAATGAAATTTTTACACAGCGCAGAAAGGAGAAATCTTGTGAGCCTGCAATATTGCATTTAAGGGGTAAGAATTTATTGAAGTTATGTTTAAAAACATACTTTTAACGTCACTTTTTTATATGTCAATAAATTCTTATGTCAACTAAACAATGCAAGTCAGGTGTATATTTTGTATATTATCACCCCACTTTTCTCAATGTTCGTGATATTCTTAGCAAACACTGTCAGAAAGGATAAAAACGCCAAAGCTTCGTTTTAATAACAGTTTTATTAAGGCATCATCAAAGCATAGACTAATATTAATATTCTTCAAGACAGCTATACTTCACAACTACAATGTTAGTCTAATCCATGGACAACACTAACAAGCAACATAATAACATTTGAAACAGAATTTTTAAAACCCTTAACTTAAATTGCACTTTTTAACATTTCTTCCTAACAAAACAGTCCAAGATGACCAGAGTTACTCTGACAAGCAGCTATAGCAGCTGCCTGGAAAAATAAGAGGAAAAATTAAATAAAAATAAAATTAGTTTTACGGGAAGTAGATTTGGGCTTTGCATTTAAATATTAAGTTTTATAAATATTCAAACAAAAAATAATAAAAATATATTCATAAAAATCCCCCAATTATAATTCTTTTCTATGCCACAACACACTGTAGTTTTGAATAGTACATGATGCATAAAATTTTTTAGAATTAAAACTGGATGACTATGAACTTGCATTCTTACACGTTTTGTAAAAACGTAAATTAACATGGATTGATTTGGAAAAGTATTATTGAGACTCGTGACAGTCTTTCAAGACCCTTCCTCTTCTTCCCACATTAACCTAACATCTTTCTTCAACGTTACGTTATTCTCACAAATGGACTGATTGGAAATCTGGTCATCTTCAACTAAACAGCCATTTTTAAACTATACCATTCCTGCTGTTTTAAGGCCCTCTATTTATTTACATTTTATTTGAAAGACACGTGACACTTAAACAAATTTGATTTTTTTTATTAGTAGTATGTTGCAAAAACAAACTAAACCCTACAATGTTTGCCTGTTGATAGATCATTATTTGCCTCAAGACCATAAAAAATTAAAGCAAAAATTTTAATTAACAGTTTAAAGTTGCAAAAATAAAACTGCATAAATCTTAGAATAAAATTTTACTAATTTTTTATTGGATATGCCTACAAAGGTTACTTTATTTTTGCTTGGTTTAACTTAAATTTTTATCAGATGAATTAAAACTAAATTTTATAAACAAATAAGTACATAGGACAAAATACTTATATTACGCTTTTGGAAGTTTGTACATTCAATGACAGTTGCAATACCGTAACAATAAATAAATTTAACATAATAATAAATCAAATTTATAACTCTAATCTTATACTAAAAGATAGTAAAAATTCATAGCAAATAATAAATAAAACACAACTGGAAATTATGAGTTGGATTATTGTGAATAATATCATCATAGATAAAAACTGGTAAGTTAAAAACTAACATGATTTAATTTGCTTAATAATATAAAACAAATAATAAAAATACATTATTTTACCATACAGTCTGGCAGATATGTGGTATTTATTGGAAAGATTGTGCGTTTGATGATATAGATCTTCAATTTGGAACACAAATATTACACAAATATACAAAGTCATACATTTAGGTGGGTAGCCATTTTCAATTTTTCATGTACAGGGTTTTTTTGGGTTTCAAATGCACTTTTCACATTTTTTACCATTAATTTTTTAAAAATTAAATTATTTTAAGTAAAATATCTTACAAGAGGTAAAAAATGAACAATTTAGTATTTTTAAATTATCTTTTTTTTTAAAGAGGTTGCCAGGCCTCTTTTTGCCTTACTTTGCCCCGTCCACATAGACTATTGATCTGTGCGTGGATCGTATTAGACCAAGTAAGGGGGTGAGCCGCTACAGTACAAGGTGAAAGGTACTGATAAAAGTCACTGGCAGAACGCGGATTCGAACCCACGACATCGCTGCCTTGCTCCCGAAGTCCGGCGCGCTAACCACTACGCCACCGACTCACCCAAATACCTTGAGTGGTTGCAGAAAAATTCAATAAGAAAATGTGATCTGATCCATATTTGTTCAGATGTGATACATTGATAGATTTTTTTTATTCGTTAGTATTATTCGTACAGTGCCTACAACACTATCGAATGGAAAATAAATCAATATATTGCATCAGATCAAATATCAGTATATGAGACCAAATTTTCTTTTTTAATTTTCTCTGCAACCACTCAAGATAATTTAACGGTTGAAAAAATACTAAACTGCTTATTTTTTAGCTCTTGTAAGATTTGTAACTCAATATGATGTAGTTTTAAAAATTAAACGTAAAATATGTGAAACTCCCAATTTAATCTCTATCCTGTACATGGAAAAATCTAGGATGGTCTTCTATCTAAACTTATGCCTTTGTATATGAGTTCCAAATTTTAAATCTCTATCATCAAAAGCACAATCTTTCTTCATATCTGACGGACTATTATTGAATGTAATCAAAATAAATTTTTGTTTGTACAAACACAGTTTAAGCAAACATGCACATCCTCCTTCCTGAGTTGAAATTTGTCATATATGCATCATTAAGTAGGAAAGAAAAAAATATGTCCGAACAGACAGCGATGATTGTAAACACTATCTAGCAAAATGGACGAGCAAAAAAGGAACACACTAACTTGATTGTGTAGTAAAAGGCACTAGTGAAGAGATATGATTGAAGCAGTTGCACTAGGAGAATAAAGTTTTGTGTAATCACTTTCAAATCATACCCACAGTCTGGTTAACAAATGAGAGCATTTGTCCTTAGTAATTAAATTCTAAGATGGATTTTGATTGGATATAATCTTTTAAATATACATTTTTTCAAAGTAGCGTCACATCTAAAGTTAAAACAATGTTATATTTGGTTATATTCACAGAAACATAATTTTGTGAAATGAACATGGAACTACTGTATTAATCAAGTTTACGCTTAATTTAGCTCCCATTTACATCATTCATGCTAAAATCAGGAACTGCAACTATTAAATTAAGCACCAGACAACGAGTATTATTTGTAAGTAACTTTACAGCTGAACCTGTAACACTTATGTTAGCCATTATCTTAAATTCACGATAATTATGTAACTAATGAATATCTGTAACGTGACAACATACTTAAAATATACTAATAACACAACAAAAACATGTATAAAGTGCTCAATATTATAATGAATTAAGTTAGGCAAATCGTTAAACAGAATGAGTATATGGATTTGAGTGGATTTAAATGAGACTAACCTGTTTATAGAAGAATTAAACAGTCTAAAACTACAGAGACATTATTAAAGGTTTGATGCTCCATAAGAAGGCCTCTAAGGGGAACCGCCGACTCAAAACTTTTGGTTACATCGGTAAACACTTACATTAGGTCCTCAGCAATTGTCACTGAATTTCTGCATGGATAAAAGCATAAGCTTTACTACATAAATAATTAGTTTTTAGGTAGGTTTCCTTCACCTTACACTCTGGTATTATAAGCGCCTTACATAGTGATATAGTTTGTCATTACACACTGAAATGTTTCTGGTAATTAAATTTCTGGCAGAGAAAAATATGTTTAACTAAATGCGATGTTTACTTAATATTACATGTATTATACAGTAGACCACCTCTAGCCACCACTTCCGGACCAATGATCTAGAAAATGTTAAAAAAATCACAAGCATGTGGTGGTTAACTTCTTTTAACCGAGACAAGTGAGTGTCAAGGTTGTTTGAATTTTCTACTAAAAAATTTGTCATTTAGGTTTACAAGGTTGTGGAAGCGTTCGCTGGGCGTCACTTCTCAACTTTCAGTTGCTCATTCACTGCACTTGAGTCTCCAATTTGACAAGTGGAATGAGTGGTCAAAATTAAAATTTGTTGAGTTTACACAATGTATTTATTATATAACAAGAATTTGTTACATATGAATCACGTAGCTCGGAAAACAAAGGGCAATACATTTATAGCCACTCTTGTTTTACTGAAAAATAACAAAAATAAAAAGTAATTTTTCATCAAAGGAATTTAGTAAATTTCAAATAGATGAGAGGCAGAATCCTGCCTCTATCATCCATAAAACTTCCATTGGTCTGTAAATCATACTGATTAAGAAAAATTAGTAGAATAAAACAGACAAGAAATTTTACATTTTACTATACAACTTTTACATGAGTTTAGGGAACACGTGAAGAGCAACCATTTGTACATCATTTGTGTAGTAACCGGTATACTGCAAGAAAACTAAAGGCAATAAAATAAAAATTTAAAATTTTAATTAAATTTTAAATTTTTAACCCCACGAACGTTCAAAGTTGCACCCCTGGTGCATTACGCATTTTGAATATCTTAAGGTTTTGCATACTTTTGAATAAAAATTAGGAAAAATTTAGGAAAAACTGCTACCATTACTTTTTGTACAAAAATTAGGCTATTGGTTGAAAATAAAAAAGTAGAAAGAAAATATTTTATTTAACTTTGCCACCCCTAAAATAATTTTAGACACACATAATCAAAACTCCAAAATATACATTTTGTTTAGAATTTTATGGAGAACTATGTAATTAATATAGGTTAGAAGCATTTGAAAAGAATTATGATAAATAAAACAAAATATGTCCTACGGTACTTACCGTAATCCCATAAGATCACATGTAAAATCAAGCTACGAACATTTCACCAATTCCTACTCACATTTATGGTTATAAACTCAAACATCTCAATATACTCCAATAATGTAAATTAAAAGTATTTAAAAAAACTTTTATGCATTCATAAACTTAAAACCATTTGTAAAACATGTATTCTTTGTTTATGAAGTTAGCAGATGGCAACAGTTTTTCCCCGGATGTTTCATTCAATATTAATATTACAAATAACCAATCACGTTCAGCCATTTGAAATGGGTATGTTCAGATAGCTTAGAATCTACCGGTAACAGTGGTATAGTTCATGGCTGAGAATCTGTCTTTGACTATAAAGTTACATCACACTTCTAACCGTCGAAAAATCTATGCAAACACTCAAAGATCCGAAAAATCTATATTAAAATCTATATTTAACGTAAAATTAACGATTTTTAACGATCGGTTTTAAATTAACGGAGGGTTAACGTAAAATTTGGCTGATGCAGATACCTGAGGGTGTATTGTATATATGAAAACAATTAAAAGAAGTATACAAAGAATAAATCCCATAATAAATATCTACTTGAAACCGAAATAATTTAACTAACTCTCTACTTACTTTTTACTATTATGACATGTAACTGACTAAGGGCTTATTAAATCTGCATGATGAAGCTAAGAGATGTTTAACATGGTTCGGCACAAAATGTACAAATTGGCGAAATTATAATTTCTGATGTAATATTTCTTTGGAGTTTGTAGTTGGAAATATTTTTAGTCCAGTATGAACTTTGTGAACTACTTAAAGCAAATCTAGCTGTAATCTTTCACACACATTCAAAGTCCACTATAGAGGTAGAAGTGTTTAACGTATATTGATGAAACTAAAGTTACGATCATAAAATTAAACGTATCTTCAGGTGTTATACTTGACTATTTAATATAGTAGTTATGCCCTAACACAAAGATTATGGGAATATAATTATATTTATTGTAAAATTATGTAAACAAATATTTATTATTAGCATAATTTATTTATATCACTGATCAATCTAATTTTTTACATTACATGATTTTGACCGTAGTAATAAATAATAGTTTTTATAGGTAAAATTCTCTCGATTTGAAATTAGTAATTCTATGCAATATAGTGAGATCAAGCTCTGAAACAATGTTTATTGTAAAGTAATTACTTTCACTGATAAATTTTATCAAAGATTTAAACAAACATTAAACAGTAAAAGTCACAGAGGCCAATAACTCAAGTAAGCTAGCAATAATTACAATTAAAACTAAAATTAATAAAACCCAAAACAATCTTCTCCAGCAAATATAAAACATGATTTACATCAAAAGGGGTGAGAAAAATTAAAGAGTTAATTATCCTACGAACAACACGGGTAATCTAAACTTACATCTATAGAAGGCTACTTTGACGAATCACAATATAAAACCCCCACTGACGGGTTTTCCTACAACAGCCAAAAGATTGTACGTACATCAACAACTAAGTATACTACTAAACTAAACCTTCGGTATATACATAAAACATTACGTTACAATATCAAGAAATAAGTTTTCTTTGTACCTAACATTACAATCACATAACACATTACTAACCAGTTGATATCATATCTCCTTTCTGAAGCAACTGACTTAAAACTATAGCATTAAAAGGCACATAAAATTGAAGATTTTTTCATAAACTCCAAAGCTAAAGAATTAAATTCAAGCAAGGAATAGAACATTCAAAACTAATCCAACAATTCAAAGTCATATTTCATTAAAAATTTACAAAAATATTTTTACAATACATATACTTTTTTGTATTTCTTTTTTAAGCCACTTATTCATCATATCCTTTAAAATTCAACATTAATGTCACTGAGTTAAAACAGATAAAAAATAGATGCTTCAATTTAATTAATAATAATAAAAGAATTCATGACAAATGTTACATAGAATCACATGGGAAATGGTTTTATCCAGTTTTCTTTTTGCAAATTGCAACAAAAATAATGATGACTCGCAACTTATTTAAACAACCATAGGCATGTAAGTTTTACAAGAAATACATCCTTCAAGTAACAACCAAGTTTCTAAGTATCAAGACTACCGAAAAATCACAGTACACTGATTTATAGTTACTTTTACATCAAGCAGCTCAGCCAACATCCAAAACGCCTTCGACCTCAAGAGAGTTACGGTCACAGAAACCGTGTGAAGATGCGTTCTGAAAAATAAGTTACGTTATAAAGCAAATAAAGCAAAATCGCACTTCATTAGTATTTTGGATAAGTTTGAGATACCTTGAACAGTATCCAATTTGCTACTGTATTTATTTTCTGCTGAATTAAGTCGTGGATAAAACAAAATCAAAGAAATATTTAGATAGTTCTTCTTAGTGAAATGTTAAGAAACTAGTGTACTTTGCTCAAAATCGAACAATTTAGTTAACATACTGATAAAACATTCCATTTCCTATAACAGAGAAATTTTAATTTTCTCTGTACTCTTGTTTTCTCGTTGTTTTATTGTTTCCCTCGTGCTCTGTTACTCTTGGTAAACATATTTGTAGTCCTACATACACTTTGTCATCGTTACCAAGATGACCTTGGTCTTTTGCGTACCTTAAAACCTATAGAGGCTTACAAGCCAAAGCCCCAAATCAGCTGCCTTTACAAATTATTCAAATAGTAAGAATTAGACCCTAGCTGAATGTCTATATTTCGCCCAATAATTCCATATAATAATTTTAATTTCAACTTTAATATTTTGCTAAATAATTGTCCTCAACCACTTACCAATCTTGAAGTGAAAGCATAGGTTATAAAAAGTACAAACCATCAAATCGCAATTTGAGGGAGAATAATTTATTAATATAACCATTATAATGGAAATGAGACTGATAACGTGTCCGTCAACCGGCACCAATGACACAATTAAACTCCTTTCAATACAGTTCAGCACCGTTTACTCTATATGGATTATAAAAAACTGTTCAATTCAATTTTCTTCATTAGCCAATCATCGATATAAATAATCAATTATAAGTTGAAGAAACAGTGTGGTGCTTCTAGTAGGTTTTCTTATCAATAGCAACACTAAAATTGAATATAGTAGTCTAATAAGTAAATAAAAGTTAGTCTTAAATCATTGGCGTTATCTGGTTATCATTTTAAAATCAAACTAAAATAGACGTTAGAATGTGATGTTCTTTATACCCACGCTTTTCTTCTGGAGAACGTTTCACGTTATTTATCATTTCCTCATCGATTTTTTGACATGCCGTAATTTTTCTGTAGTCCCTTTGGCCAAAACCCTTAATTTGAGACCACTCAGTTAATTCTATAAACTATGAAACGCCAACAGCTATGTTCTAAATATTTTCCACGTGCAATTTGTTAACCTAACATAACCTTGGTTTAACATAACCCCTTTCGTGTAAAAAGGCAGGTAGTACAGTACTTTCGCTGATGTCCAATGTTTACATTTTACAGCTGTTCACTTGAAAATCAATCAATCTCTGTATTAAAACATGTAAGTGTAAGCCCAGCCAACGAGTGTCAAGTTGTGACGCTAGTGCAGCAAATGGCAGTGGCCATTCATAGCACTAACACAATATTATAACAATCCCTCGCTGCTATTTCCAGTGGTAACACCAGCCCTTTTCATTAAAATTTCAAAAATAACGCCCATCTGCAGGTTTTATAGCTAGTTTTTAAAATTTTATACTTGTGACAGAGTCATTCAAATCTCTAAATCAAACAATCATAAAGTCTTTTTATTAAAAAGAGTTCAATTAAATAACTGCTTATATAGCATCAAATACCCAAGATTGTTCTGGTAGGTCTATACCATTTCATGACATTTTGAATTTGGCCTTCCAGAATGGAAATACTAATTTTTTTGTGAAAATAGCTTACACACTCCTCCTCACTTCCAATTTCTCAATCAGAAGTAGTGCTACAAGAGTGTTTCAAGTGAATGTACTAGTGACAGCAATACTCTCTCCAATAAGTGTTTTTTTAGGAAATTCTTGTTAAAGTCCAGCAACAAAAGAAACCCATTGTCCACTTTAAGTAAAGAATTTTGAGATCTAAACCTAATTCATAAAATTATCCAATCTCAGGGTATGCACAGAAAATTTATCATTAATTTCCCTGACTTTCACTTACCATTTACCATCGATTTCCCCGACTTACGGACTTAACTGAAAGTTATACCACCAAAACAATTCCTTGAAAGGCAATTTATATCAATGGTATTTAAAACAAGTTTCTTTATTAAATTTTATTTCATCTGGTGTAATTTAATTACTCCAGTAAAGAATGTACATTTTTTCATGAAAATGTATTTATAACAGATATTGGCAGGTAATTTTCAGCCGGCATGTATTTTAAATCATTAGGTCCTCCAGAATGTGATATTACAAATTGCTTAAGCATGTTACTGAGTTTGAATGACTCACAATACACTTTGCAAAAAGCTAAAGTTCTACCATTGACTGCCAAATCTAACAAACTCACTTCAGAAAATATTTTGACATCAAGCCACAATTAATTAAATTTACTCTGTTTAACCATTGTACAGCTAACAACTAATCAACAGAAAAAAAGAGCGTTGAAAATCTTTTGAGCACAAATGCATGGTAATAAGTGAATTGTCGTACATTTGTGAAAAATCCCCGAAAAATGAAAAATTGGGATTAAGGTCAACTAAACCATTGACAATTCCCTTCCACTCCATCATTAGGGTGAATTTCCCTGACTTTCCAGAATGTGGACACACTGAATCCATAAGGAATAAGCTTGACCAATTGGCAGTCGTTAGGGAGGAAGCCCACTCCAAAATTATGAGGAGACGCTTTATGTTCCTTAAGGTTTCAAACTTGCTGCTGCTAACTATATAGATCAGGAGTCCCAATCTTTTTAAGCTCGTGGCTCACCTAAACTAAAAAACATATTTCCTTGCAGTCAATTTTGAATTGCTTTTTGAGGTATACTTTTTTGCACAGGTTGTATGCAACACAGAAATTTTCGCTGCGTTTCTCAGAATGAGCTACACTTCCCCAACTTTAATAACAATATGTTTAAGAAAACTTTGGTATGAAAAACTACCCATTCCATCTAGTAGAATACAGCCATTGACCTATCACAGTCTGAGATCAGCTGATTGTGTAGTTGTACCATCAGTATTAAAATTCATCACATCAGATGAACTTCTGATGAGATCGTTAGGCATATGATTGTTTGCGAGTGTTTATTCTTACTTTTATTTTATTTTTGATTTTTCACTTTTTTTTAGAGACTTTATTTGAAACACCGACGCACTCTGTGGTGCGTATTTTAAGATGAGTATGACTGAAGGGGGAGTGTGATGGATCAGATGAGGTGTAGGTTTGTTACTGACAAATATCAGCTGTTTCATTTGTCAGGATCATTAATTAATAGCCCAATGACCAAAGGCAGCTGGGTCCAGTATCGAACCGGCACTTAATGTCTCTTTTCCTATGGCACATCTAGCAGGCCTCACAACACATGGTGAGCCGTGGCACACACTTTGGCACCCACTGGCGTACAGATGTTGGTGCCTCCATCATTATAAAAGAGCATTTTGATTTTTAGGTTTTGATATCCAACTTAACTTTACTTAACTTAACTTTTTAGGTTGTGCACGTCGGCCTAATAGTTTTAATGCTATTTTCAATTGAAGACCTGCTATTGACAAATTTGATAATTCTAAGTTAATTCTGATTGAATTAGATTTTAACACTGACTTTTCACTTAGGACAAACACCCAATATCGCTTGTAGTTATTGAATTCTTGGATTTATGTTGTGTTTAATGTTCCCACAAAAGGCAAGAAATGTGTTAACAACCTAAATAAATGAAAATCACCACCATAATAATTATTTCTGAAAGGCAAGAATCTTTGACCATCCCATTTTGCTTTTTTAGTATATTATTTCAAGTACTTCAGCAATGGTAGGAAGGATATCATTTAGACTGTAAGGCTACAAGGGATTGAGTATATTTGTTATGAACATTGCAAAAATTAATTGGCAGCCAATTTATGAAATTGAGGAGGATGTCTATATCATAACTATTAGGACTGAAAAGGTTAAACCCAGATAGAACACTTGGTTTGGTGATGACCTTGAAGATAAAAGAAATATGTTAATCCTATTGGGGACTTATTATCAAAGTAAGCAGAATAAATTACACTTTGAGAATAGATCTACATTCTTGTTGTCTATAGACTTTGAAAATGTGAAAACATGTTTGTTAAAATTTTTTTTAAAGTTTAGAAGTTTAGTTTAGTTTAACGAAATAACTGCAGCAAACAGATTTACAAATAGTCTTAATTTTCAGTTAATTATTTTTCAAAAATTTCTTTTAAGCTTGAGATGATAAAGAATACATACCGTTGTAATGTTTATTCTGATCATAGAGGCAGCTTATGACATGCTGTTTTCGGTCTTGAACCCAAAAAAGTCGATACTCGATAGCTGGTCATAGCTTAACTCGTCTAACATGGTGCTCATGAACTCATTGTCTTCGTTCCACCCACCGGGGTAACTACCAACAGACAGACACAACTTGTTAGAACATGGTCGGTCGGGTCGGACAGGTTACTGACATTTGTTGTGTCTGCCTGTGTGTGAGTTGTGGGAAGGAACGGGACGACAAGCAGCACATGACCACACTGAGGGAACAGGGAGCACAACAAATACCAATAACAAGTCTTTTCCAACATTATATTCCATCTAATAAGTACATTTGAGAATACAGTACAAATACTAAAAATTGCACAAATCTAATAAAATAAAACAAGTATAAAGTTTTAACTTAGTTCAACAAATATAACATAAATACTAAAATATAGCGCCTTTGACAAAAGAAGCACCAAAAGTTCACAACTTAAGTTGTGATGAATCGCTGGAAGATGTTACATTAAAAATAAAGACTGAAAATGTCATCAAGGCTTCAAGAGAAAAGTTGAACGAACATATAAATCACAATACATGTGTGGTGACTGTGCATCATCTGTGTGAAACGTCCGTATATTTCCTCTAAAACTAACAACAGCGAAGCTTTTTGTTAGTGTGGCAACATTAACAACAGTTAGGCCTAGTAAGGCATTCTTATGGAACTTGAGCAGAGAAAACGTCACTACATTCGGCGAACCGACTGATAAGATTCTGAGCAAGATGATGATCAAGTTAACAATTAGAACATCGAGTTTAAGGGACAACAAACTAGAGAAATGCAGAATACTTCAATGTTTCCAATCTTTGGGCTCATACACCGAACAGTGCAGGCTTGAAGAAATTCAAACATGCAATGGGTTGAGAGGCAATGAATTTTACTAAAACAGAAATAATACAACTGTGGAAAATTTTAAGAGTATTAAAAAAATAGATTAAAATTTAATTCTTCTGAATACAATTCTGGATAATCTCGCAAACACAACAATAGATTTATGGGGAAGTAATACATGATTCACTAAGCAAAAAAAAAGATAGAAATTTGATTTGATCTAGATCAAAATTGACATTTCCCAAACAAATTGACTTTAAAATTGATAATTTGTAACTTAAGTAATCAACTTTGCTTGTGTTCCTCTCAAGTACTGGTCAGGTTTAAAAATACTACCAAAAAAGATTGAATTTTGAAAGTATTTTCTGTATTTAATAATAAATTCATCGTAAAAGTCACCAAAAAATTAAGTTTTTAACAACTAATGTCTAGAAGAGAAATAAGCTCGACATAAAGTTTTTAAGTTGTAAGGCATAGAACACCCTGTTTGTTAAAAATATCTAAACATATTATTTCGAAATTATTGTTTTACTTTATTTTTTTATGTATTGCACTTATTATAGAAGGCCTATAAATTAAAGTTAGTAAACTAATTGCAACTGAATAGATAGTTTAGAATATTGCAGAATTCCAAAAAGAATTAATTATGTTGATCTTTACTACATTATGTTAAACATTTTTAACTTAGTTACATTTTAACAAATGCCTGAGAAAATACAATAATAAAACTTAGAGACTCAATAGACTAAATAAACAATAAAATACATATTTTGATTAACAAATAACAAACAAAAGTCATTCTAAACAACAACTTTAAGTAAACTGCATAATATTAATCAACACTATGCCTAAAAACGATGCCATAATACTCCATTCTATCTATCAACAATTTCATAATCCACATTGCAAATACAGCGTAGCAAATAAAAGTTAGTTTTGGTTACTATAAACTTTTATGTACATTGGGACGGTTTCCTTACATGAGTATAACCATTTGATTTTACTAAAATATAGATAACAATTGTTAGTTTGCATCTACGGTTTTCAAGATTCTTTAAAAAGTCATTATCCCAGAAAAATAGGTTCTCTTAATCAATGGCACAAATAAATCAGTTTAGTTGTAAGGTAATGATGGACCTTCTAGAGATCAATTGGTCAATAGAACGGAAAAGTACATGAAGAACATAAGAACAATATTTATATATTTAATATTTATGGATATTACTACTTAACAGTTGGTCCTCATTAACTACAATTTACAGGGGATATAATTTGTTAGTGTATGGCTTTGGTGTTCTCTTTTAATATTTTATTAAATTGAATCGGTAAAAATGTTTCATCCAAGAAGGTAAAATCCTACATAAACTAACTAAACAACAATTCTCTAACAATTAAACTACAATGTGAACTATGAATGAAAATTTCCCAAAATTTCTTGTCATTTAATTTGTTTAAATAATTTGTCCTTTTGGAAATTGCATCATTATTATTATATTATTAAAAATATTAATAACTATGTATAACAACAATCAATCTCGCTTATGACAGTGTTTACAACCTGGTAAAAAAACCGAGAGAAAGGAAAGTGCTCTAAAAATTAGAAGGAAAAAAATTTAATACCCTTGATCTCTATAACTTGGCTATTCCCAATAGCTGAAGTAAATTAGCAAAGTCAAAGTTAAAAAATGGCAAGGAGGTTAGGAATGTACTTGATGCTGGGATGTTAAATATATTGATCACATTCAACATTGGTCAATGCATTACTACGCTAAAATCTCTTAACACCAATCTATAAGACACTTATTCTATCCTAACCAAATACATTCAAAAGCACATTATCGAGGCACATCCAACAATTAGATATTTAAGAGCCCAACTGTGAAAATATATCTAAACATCTTATAGAAACTAACATTACATAAATTTTACATCACATAGATTACTAACATCACATTTATTTATCAATATTAATTTAACTAATTTTTCTAACATTTACTGTTGTCTAATTCTGGAAATTTTTTTTAAATGCTGAAAAACCTACATTTAGCCTAAAAAAATGGAAATAGTATAAAAATGAAATATTTTCCAAAAGCACTTTACCAAAATGTAAATAACATCAAAAACAAATTACAATGGAACAAAATGTGAACTATATATTACGTAAATCCCCTGTTTGGAAAGTAATTTTTAAAGAGTACAATACTATTGAAACACTCTAACTTAAGTAGTTTACAAAAGAGGAAAAAGGATTCAGCTAGCTTATCTGAGAAACTAATGTTGAAGCAGCTTGTAGACAAACTTAAAACACAGGTTTTTTTGTCCCTTTCTTCAGAAGAAAGTGACAATAAGTTCCTCATAGAAACACAATATCAAGTGATAATATGTTTTGTGTGTATCAATAATCTGCTTGAACATTGCATTCTAAGGTACGCTAACTGAATCCTTTTTCTTGTTTTAAACATTATCAGCCCAAAAGCTTTACCTTGCAATCTAACTTAAGTGAAAAATCTGAGATTGAACATACCATCAATTAATCTCATATGAGATTAATACTATGAATCACGACTATTAATCAATAAAGTAATACAGCAGAAGTCCAATAATCTATGTTCAAACTGTACGAGTCGCCAGATTAACCGAGGCAAATTTTATAAGTATCAGTTGAAGTTTTTCATAAAAATTAGGGAAATTGTTACAATTAGTGTTTATTAATTAAGCACAACACTAAGAAATGTAGGATTAGCGTAAACTGGCTGTACTTGCTGTTGATAACTCAAGCAAATTCTTTGCTTACGGCGTCCACACCAGTCTACAAGGGCTATTCAGAAAGTAAGGAACGTTTCCGTCTTACGCTGCTAGGCGCGCGCGTATCGCCTATATTAGAGTATGAGAGCGCTCGGGGCCTCAGTGGCTATCCAGCCGTAACACAAGGAGCATCGTCGCAAAGCCAGTTTTCTTTTTTTTTTAATTCAAAATGGCCGCTTCTAAAAAAATCCCGCCAGTTGCAAAGTGCGATTGGTAACACGGTTTTTGTTGGCAAAAAACTTAAAACCGATAGAGATTATAGATTTTTATTCTCTCAATTTCAACAAAGCAAAGTCCGTGAAACTTGAGGGAAAGATAAAAAAGATTTGTTATGGTCCAGCAGCGGTTTTCGCGGATCTTCTCGTCAACTTTAGTGACCAGTTTATCAGTCACAATGCTGGGTCGTCCACTCTACTGCTCATCAAGAACATTGGATCAGTCATTTGTAAACTGAATACACAACGTACGCACAGAACTTTCATTCAAGACATTGTTACCATACACCCCGCACACTTTTCGATAAATCTTTATCAGTTTTAAGTTTTTTCCCAACAAAAACCGTGTTACAGATCGCACTTCGCAACTGGCGGGATTTTTTACAGAAGCGGCCAATTTGAATTTAAAAATAAAGAAAACTGGCAGCGCGACGATGCTCCTAGTGTCACTGCTGGATAGCCACTGAGGCCTTGAGCGCTCTCATACCCTAATATAGGCGATACGTGCTCGCCTAACGGCGTAAGACGGAAACGTTCCTTACTTTCTGAATAGCCCTCGTATTTCAAAGTCTACACGCAGCACACCCTCGAGCATTTTAGAATAAGTTTAAGCCATTTTAGTGTTTTAAATTTTAAATTCAGAAGATTGGTATTGCATTGGTTAAGAATAGCAGTACACATTAAGAGTTGTAGATTATCGTTGAACAATTATTTTCACTGTGTTAACAAACTACTTTGTTCAGTTTCGGTATTTTTTAGTATTGATTCTCACTTTATCTTTTCTTCCACGATGTCCAAGTTTTCACACAACACTACTCCGGTCCCTTGTAGCTTGTATAATTGAACTTCTACTGTATTCAAAATGGTTCATCAACTATATAGCATCGTAGTAAATATAAATACTAAAAACATTATGAATTTAATCATTTCCTAAAATTCCTCTAGATACAAAATCCACATTGTAGCTACACTAAGGTTCAACAATTTAAAGGTTGTCAATTTAACAAACTTCAGGATATGAATATTGTTATCGGCTTAATTTATTGGAAAAAACTGTGGTTTTTTACAAATGAGAAAAACTTTAAATAGCAAAAAACTTCAAATGAGAAAAAAAGATCAATAGCAAAAATTATAATTTAAAAAGAAAATGGTTGAGAAGGATGCATAAGATATATTTTACGTTACAGTAACAAATTTAAATGGAAAACCAATTGCAGCTTAACTTAATAGGGAAAGAGATAAATACGGTTGACAATTTGTTTTCTAGATGAACGGAAGCACCAGTATGTTTCTAGAATTTTTAGGTAAAAATTCAACTTTGGAATGTTTTATAAATGCAACTTGATTCTACCTACTTTTAGCCTTGCCTATTTCAGTATATTTAATTGAAACAAAAATTTTTATTAGGCCTAAATCAGGGGGTTTCAACTACTCTAAACTAGTTACAATAGAAATATAGCTACACTTCCAAATATAATAAGCTATATTCCAAATATAATATTTGGCACTCATATGTTATTTTTTGTGATCCATCTGAGACCACGATTTTTGTGTGGATAGTACCTCAAGAACAAATAGGAAATATCCAAGTAGACGTATAACATAGTTATCACATTACAACAATAAGTGCTGCTTGTGCGTAAACATCAACTTTTATTAATGCTTATGGGTTATTTTATGAAAACTGTCAGTCAAAAGTCGTTGTTTTTTATTAGGGTAAAATACAGTCTCCCCCGGTCACAATGGAAAACTTTTATAATACTACTTGGTTCTGTAAAATGTTTCATCTACACTCTGGTCATGATATGTCTTCATGATCGACGGGTTAAAAACATAAAACTCACAGCTCTCAAAACCTAGAGTATTAACAACATAAAAAATACAAATTTACACAAAGGAGTACATGATGAAACATTTGAAAAGGATTTACAAGAGCACTAAATATTATGGCGAAACTATGGAAAATTAAAGTAGGAACACAACTTATAAAAGAAATATTACATTACTAGAACAAATCATAAAAATTAACTTTTAGAATCTAATATTTGGTTTACATAACTCGACATGTCTACTGGCCAAATTGATACCAAATACAAAAATGCAGTTTTATCATAATGTTAATTATTTATTTATTATAATATTAAAAGTTTCATAAAATTATACTTTGATTCCAATTCATGGCATGATTTTAATAGTTCTGGATTCAAATACATTGCAGTGCAATGTGCGTACAAAAAAGTATACTTTCAATAGATTTTCATAACCAAGAAAAATACCACTGACATTTACTCATTAAATTCAACACAGTTAATAGTCATAATATCTTAGTTTGGAGGAAATTAAAAAAAATTATTTCTACAAGATTAATTTCTAGGTAGATGGGGTTAATCTAAATTACTTTCTTAGAATAGGTATCATGATTTTGTGATTTATGGAAATAAAATAATTAGTCAGATGTTTAGCAATTCCTTACAAAAATAATTTTGTTTAAATGCCCGGTTTCGATGTAGAAATAAATGTAGCCAAAATTATCCTTACAATCAATAATCAATATCATATGTTCTCACAATTAAATTTGTACAAGATTTATTTACCTTTCCACTTTTATGTATGATGGTATTTATCTTATATATCATTTAATGAGACCTCTACTGCATTAAACATTAATGCTTCGTCATTTAATAAAAACTGAAATACAACAAGTACCTGCTAGATTTAACAAAACAAAGAGGTTTTCAAACATCCTTCACACAAAAAATCGACAAGAAATTCTTTATTCCATTCTACCACTACTCTTAATGTAATATAGCATTGCGGTCGAGAACAAATTCACGATCTAGGAGCTAACGGTCAACTAACGAAAAAAATAAGTGTTAAATGGGAGGGGCTTATAATCTTTAGGGATAATTATTAAAGCTGAACTGTAAAAAAATCTAGAAAATTTCCAAGGTTTAATGGCACAAACAAATGCAAACAAAAGCATTGATCGAGATTTTACCATAATTTTCATTTTTTTGTTCCTCTACAGCTTGGATAGCAACAAAATTTTAGCTATCTCAAGGATTTGGTTTCAAAGTACAGCACAGTAAAAAGAGTTTGATTTTTTTTAAATTTAATGTTTCTGAAAATTAAATCTTAGCAAGACTTTAAATAAACTGTATTGTTATGTTCATACAATTTAAATGAAAATTTATATTAGCCTGGCTTACAAAAAAAAATCTTTGGATTAAATTTTGTGTATGATAAAACTGCATATTGTCTAAAACGTTTAATGAGGACTTAAGAAGTGGTCATGGACATGTAGAGCCAAGTTCCCATTCTTCCTCATAGCTCCAGGACGGAATGGTAGCTAAAAACAAACCATAAATACAAGCTTTTATATGTTTCCTCTGACAAGTAGGGTACATTCAACATACTCGAAGTTATATGTCATGTGCGAGATAACATGAGCTGAAGGTTAAAAAAAAGGGTTCAAATGTATTTTTCATCATCTGGGACATATTGTTGTTTCATAGTCTGACAGTGAATTTATGGACTAATGAATTTCAATGAACTTGTTTCATGTGTAAAATGAGTTGTATCAATAAATTATTTTCTTTGGCATTGCAGACGTTCCATTGACAACTAATACAGTAAACCCCACAAACTCCACTTAATACGAACTTAGGCATTGGCAACTTTTGAAAATGTACAGTTTTCGGGAGCCTATGTTACTCCCGCTATTTACCAGTTTTGACCTTGAAACAATTACAATCTGACAATAGGATCTGTTGTAGCAATGTTACCAAAATTGGAGGCTGAAAACACTGAAACCTTGTTATATCATCTGTCAAAAATAGTTGTATTTCATAAAAAGAGCCACAGTAGCAGCAGAACCACATCTATTGATCTTAAATTACTGTAATATTGACAGTAAATAAAGCGCTGAAATAGCAATTGTCGAGTCACAGGGCACAAGGTCGAGCACTATATGTGCGGACAGTTTCCTGGATTGTCAAATTATCAGGGGTCAAGTTTGTGGGATTTCACTGTATGTCCAATTGCTCACCTGGGCACGCCGGAGTCGGACATGACGGAGCCAGCGTCGGGGCTCTGGGGCTGGAACATGGTCTGAGGAGTGTTGGGGTAGCTGCTGAGCGCCGTCCCCCCCGCCACCTGCCCCGCCATGCCGGGGATGTGCGTCACCAGCAGCGGCTTCACGTACCCGTTGTTGGACGTCGGCTGGTTATCTGTTTGGGGCAACCAAAACGGTGTAAGAAAAGCAGCGGACCTGCATACTACCCCCGTAATCACCATAGTTGGGTATGTAGGTTGGCTGATATGGGAATGATGTAGGCTTAAGCAAATGTAGGTGAAACCCACCCTGTCAAAATGCATACCATTTTGTTTCAATGTATGGTATTTTTCCCATAAACACCATGAGAGGTTGCCACTACATGGGTGTTATAAGCAAATATAATTAAATTCCTACCTATAAAAAGTAAATATGAAATTTTATTATGTCATTAAATCAGCAAGATACAGAGTTTTATTCATTTCCAATAAAAAAATGAAACGAGAAATATATTATTGGATTTTTTCATACCTTGTTGGACGTTTTCCGTTTAGTTTTCAGTTTTTCAAGTTCTTTTAAATTGTTTGAATTACATTAATTTGTAGAGTAAAAAATATTATTGGAAAAAAATAAAAACCCAGTTTTTAACTCTGAATAACCCCCGATTCCCCTTATTAAATCAGCCTGGTTTTGAATCTTAAGCTGAACAATGATGGCCAATAGAGGTCTGCGGGTAGTGATTTTCCAAGTCGGGTCGGTTTTGGGTCGGGTAGTAGATTAACATCAATTTTCGGGTCGGGTTCGGGTGTGTCAGTTAAAAAAATCTCGGGTTGGATTCGGGTAGCCTATGTTAAAAAAACTCGGGTCAGGTTCGGGTATTGTAAGTTGAATAAAACTTCGGATCGGCTTCGCTATTATTTGTAAAAAAAAAAGAAAAATGTTCAGGCTTAAGTTATTTCATTTTAAAATAATTGTTGATGTGCCTACTATGATTAAGTATAGTATTAATAAATACAAGGCAGAAACCTTCCACCTACTAAGTTAGGCCTAGGCCTAACAAAAGTTAAGAAACTATAATGTATTTTATTCTAGTAAAGTTGGAAAATTCTACTGAGCCATTAACCTCTCAAGCTGAGGGTTCTTTAGTCCTAAGATTCTTTACCCAATGTTGACTTTTTCAACAAACATACAAATTATATTGTACACTGTTAGAACTAAACAAAAACCACTTTTATTAATGTCAAAATACCCTAGATGCAAATTTTCATACCGTAGCCTATTTTTCTGTAGGCCTAATAATACACTCACACTGCTTACACTGCTTAATAAGTTATTTTGTTATGAAAAGATTATGTGATTATACTCAAATTTAGCTTTTCAATCAATATTGCCATATCCTATTTTCAAAACAGACTTAAAATAATTGCATTTAATTTCTGTTGGATTAATTTCAGCAATTTTGTTTCTTTGATTGAGTGATTCCAAAAATCAGATGAATTCCCATCCGTGACATTTTACACTTCCCACATCTTTGGTTTCACTAGTAGGACTGTTAGTGGATACACTGACATTAGCATTCCCTCAGTTCCGTGGCTTTTTTATATTTATTTTTCCATATTAGGAAAAATCCAACATCAACATCACTAACACAAATGTGAATTGAATAAACAAGAACGAGAGGAATACCATCCATCAAATCATCAATGCAGACGACGAATCGCGCCATACCATACGCGAAAAACATGGAGTACCGTAACTATAAAACTACATAGAGAATGAAGAAATCTCTCTCTGAAGTATCCAACCATTGACTATGAATATCCAACTGTTACATTATCCAAGAAATTGTTTTCATTGGTTATCGGCAAATCTTAAATGTTTAGACAATTTGCAAAATGGAATGAGAAATAATTCGGCAATAAAACCAATTATACCGAAGAGTCATACATTGATTATATGTCGTAAAAACATATAAGTTACACTGATAAATGTTGTATTGTAAAAATAATGCAAACAATAATATGTAGAGATTATTTTACTTAAGAAAACATTTTGCTCTTGCTATTTACCGGTTATTGTGTAAATAGTACCAATGCCACTGCTACCTTGATTTTGGTTTGTACACTTGGTGACGGTGACGGTGACGGTATTGCCACAGTCACAGTCTATCTTTCTGGCCTGAGACTTTAGGTTAGAGTGAGAAAAGTATGCTAGCGCTACCGGTGTCTAGGCTTGCAACAAATGATTAAATGCTGTTTTAACAATTTTTTTTGCATAAAATAGTACTGTACTAATGAATACAAATGTTCCTACGTCAAATAGGCAAAATGTTATTTGCTTTAAATGGAACATGAAAAATGGGCACCAAATTATCTACAAAACAAAATTGCTTACGTTCCTAGGCACCAGAGACTGCTAGCTTCTTTAAGAAGCCACATTTTCATGTGTGAGTGTCGCGACTTGTAAGCTAAGGTACGGTATTTCCAGTTTATCCACATCCACCTCAGTTATGACTGACAGGTTATGACCACTAGTCCAAAATAGTTGTGGAATGTCCATTTATTCCGTGAACTTTGTAATTCACAAACTCTGGTTGAAAATAGTTTTAAAAACCCGGGTTTGTTTCTAATGCCCTGTTGGGTATCTACAACCCGATTTAATTCGGGCATTAGGTACCCGCCGCCCGAATAAAGCCTGTGACGTGTCAAACCCGCCCGACCACTCGGGTTCACGCTAATACCCGGAGTTACCCGAATTTTCGGGTACCCGCAGACCTCTAATGGTCAACACCTTCATACCAAATTTTATTAAAATCAAAGGTGACTCCCAAAAGTTATTGAACTAAAATACACAAATTTGTGGAATTTGATTGGTAATTCTGGCTTCTTGGGACTTCAAAATAAAAAATAACTTGGCACCAGGCCTAGGTCTTTTGTAAAGTAGGCCTACTAAAAGTATTCCTTCCCAATGACGGAAATTCACTATTATCAAATGAAAAAAATTGTAAAGAAATTTAATTTATATGTATCTAAAATTTTGGTGAAAAAATAACACAATTCAAGTGCTAATTTTGCAGCAATTCTATAAATTAGTTTTTAAAGCTTTTTCAATCAGTTACTTCTAAACTGACTGATCTTGTGACTGTTAAGCCAGTACCCTCTACCAATTTATTTTACTTCTAAGGTTAGTAACTTCTCAGGCAATTTTATTTTTTTCATTTCTTTGACTATAACTTGGCCTTGAGCCACCCAACTTCACATTTTGATAAAATAAGGTTTTTTCAACTCAGGTTTTATGCAGTTATAGACCTCATCTAAACTGAAAGCCATTTAAGTTTCCTGTTATTCTTATAGGCAAATCTTTAAAAAGTTTGATATTTCTTATTTATTAACATATTTTAATAAAAATTGTTATGAACCTTCACTAGGTGGGGGAGTAACCAGGGTTCTTACAGCCATATCTCGACAAAAATTTTTTCAAGGACTTTTTAAGGACCTATCATGGTTTTAAAGAACCTCGAGAAGTAACTATATTTACATAAATTGGTAGGATTGGTAAAATTTTTATGCTTGAAAAAATAATAGGAGGTTTATCAAGAATAGATAACGCTGGGCATTATTAATTAAACAAGTTTAAAATTTGAATGTTCGACAATTTAAATAATTGAATTGAGAGTAAAAAAAGTGAAAGTGATTAATTACATTGTCAAAGTTATGGCTCACAGATTGTAATGAGGTAACAAATTAAGGATCGTCATAGCTTATTCCTATCTATGAACCAGAATTTTTATCCATGAACTAAGGAGTTTTTTAACTGTAAACCTGAAAACGTGTAATTTTCAAACAATGTTTAGTAAATAGTCTTCTTAAAGTGATGTGTTTTTTTAACCTGAAAAAATTGTGGCTTATGCATAACGAACAAGTACCAAATATACACAATAACAAAAGAAAGTAATACAAACTTGTTTCTAAATCGATAATTTTTATTTCCCGGTGTCCATTACAGCTGTGTATTATGTAGCTGCAGTACCTACATACTGCATGCTTCAGTTATCTTTAAATAGTTGTACAAGAATCTAAACAATATTAGGCAATAAAAAATTATTGAACTTGAGGAGACAAATACCAACATTCCCACAAAATTCAAGAACTTTTCAAGGACAATACAAAAAATTATGAAATTTCTGATTTTTTCAAGGCCTTCAAGACTAGGGGTTAAATTTCAAGGACTTTCAAGGACTGTAAAAACCTTGAGTAACTAATATTTGAAAAAAAATAAATGTGATTAAAAGTGTGAGTAGTATAAACAGTTACAAAAAATAATTTATTATCTACATACATTTTTGTCATTTATATAATGGAGTTTTTATGACCAGATTAAATTAAATCCATATTTAATTTTAATTCACTGAGAAGCTTTGATATGGGTCAAAAGACTTCATGCAAAGAGATTTTTTAACATGTTGCCTTTAGTTATACCTTGATTGAAAACTAACAATTAAGAAATAACCATGGTAATGTTTTCATTTCAAACATTTCTTTGAACAAGTAAAAATGATTCCTGCAAGTACAGTTACGGGTATTGTAATCTTTGTTGGATGCTCTTGCTTAAGTATTGGCGAGGCTAAATATTTAAGAGACTCAAGATGATGGGGTGCAAGCTACTGCCCAAGCTAAAAATAAAGCAACCCAGGCATCCCCCACAACAGCTGAGAAAGCGACCCAGTATAAATTGTCTGACTTAAAGAAAGTCACATGGGCTGACCAACAGTAAATACTCGCCGCAATTCCCGTCCCAGGCAAGAGGAGCACAACCACCAGTGACATGGCAACCAGATAGAGGCATCACGAAAGGAGGCATCACGAAATCTACAATGTTATATATACAAGGGCTATTCAGAAAGTAGAGAACGTTTCCACCTTATGACGCTAGGCGTGCGCGTATCGCCTATATTAGGGTATGAGAGAGCTTGGGGACTCAGTGGCTATCCAGCCGTGGCACTAGGAGCATCGTCACACTGCCAGTTTTCTTTAGTTTTTAATTCAAAATGGCCGCTCCCGTAAAAAATCCCGCCAGTTGCGAAGTGCGGTCGATAACATGGTTTTTGTTGACAAAAAACTTTAAACCGATAGATATTTATAGATTTTTATTCTTTCAATTTCAACACAGCAAAGTCTGTGAAATTTGAGGGAAAGATAACGAAAGCTCCGTTATGGAGGAACAGTGGTTTTCACGGGTCTTCTCGTCAACTTTAGTGACCAGTTTGTCAGTCACAATGCTCGGTCGTCCACTCTACTGCTCATCAACATTGGACCAACATTGGTTCGGTCATTTATAAACTGAATACACAACTTACGTACAAAACTTTCATTCAAGACATTGTTCCCATACACCTTGCACACTTTTCAATAAATCTTTATTTGTTTTAAGTTTTTTGCCAACAAAAACCGTGTTACTGATCGCACTTCACAACTGGCGGGGTTTTTCACGGGAGCAGGCATTTTGAATTTAAAAATAAAGAAAACTGGCAGCTTGACAATGCTCCTAGCGTCACGGCTGGATAGCCACTGAGGCCCCGAGTGCTCTCATACCCTAATATAGGCGATACGCGGGCGCCTAACGGCGTAAGACGGAATCTTCCTTCCTTTCTGAATAGCAATCGTAGTATTTAGAAATGTACCTGTGAAAGGTGTGTAGTATTTCTGGAAAGCTGTTACTTTGCAGATATCTGGGTACAGGTTGACCAAGTGAGGCAAGTCCGAGATCCTGTCTGCTAGTGAACGAATGGTGAAATCTTTGCTCGTGAATGGCTGCAGCATGAAAACTTCTGAGGATTCTGAAACAGGTAATTGTTGTTAAGGCTGCGGTCTACCCCAACCAAAACAACAACAATGCCGAATGCCGCCTCGCGGCCGTAGCGCTAGGCGAGTTTGATGGCTGCAGAGGTTTACGGGGATCGTGTTTCAGAATTAACCGATTAAGATAGAGATTAGCTGTTAACTTTTTCTAAAAGTGGAAAAAGGGATCTAGTCGGCTATCTTTTTAGAATTTTTAAATAAAATTTCTAATTTTAGTAATAACTGTCTAAAATAATCTGTTTTTCAGTTTTGTAAATGCAGAGGTTTACGGGGATCGTGTTTTAAAAATAACCTCTTAAGATAGAGATTGGCTGTTAACTTTTTTTTAACTTAGAAAAAAGGATCTAGTTGGCTATCTTTTTAGAATTTTAAAATAAAATTTTTTATTTCAGCTATAACTGTCTAAAATCATCTGTTTTTATCGATTTTTAACTGAAGTTTTCTATTGGTTTTAATGAACTAATTACAAAAGTGTAACAGAGGGAAATTAGTACCGTTATCCTTCTTTAATATGACACTTTATTTATAGCTCTAGGCTTCATTCGGCAGAAGATAACACGATTCTAAAAAACCCTTGCATTTGGGTGCGTGCCTGGGGTAGACCGCAGCCTTAAACACTTTAAGTAAACAAAAAAAATTAATAATAAAGATGCATAAACGAAATACATAAAACATTCATTATCATAATGCACTTCTCTATAAACAAATCATCATACAATTAAAAAATTTTTATGATATTGATATGTCTTTAACTCTTGTTCTCAAGTCCAATTCGACTGGATGGCTAAAAATTTATTGATATTATTCAATCCTGTATTGAGTTCAGACATGGCAAATTTAAAAATAGACAAAATACTTCTAAACTTGATATCTTAAATAAGTAATAGATTGACAGTTGTAACTTTATTTTTGATTATTTCTACCAAAACAGTAATAATTTTCTGACAGGTTTCTTGAATCTGGAAATAAAGTTTTTGCTGCCTCGTTTCAAATTTCTATGTAGCCAACTGTAAATTTATTTAAAAAATTAACTTTTAAACTGAATAAAATTACATGATATCCAACATCATTCACTCATAATATCTATTCATGGCGTTAATTTGGAAAGTGGCCACTATTTATTTACACAGTTTATCACTAAATTATTCCTCTATCAACAGTTTTTAAAACAATTTTATCTGTCTTGTTACTTTTATGTTAAGTTACTTTTTGATCATGTGTTTACCAGTCAGTTTTTTTAATATTTCATTTTTTATTTCAGTTGTGACAAAACAAGTGTATGAGGCGGTTAGTTACCTCCGCCGACCCACGCGATGGTGACGCCCCCTGGTTCCGAGTCGGAGAAGCGCAGCAGGAACGTGCCACTGGCGCAGGTGGACAGCATCTCCTCTGCTTGCTTCTTACGTATGAAGCCGTGGATCAGCCTGCGAAACATAAAAAATGAGAGTAAAAAAAATTATAATTTTGAACCAATATTACAGTCTTCACGACAATCTGCCACTTAGATTGGGTCCCAGAAGTTGCTAGCGATCCCTGGTGACTAGACTCGGAACTAGTCAGCTGACATAACAGTCCACCACGCTCAGGTGTAGCGTCAGCTGGCTCATACTGAATCTACAATGTATATTCATCAAAAGGATAACAATGGGATAACATAACATTACAAGTTTTTTAAGAGTTTTTTTTTAAAGGTAGAATAACCTAAGCCTATGATTAATAAAAATTTTTTTTAAGAGGTTGGCAAACCTCTTTTTGCCTTACTTTTCCCCGTCTACATCATAGATATAAACAATTATATCTGGACAGCTAACACAATGCTGGATAAACGAGCCTTTACTCCCACCACTACTTGGGGTTAATTCGGTAAGTAAAAGAAGGTAAACAAACAAGAATGCAGTAGATCCACTAATGATAACAATTTCAGCTGAAAAAAAGAATGTAAACAAACTAGACGCACCAATAATAACGATGCCAGCTGACATAAGACGCCGTGTGGCGGCGGCAATAACCCCAACTAGTGGTGGGGGAAACCGGCTCTTTTTTAGCACTATACCCACCATCTCAGTTAGCTATCCAGATGTTTTGTCTATATGTATGGTCTACACAGACTATTGATGTGTGCGTGGATTACATTAGGCAAAGTAAGGGGGTGAGCCGCTACAGTATGAGATGAATGCTACTGCGAATTCAACCACGACATCGCTGCCATGGTTCCAAAATCTAGTGCGCTAACCACTACGCCACCGACTTACATTGATCAAATACCTGTTCATACTGGCTTCTCTAATGAAATACAAAGTTTTAGTATTGATATTAGTATGATTAAGTATTCTCTAACTATAACTATCAAGTGGTAATATATCATACCCATCCATCCAAGGTCCTTTCAAGTGCTCCCGGGTGAGTTTCATCACAGCGTAGAACCATTCCCAAAACGTGAAGTTCCGGTCTTGCAGAGGTTCTTTGCAAAACTGAGACCAGCTGAGAAGAAGGCTGTTGTAATCTCCTGTCAGTTGGTTAGTCCTGTCAATATTTTGTTATTAATACTAAAAGAGGAACATATTTATTTGTCTTGATACAAACACTATATTCAAATGTCGTACTTGGGTAAAATTCACGTGGACTGCTAACCTTGTGCAAATTCAAATCAAACCCATTTTTTTACTGTCACAAAACCTCAATTTGTGATATAGCTCATCTATAGTAATATATGATAAATTTGTACTGTAATAATTGTAACAAAAGTATTTTTGCAAAGAACTTATATCTGCAGTCTGTAATCCAATTAGATGTTTGCAATGTAGGAATTTTTTCAGATTTGTTCATTGATGTGATTTACAGAATTTCAATGTAAATCGATGCATTACGCCATTTTTGTGCAATCTAGATTCAGTCTAATGCACTGTAATGATTTAAAAGGCTAACACATCAAAATTGATCCAATTTCAATTTCAAAACACTTTATTCATATATGTACATATTATACAATGAATGGTGTCAATAACTGTACAATTTGGACTCTATATCCTATGTACAAGACAAATTATAAACTAAATATATATAACAATTCTTTATACAGTTTTCTCTTTAAATAGTTTCATGTAAAGAATATAGAGGTTTACTGATTAAGTAATTTCTAAGCTCTCTTATGAATTTTATTTTATTTGTTTGATCTTTTAGATAACTAGGTAAAGAATTGAAAAACACTGATCCTGCATGTGTAGGATTCAATTCCTTTTAAAAATCTCTTAGTTATGGCTTTGATGAGCAATATTTCTTCTATTTCTTGTAAAATGGCTATGGATGCTTTTATGCTTAGGTAAAAAGAACTAAAAACACTTTTGACATAAAGAACGGTTTTGTAAACATATAGTGAATAGACAGTCATGAAGCCAAGTTCAGAGAAATGTTGTTTACAAGAGGCATTTCTTTCAAGATTTAGAATAGTTCTTACTGCTGTTTTTTTTGTAATTTTAAAATTGAATCCAAATTTTGTTTTGAGGTACTGCCATAAATTTCAATGGCAGTAAATTTTTTTGAGTAACTTATTATGTGTCTCACTAGGAGTCTGCAAACCAGCTTTTATCAGTAACACTTCGGGTCATAACAGGTAAAAATCATTACCTAGGGGAACAGACAAAACCAAGATGGGCTGAAAAGTATTGGCGTTAATAGTTATTATTAATTCTTCAACCAGTCTTTGTTTTAATAAACTTGAAACTTAAGCAATAACTTCACAAATAGTTACCTAAGTTTTAAGTAACACATTATAAATGAAAGTTAATTTTAATCTTCATTTAAACTAGTTTTAAACTGTTCAATAACAAACAAACCAAAATTAAATGAAGGAAATTTAAAATGGTTAATAGAAAGAAAAAATTCATTATTTACTTTACATACTGGTTACGTATTTTTTAATTAATGCTTTGAAATAAAATAACATTTTGATTTAGTTTAAATTTTTATGACAAGTTTTTGTGACATGTCCATCTTATGCAAAAAAATTAATTTAATGAAAACAAATATAATACATGAAGTAACAATTAATCATTTATTATAATCAAATAATCATAATACAGTACAATAATAGTAATTAGTAGTTAAATAATTATTATATGTCAAAGATGTAAAAAGAAAAAAATGTTGTTTTTTAAGTATAACTGTGGAAAATACATATAATATTAATTAACCTTTTTTATAAAAAGTTGCACAACAGTGATTGGCTTTTCTACTAATTTGTAAAAATTAGATGAAAAAATGAGCCATAATTTGTTTTTGTAGTACAATTACTTAAGAAGAAACAAGAGTTACCTTTTTAAATTGTACTTTTATCAGTCATTTATTGTGACCAGACCAACCTTTGGACCCATGCTCCATTTTGTCAAGAATTTGACTAGTCCTGACTAACATTAATTTGTTTTTATACAACACGCTGATAAAAGTCTAAACAAATATTTCCAGATATTTACGAGACGAGCAATCCCATCCCGAATATGAACGGGAAATAAAAATTCCCGTCCCTTCCAGTCCCGAACCAAAAAAGGATTCCCGTTCATCCCTAGAATTTATCAATATAGAAATAGTATTTAGCGTTTACCATAAAATTTACTGTAACTCTTATTGACTATGATTTCTTTCAAGAGCGTGTGGTACCTGAACGCCTTCTCGGCGAGGAAGCGCAGGTTGTCGTCGGAAAGCGGCCGGCCGGTGGCGGCGGTGAACTTCATGTTGAGTGCCTCGGCCACCTGGTGCCACGGGACCTTCTCTGGGACGGCGAACGGGACACGGCCTGGCTCGGAGAATGCGTTGTCCCAGGTGACAGTGGCCCACGCGTGCGGCTCCTGGTTACCATGCACGATCACCACCACCGGCAGCGACAGCGTCCACACCTACACACGTCCACATACAATACCACAACGGGACACGGCCTGGCTCGGAGAATGCGTTGTCCCAGGTGACAGTGGCCCACGCGTGCGGCTCCTGGTTACCATGCACGATCACCACCACCGGCAGCGACAGCGTCCACACCTACACACGTCCACATACTATACCACAACGGGACACGGCCTGGCTCGGAGAATGCGTTGTCCCAGGTGACAGTGGCCCACGCGTGCGGCTCCTGGTTACCATGCACGATCACCACCACCGGCAGCGACAGCGTCCACACCTACACACGTCCACATACAATACCACAACAAAACAAAAACCCGTTGCATCGTCGAATACTGACAATATTTTAAGATTCTGGAAATGATCTCAAGATCTTTGAACTAAATCAGGTATTGTTGAAATCTGGTAATTGGTGGCTGGCAGCATGGATACGCACTGGTTTTTCTGGATGATTGTTTTTTATGTCTGCTCTGTGGTTGTTGATTCTAGTCCTTGGTGGTGAGGCCTAGCATCATTTGCAGAATCTTGTAATTCATCACAACTCAGGAGATGGGAATTGTCTTACCAGTAGTTTACCAAATCAATATTTTAAGATTATTGGTTACAGCCCACTACTGCGCTAAGTATTTTGAATGATTATAAGTTTGGATTATTATTATTTTATTTTATGGCCAGCATTGGACCACTCAAGTCAATATAATGGTCAGGTTCTTCTTCTTGTCTACCCAATACTTCTTCATTCTTTCCGACCGTTGTTTTCTTTCTTCTTCCGAAACCACTCTTCCTTGTCTCTGATTTTTTGCTCCTATTGGCAGGATGATATTTTTGTCTTTGAGTACTGCGAGCGCCTCTGACTTATTTTCCAAATCTTCTAATGATATTTGCAATCTTCTCATGTCATCCTTAATCTCTGTAATCCACCTAAAGTCACTCTTGCTGGATAAGTTTGGATTATTGATTACATTTTTTAAAATATGATTAACTCATATTTTCAGGATAAAATAGAACAAAATACTAGGGATGGACGAGTTTGTATTTTTAGTTCGAGACGAGACGAGACAAGAATTTTTAATTCTCATAAAATTTTGAGACGAGATCGAGACGAGATTTTCCTTCTTGTACATTACGAGAAATGTGCGTTCGGGATTTTAATCTGATTTTGTAACATTGTTAAATCTTGTTTTATGTGAAGGAACAAATATTACTTTGTAAATTGCTGATTATGTTAATAAACTGAAGTTAAAAAAGTCGCTTTCTTAACAAAAGGTCTAGGCCTATAAAGGAATGTACCCAATAAAAAGATTGAGAAGATATAACCATAAACCCTACTGACCTTTTAATAAAACATAAGAGAATCCTCTGTTACAGTTACTTTGTTCACTTTTCACTGTCATGTTTCTCACTTTTCACTATTAACTTACTTTAAAATGTTTCCAAATAAGAGCTTTTCCTCACTCACAGTTTTTGAAATAGGCATAGGGCCTACTATCTTTGAGTCACAAGCCTAGAGGCCGGGAGGCTAACAAGAAATCGCTTGTAATTGGTGGATTTAAATTTTCAACTCTCTCTTCTTTTTTGTCTTTGTCCATAAGAAAATCTTCAGCTCTCATTTTGTTTGCTATTCATTGTCATTTCTCCAAACTATGCAAGTCCTGTATACATAACTTTCACTGTTTTGGAATTCACGAAATTCCCTCGATGTTAAAGGTTTTTATTTTGTTAACTGAATAAAGGCAGGCATTAGTATATCCATGAAGCCTGTATGGTTCTGGTAAGACCATTGATTTTCTACTAGTATACGTGTTGCTCGAAATCGAGCAATTTATTTTAATATGATACAAATTTTACTTGCTCTAAACCAATGACATCCAATCAATCCAATATTGTGAATATCTTTAAAGGCCAAAATCTACTCGTATTAACAGCTGATTATTAACAGATGTTTAAAATGCTTTATTCCATCCCAATGTTATTTAAATGGGAAATTTTGAGATTTCAATGTCGGATAGCGCCTTTATTTTCAGTCCGATTCTCATCAATTTTTGGCGGAAACAACTACAGACCAAGCCCTATCCAACGACACCAAAACTTTGAAAATCGGTTGAAAATTGTAGGAGGAGTTTTCAGGACAAAAAAACCCTTAGCGTATTAAATAAGTATAGATGTATTCAATGCAACCTATTTATTGCTGATCAACAATTATTGTTAATAGCCCTATTCAGTTTTTTTAGTATCCAAACCTTGAAATAAAATCAACCACCAGCCGATTTTAAGCATTTTTGGCTTAAAATAGCTGAACTCTGCAAAGAGTGTGAAAGTGAAAGGAAATTAAATTGTATTATGTGGGATATTTGAGGTTAGCCATTATTCAAACTGATTGGCCATCTTGTCATTCATCTGATTGTCACCACTATTCTTTATGCTAATGTCAAAACAGCTCTTAAATTTGTCAAAAATTATTTGAATCAGTTTTAAATAATTGTCTTGAAGCAATTAAATGTCCAATTATGATTGTTTATTGTTTATAAAGTTTTTCCAATGTTCTAAAGATTTACCAAACAAATTAATTATTTTATAAATCAGCAGCTATGTTGACTCACTACCACTAACAGTCCGTGTAGATGCAGCCGTCTCCACTCCAGTCCAGTCCAAGTCTTGGAAGTCCAACCGTAGTCTAACCGTTTATGATGGCAAATTAAGTTTGTAGTTGTGAGGAGGATAGGAAAAATAAAACACTTCACATTGCTTCAAATTAATTTATTTTTCAGCATTAAATTTCTAGTAAAATAGGCCTAGCAATTCTTAGATTATTTATACCCCTTTTTATTGTTACTCACAACTTATTTCTCGTCTCGAAAAATCTCGATCAAAATAAAATCTCGTCTCGGTGAACGAGATTAAAAATTTCTCAAAAATTTCTCGTAATTTCGAGACTTGTCCATCCCTACAAAATACCTTTACAAAAGTGATGTATAAGTATCAACAATGTTACATCCGGACTCATTTCATGAGTGGTTAAACAAAAAATAAAACTAATCAACTTTACTTTCCTTTACAATATACTTCCTAAAATTGGAATAATCTTTGCATACCTTATACAGTGATTATATAGCCATCCTAAATCAATCTTTGGTGTACATGTTACATATTATTGAATACATTTTGTTTTGTGCAAATAGTACCAATAATTTACCAATAACTATAAACTGTAAGCTTTATTATTAAAATAAAATAAATCAACTTAGGTTTTAAATCCAGAACAAGATTTTTAGTTAGCCTTAACGTAAGCTTAACTTGTTAACTGTTGCATACCTCCAGTGATTTTAAATATTTCTTGTAAATATGAAACACAAGTTTTAAAGTAGTGTAAGCACAATTAATTGTAATGAGTCAACCAACCTGAAATACCAGTTCTCCACCGCCGATTGAAAACTGTGAGGAAAACAACAAGGAAAACTTCTCATCCATCACTGATTCTGTACCCTTCTTCTCCGCTCTTTTGATCTTTTTCAGCTGCATGTTCCTGGTAAACAGAAATAAAGTTAGGTTACCCTTATAGTGAGGATAAGATGTGCTTCTAATGGTCTCTTTCAAATAATCATACAAAATTAACAATGTAGGTGGGTATTTTTCAATTATTCTTAGAAAACTTAAAAATCTAGGTGCTTATCGGCAAATTTCCACCCACTCTTTTTACCCATGAAGTGAAAGCAGGCAGAATTCCACCATCTTAGCTGTCTCAATTTTGGTCAAATCAATCGCATGAGCTACGCCTGACCTTTCTGTTTTATGACCAATATGATATAACCAAGGGATTTTAGATTTCATTATGACACACACTAGATACAACCATTTTATCAGCATTTTGATCAGTCCAAGCAAGTCGGTTTCCCCAGAAGTAATTCATAACATAAAATTTTAAAACCAATTTTTGCATTTTCGGTTTATAACCCAAAGTAGAAAAAACTTGTTATTTTAAATAGTAGCCTATTTTATCTATAAAAAAGCATACACCTTTAACTTTATACTTCTACATTTTACATTTGTTCTATTACTTGCAAAGGGACCAAAAACTGTTTCACATTTGAGAGTTTTATAATGGACTCCTACAGGGTTAAAACAAAGGATAACCTTTGAAAGAAATTGCTTCCTTCTTGAATACAAAAAAAATATAGAAAACACACGGTACATGAATATTTCAAAGCCTTCGGCTTCTTTGTGAACATGGGGAATTATGGGTATTCTTCCAGTGAAACATATAGTAAACCGTTGATTATCCAAGATTATGCAAACGTCAATTAAGAGAACCGTTAATTGTCAGAATACTTGAACAGCCTAATAAATCAGTGGATGTACAGTACAAAAAAGCCAAGTAGGAAATTGCAAAAGTATTTTTGTTGAAAACAGACAATGGAATCGGCTCAACCTTAACTAATACAAAGGTTCATGGTTCTCAGACAATAATGATTTGTTTATTAATTTGAGAAGGCTTGATGAAATAAGGAAAATATGATGATCGCTATGGGGCGTTCTGTTGTTAACACTTTGAACCCTGAGCCTGAGTATAGCTCGGGGCATAGCGTATGTCACCGCGAACGAAGCCCGAGTATAGGTCGGGCCTCAAAATAAAATTCCATAGCAACCTGTATTCAGCTTATATGCGCTATTCGTTGCTACGGAACGCTTCCTTGATCATCTGGCATTGATTATAGTATCCTCAAGTCTCACAAAAAGCCATCTGTTTTGTAGCAGAAAAATAAATCCAAATGCCTGCAGCCGATGTTTTGCGTCGCCGGCTGACGACGCAGTGTTGTTGTCTGCAGTAATGGCTGACTTTGTTTACGTCCATTTTCGTGTCAAATAAAGTGTAGTTTTACTGTTATTATAAGTGTTTAGACTGTGAGGTAGCTTTTAGATTTTAGAGTAAATATTAAACTATGTTCTAAATATGAGTGTACACACCGTCGCAATTTTTATTTTCTTCAATTTTTCTGGTAAATTTTATGTGGAATCCTAAAATTATTTTTTATTGTAATTTTATTAAAAGTTATATCATTAGAAAGGTTATATTTTTCTCTTTATTTTGATATATAATTTATTTGGGTAAAAAATATGTATAGCAAGCTACAAATTTTAATTTTAACCCCAAAATTGGCCAGTAACGCACTTAAAACGGCAAATCAGCGCCCAGGGTTCAAAGTGTTAAGCATCTGGCCTGCATCGTAGTAAGAGACAAAATGCTCTGGTAGGAGTGTTCAAGATACTCAACACCTACACTAATTTTCATAAAAACCAATTACAGTACCGTATGCCCAATTTTTGCCTTATTTTTACAGATCGGATGAAATGCCAATGAATACAAAATATAGTATTCATAAACTTCTGTTCAAAAGATTGGCGAATTAATGGTATTAATTTTTTTTATAGTGCTTTTATTTGGTGCATTATCTTTAAAAAATAGAGCACATTTTACAAAGTAAATTATCGTTTTTCTTCTAGGTACAGAACCTAGAATAATAACCTAACCCTAGGTAATAATAATATAGGTAATAATAATAATAACCAGAACCTAAGTAATAGGTACCCAATTTAAACACCTAAATCAATTAGTTTCTCTCGGAGTTTATTAGGGGTTTCAATTAATAAACATTTTTGTATTTGCTTAATCAAAAAATTTGATTACAGGTGTTCAAACTATCCCTGAGTGAAATTGGTTAGAATAATCTACGCCCTACTAGTAACATCCGTCATGCATCACAGCTGATGAATCTCACCTGAAGCTGACGGACAGCTGGCGGGTGCCCTGGTGATATTCCATCGTCCCGGTGTTGTTGAGGATCTCCCCACTGGCTTCTCCTTTGGCAATTTTGTCGTTTTTCAACAAAGCATTCGCCTGCGCTTCGCTGTTTATGGTAACTTTAACCTGTAAGTGAAGGAAATTTCATTTTAGCTCACGTATTTACAATCATGTGCACCTCTTTAACTGGACGATTCAAATTACCTTTACACCTAGAAAATGACTAGAATTTGACCAAATATAAATACTTTTTTTAGTTTTACTCAGCTATGTTTGCGCTTAACGTTGAGATCAGACCAGTCACAACCTGTCCAGTTGGCTTTCTTGTAGTGGAATACAATGTTGTATTATGTTGTGGAAGCTGTAATTTTATTACAGTCAGGGCATTTATCTGGTCATATTGTTTTCACAAATCTCAGACAGTCAACAAGGAATAGAAAGTGGCCAGTTGATAGGGCAATGACTTAAGAAAATGCTTTAAAAACTTTTTTTGAACAAAATTGAAAAATGTGTTTTACAGAAGGTCAATAATGACTACAACTACATGAGTGTTGTGGTAGTGGTATACCTGGGGAGGAGTCATGTGCACGTTCAGCCTGCCTCCCACGAGGAGACGGACCGTGGAGGTGAACCTCGTGTTGGTCTTCATCACTTGGGGGGGTTGTTTCTCTATTATGAAGGTGCTGCAACAGACAGTACAAGCAATCATAACAGCTATATGGCCGTAGCACAAATAACACATTAAACAAAGTACTTTGATTTGAGTTCAAAAGAATATATACTAGGCCTATATAGTTTGCCTGGTTACCTTCTCATATTGGAATAATGGGTAACAAAATTGTTGATAAGGCAGCAAAAAAACGCATCTTCAGAAAACCGCCTCTATTATCCTTCATTTTTTGACATAAAGAACTTATTTAAAGCAAAGGCGTTAAAAATTGGCAAAATGATTGGGACTTCAATTCAAAATTTAAAGGAAACCGTTTAATCAATTGAAAAACTCTGCTACAAGTGCTCCTTGGTTTAAGTTTTCTGCTCAATCAAGAAAATCTATAACAACTATTTGCTGAATGAGAATTGGCCATAAGTACACTAAAATTCATTTGTTTAAAATTAATGTGATTCAAGATACAACTGTGAATGTGGTGAAGATATGGCAAGTTTGGACCATCTGATTTTTGCCTGCTCTTTGTGTGATGTCAATTCAAGAATTTCTCTTTATGAAGTGTTAAAAACTCTTAAAGTTCCTGTAAATTTAATGACTTTACTTTGCCACATGGATGACAAAGATTTGGATGAAATTTTCAAATTCATAGTGTTTAACAACATTTTCTTTTAACTACTTTTAAGAATTAAGTTGTATTTTTTATTTTGTTGTAGTGCACCTAACATGGTTTTAACCTAAAGCCGAAATAAATAAAAAATATATTTATTTACTCAAAGTTTTAAACAACTAACCGGTACAATTTTATGATGTGTAACTTAAGACTATATGAGCACAGAATGATTCAATTTCTTAAAATATAGTCATCCAAGATGGTAGGAAACGGAATATTCTTATTTCAACCTTACTTCATACCTTTTTTTATTACCTCATATTTTATTTCAGTCAACCAATAATCTTAATATTATTACCATCATTTAAATTTGTTTTATGTTAATAATAAAGAAAACTCAAATTTATCTTCTTCAAATCAGTTATTTTGTGGAATACAGTTTAAGTTTTTTTTCACTTTTATTATAACTTATATCTATTATTAAGTTATTCAACCTTGCTTCAGCTATCAAAGATTGTTTAATGATGGATTATCCTAAATTTAACCCTAGATCTGGCGATCGTCACTTTTGTGACGATTTGAGTGCGATTACCAGTGGCGTCGTCACTTTTGTGACAATATCGGCATGGGTCAGAACTTTCTAAAATAAAAATACGAAAACCGTTTTAAACCGCAATGAATCTCATACCATTAGAAAGAGGAGGTTCTGAGGATTAATATTCATATATAAAACACTATTGAGCGCCTATTATGTAGCGAGAAACATAGTTAGAAAAAACAAGAGATTTCAACATTTGATGTCGCGGCGAAAATATTCGTCATGTGATCATCAAAACAGCTGTTTTTGTCGATCGACAGAAAAGTTAATACGAAACACAGTGAAATGCCAGTGTTACCATAGAAACCGAAATTTCTCGGACTACGAGTCGTCTGTTGACAGTTTTTTTGTATCTATTATAGTTACGGCAGAAAATATTTTTCAATATAGTAAGATTTTTGTGTCTGAGCGGCAATGGCCTCAGCGGCGGTCATCACTAAAAAGACGATTATAAAACAAATAATATTTACATTTTAGAATTATTTTTTCTGGAATATATTTACAGCGAAAGAAAGAAGAAGAACTGCCCTTTACTTTGATGTGACTTGCTTCACGTTGCGACGGTAAATTTTGTTTTGCGAGCTTCTGAAAGGTCACCCTGATTTCTCCGATCTTCTTCGTCTTGGCCCAAAATGGTGGTCGTAAATATCAGCAGGCATTATAATATGTAGGCCTACCAAAATGTAACTTTCTGTGAAACTACAATATATTTCCTACAATATCAACATCACATTTTACTAAAAAAATCAATTTATTACAATATTTTAAACAGTTGTGAAATACTTGGAAAACTAGTCAATGATTGAGGTTGTAAAAATCGGTACGCATATCATAAATTCGCCTGTACACCTTTTTGTGTTGTATATTTTGTACAATAATTACATACTTCCTAAAATTAGAATAAATTCCCTACAATTTGTATATCTCAGAATTTTTATAAGGTTTGTTTTATAAATTTTATGTTGCTTTGAAAACTTCATAAAAATTAGGTTTTCGTAACAAAAAATTCGAAGTCTTACACTCTGACATCATTTACTCATACATTTTACAATTCAAACCCATACAATTATATATTTTTTGAAAGATCAGTTATTTCTCTATCATGCAGTATCATATTTATTTACTCTAGATGCATTCCAATATTTTATATATGACAAAAAAAGAAAGTGTGCAATTTTCTTGTTTTTTTGAGTGTTAACAATTTTTTTTTTATAACAAAATTTTGTTTGGGAGTATTTAAAAAACAATGATATTTCTACGTAGGGAATCATATTTCAAACAACTTTTACATTTAGGTCAAGTGTGAAAAAAAATTATTTGTCGGCTTTCTTGCGGGTTGCTTTCAAAATTTGTATTTTGCTGAATCCAAACATTTGCAAACTTTTTGCTTCTACGCCTAAACGCATTGCTAGAAAATGTATTTTCTTATACATTATATTGTAAATTTATCCCTGAAACAGAAAATATGTACACTTATTCCAAAGCAATTGGTCTGTGTGACGAAATATATGGTGCCACTACAAAAAGGCAGAAATGGCTCTGCCAACGGTGTCAAACATGAACGCCAGATCTAGGGTTAATCAGCAAAATATGTAAATTTCAAATAAATGTTTGTGTTCTAGACCTAAACATTTAAATTCAATTTTAAATGGAAGTACCTACAGTAGACTACCTACTTCTCAACCTTTTAACAAGCCATTTTAAAATTCATCATCGCATTGCATTCATTGGTCGTATTTCACCCGAAGCGTGGTCTATGTGTCTATCTTTCAAATCAATTTCCCAACAATATGAGTAATTTCACAACATGTAGACGATTGTTGTCTACAATTTAAGTGATCTCAACCAGCCGAAAGTCAGCGTCACCAAAAGTGAATGCGTTTGATCATTCCATTTTCTTTAGTACGGTATATCATTATATCAGATTTTTTTTAGTCGTGGATCTCTTTAGGGATGCCAGATGTTCATTTTCCGTCAATCTTGTTTATTTATACACTTACAAATTACAGTGCAACCGTTTTGTAACGATCTATACGAAAGATACTGAGTATTATTACAAATTTAGTGCATTGGTATCTATCTGCAAGTTCTATAGTGTGTGGTAATAAATAGAAATGATTGTGTTTTATTTGTTATTTTAATCTTTAAAAAATAACAAATAAAACGGGCGAGAAGGTGGCTATAAATTCCATTCAGTTGGCTTAATATACAGTGTGATTGAAAAGTCCCGGAACGGGGAAATGTATTTTTTACCATTATAGATCAAGTAATGAGACTTAGTATATCAATAATGGCCATAAATGTCTACTCTTTTAAGCTATTAACACTTTTTTATCCTTTTAAGGGGGACGGCCCACGAGGAGTCAAACAAAATTCTTTAATAGCAGCATAGGTCAAATTTGATATTAAATTTATAAATTACTTATAAATTTAAAATAAATAATTTAATAATAAGTAAATTTAAATTTAAATTTAATAATTTTATAATAAGTAATTTATAAATTTTTTATTAAATTAATTTATAAATTTATTTGGTCTTACTTAGCAGAGTACAATGCCGCAAACTGGACTTCAAACGGATGACCGAGACGGAAATGGCAGGCAAACACAGTTTCCATTAAAATTATATGAGTAAAACTTAAAAATTTAATAACTCTCTTAATACACAACCTTTTGACGTCGGGATTGTAGCTTATTACTCAAAATGTAAAGACGCTTACGATTATGTATGATGTGACAAGGGCCAAAGTAGATTTCTAAAAGACTTCCAAGAGGGACATCCCTTAAAACCCTTAAGTGGGCGCGCGGTTTTTTGTGACACTACTAGGCGCGCGGGGTCCTGTCGGACCCCAATTTTTAACTTTTTTAAATTAAATTACGAAACAAAGTTTTTCACAATTGTCCCTGTTTTATAAAAGTTTGGAGTGTTGTTAACTGTTTTATATCACTTACAAGCAGTTGTAGACACATTTTAATACTATTTGTATTTTTTTCCAAACTTTAGAAAATTATGATAAAATATACAAGGGTTTTTTAAATTTGCGTTAAATAGTTTACATTGAAATTTAAAATTTTTTAAACCTTATATCCTTGTAAATTAGTAATGTTACTACAGGAAAATAATAATATTATTGGTATTATGTCGATAGGTTGCTTATTTTTTAAACCCAAACTTACACAACAAAAACTTTAATAAATTACGGTACTTTATGGTAAAAAAACTAAACACACGCCTTATACATTTTTACATTTTTATTTTGAAAGAAAAATTGATTAATATATTTGGTAGTTACTTAAAAATAATTGTAAAAATCCATCATGGCCATTACTCTGAGTCATCTTTGGGTCATCATTGAGTCATCATTCAAAAACATCATCACCTTCACTAATGTCCTCCAAAAGATATTTTCTAATTCTGGCAGCATTCCGTTCTTCGTCATTCATCGTTACAACTCATAAAGAACAGCCGAAATATTAAAAAAATAAAACTTAACTTTCTAATGTTAATTAAATGCATGGAAAAACCACAACTGCCGTAAAACGTAACTGGGCGCGCGGGGTAGGTACGGACCCCAGAGGCAAGTTTACCCCACAACGGAATGCAATTAACTGACGAAAACCGGTTTGACAGGTGGGAGGGGGTGTCACTTGAAGGTATCAGGCCGCTCAGCACTGTTGCCAACCCACTTTAGCTACCAAAGCGAAAATTCCAACCCTGGGGTCTCACTGGACCCCGCGCGCCCACTTAAGGGTTAAAGGATGTATAAAATGGAACTTCTTTGGCCCTTAACACATCATGCACCATTTTAAATTTCTTTGCATTTGGAGTAATAAGCCACAAACTCGGCGTCAAAAGGTTGAGTATTAAGAAAGTTATTGCATTTTTAAGTTTTATCTATATGATTTTAATGGAAACTTTCTTTGCTTGCCATTTCCATCTTGGTCATCCGTTTGAAGTCCAGTTTGAGGCATTGTACTCTGCTAAGTAAGATCTTTAATTTAATACCAAACTCGACCTATGCTGCTATTTAAGAATTTTGTCCGACTCCTTCTGGGCCGTCCCCATTAAGGGATAAAAAAGTGATAATAGCATAAAAGAGTAGACATTTATATCTGTTATTGATATTCCAAGTCTTATTACTTTATATATAATGGTAAAAAAAATATTTCACCGTTCCGGGACTTTTTAATCACACTGTATTTCATGTAATATTTTAAACTCATTAATATTTGAACTCTAGGCAATATTTAAGTATAATTAAGTCAACCTTTTTTAAATGTACTTCGGTTTAATCGGTCAATTTGCTATCCGGCCGTGGTCCGGTCCTGTGGTGGCCAGTTAAGAGTGAGTCTACTGTGATTTAATCTTTACATTACAAATATTAGAGTCATACACTGGTTTATTATCCGATATTTACATGTTACTTAGGTGTGTAAAATATGTGTTTTTCAGAATTTGTATATATTTATTATTGATGAATAAATAAACATTTTCATTAATTCATTCAATATCTAGAGTGGCAAACAATGAACTATAAAATCAAGTCAAAACCACATTGAAGAAAAGTGAACCCACCTTGTAACCAATGAGGAGAGAAGTTGAGTGATTTGAATGCTCAGATTGGGCAGAATATCTGGAGCTCCCGGTGGATTGAAGCCAAGTTTCTGTTTGAGTCTTTCTGCCTCTTTTATCTGTTGCCTGTTTGACCATATGATTTCTGCTAGACTCTCGCACCTAAAAAACAACAATCGTTACAAATTAACAATGTCTTAAGATAGCAAAGTTGGGAAAAGTGATGTTGTAAATACAACTTTTTCCTTGTTAAATTGCCAAAGTTCTGTCCTTTAGTAAACCAGTTTTGTTCAGTAAAAGCTTAACTTGCCTGTTTAAGCATTACAAGAATATTGAAATGTTGAGAATGATTTGTTATACTATTTAATATTTAATGAGTCATTTAATTATCCAGTAAAAAAGACAGATTAATTTAACTTACATAAATCATAAATTAAGTATATCATTCTTAAATTATTTCATGAAAAATTTCACAATAAATTATACTAAAATATTTCAACCGTTCACTTTAATGGGCTGAATTCAAAAGAAGGTAATATAGGATGTGCATCTTCCAGACTACACTAGTTATAATAGTAATACGTCTCTAAAAAGATTTTTTTGTTTGAAGATAAATTTACTTTCAGGCAATAGAGGTTTTTTTCATCTCCACCTTAATTCCAAAATTAAAATTAATATAATTTTTCAGTATGCTGGACATGTTTATCAACGTTGGGGAGAAAAATTTAACATGAAAATTTCATCCTCTCACTAACCTCTGTCTCACCCCAGCCCCTAAATACAAAATACTAACCCCCAATTTTATGTCATTTTTAATTGTATACTCAATTTAAAGGCTTTTATAATGAGATGTTTTTCTCTAAACTTAACGATCAGGGAGCTACAGACAATTTAAGTTTATTTTTAATCCCATAAGAATCAAATGGAACAAACTTTAATTTCCTATATCTTCTAATTCGATAAAATAAAAAAATATTCATGAACATAATTGTCTTAAAATAATATTTTACTCAATAATATAAAAAATTTTCAAATTTTATTATTTGTCCGCCATATTGAAAATAATTCCGTAAATGATAATTTTTATGAGTAAAATGATCATTAAACATTCATTCTTGAGTATTTTTTAATTTTACTAAATGGTTTCGGAGATAAAGGGCAATAAAATTTTGCGCTATGTTATTTTTATGGGACTTAAAATGAACTTCAATGGCCTGTAGCTCCCCAACCGTTAAGTTTAGATAAAAAATGTCACATTAGAAAGCAGTGTTTAAATTTGGTATACAATAAAAAATGAAAAAAAATGGGGGTTCATATTTGAAATTTTTGAGTTAGGGGTTGGGCTGAGAAGGGGGCTGATATTTTCATGTTAAATTTTCCTCCCCCCATGTTGATAGATGTTTCAAGCAAACTGAACATTAATATTTATTTTAGTTTTTGAATAAATTACGGTGCAAATAAAAAAAATAAAAAACACCCTGTATTTAGATATATTTTAGACATATATTTTTTGTACAGATATGAGCAATTTATGGGTTATTAAATGAAATCGCAAGAAATTCCGATAGATTTTTTCTAGTGAGATTAGTTTTTTAATCAAACAACTCCGTAGAGATCGGCCTAACACATAAACAAACTAAAAAAAATATATATATATTTATTTATTTGAGATTGTACAAGGGACTGATGAGACAAAGCAGTTTTAACTTAAGAATTAAGGACTCCACTTTAAACATCTTTCAAGAACTCTCTTCTTTCTGAAAAAAACATTAATTTTTTTATGTTTGTACATAACCAAATAGTGGCATTAAAATTTAGGTTAAGTTGAATTAATGATGAAAAACATAATGCAATCAATTTATCGTGTTAACTCATGTATGTTAAGCTTGGATGGCAAACAAAATTATTCATGTAAAACTTAATTAGGTATTGTATAAAAGCTAATTCTAATAGGAAAGTGTTAATTACAATTGATTAAATCATAAATACCAGTACATTGTCATAGATTACCTAATAAAAGAAACAAATCGCTGTATTTGCCAAGATATTTTTTATGAAAAGTTTACAATCGATATTGTTTTTATCATGGATACTGAAAGGTCATATTCTTCTATCTCAATTATAATTTCAGAATAAAAAATTATCACATGCAGACCAAACTCAGCACATTTGCTGAACCATGAACTATGATTGAAAAATTCTTCATCAATGATTCACAATAATTATTATTGTTTTATTTCAATTCTTGCTAATTGTTATTTAGTACAGAAAGTTTTTTTATAATGAAATGAAATAAAAAAATTACACACTCAGAAAAAAATTGTTACAACATATTTTCATGTAAGTTTTGAGAGACTCCAATTAGTAGTACCTTTGTCTAGCTAAAGCATTTTTGTACCAACCTAGGAAAGTAAATTATTTTAAACTTTAAAACAGGTTTAGCAGGTTTAAGCCAGATGTGAAGCTAACACTCGGTACAGCAAACAAAGTTGTCATAACATGAGGTTATTCTTTTGGCCGTCCACTACGACCACTTCCCTTCCCTCATTATTCACATATGTTTTAGACAACATGGGGTTGATGTGATTGGAAACTCCTAGCTGAGATACATGAATGAACAGTTGGTTTGTTGGCCAGTTAGAGGGCAGAGCGGACCACCTGTGAAGCCTGAAAATCAAGTGTCTTAGGAGCACGGAATATGGCCCTTTAAGTGGTCAATCGGCTGCTATCCTGTTTTTTAATGTGACGATAAGTCACTATATACCTTCAATTTAAAACACATCCAGCTGATAGAGAAATTGGACCACGAGGATTTGCTGTAGACACTGGGACCGTGTCTTCCGCCGGCAGGTACAAGTGACGATAAGTCACTACATATCTTCAATTAACTTATTCAACTAATTCATTAAATTAAATAAAATATAAAAATTTTGTAAATGGTTCTCAAATCAAGAGAGGAAAGCTTTTAATATTTCAAAACAGTTGTAGCCTAGAAGTATTGCTGATTGTTAGCAGTTTACGTGCTATATGCTGACAATCAGCAGTTTGATTGGGAAACAACTGCTGGAGGCATGGTTTCCTGACCTGGTTCATGGAGCCATCCCTTGGGCCAGAGAGCGACACTGCTACACTGGATACCAGCGACAGCTGGGCCAGGTAAGGCCGATTATACTTTATTAGATAACTTTGGCCATAAGCCCAATAGCACATTTCACATAGAGACAATCATTTATAAACTATGCTTTAAATTCTCAGCTCTACATTCTTTTCACTTGATTTGAGTTTCATCCATCTAAACCTTGTGATTGATGAGTTTCTGTTTTCTCTACAATAAAATAAAATATTCATTGTTTTATTGATATATCTGGCATTTATTTGTTAACACCTCTCACTTGCGAGTAGCTCCCCAATTGAGGTTTAGTATTTGATAATTTGTATTTGTCATTAAAATAGATACAGAATAGATCCTGGTTTTATACGGTCAAAATCATACGTGACATTAACTTTTAATTTCCTTCAGTATTCTGTCTTTCCAGGGGCTGGCGCAAAATGCTCATTTTTCGTGTTTAGCGGTTCAGCTGGAGTCTCCTTGTCCACCAGTAAAAACCAAAACCTAACCAAGACCAAAAACTCACCACTCCTGGATGGCGTCGAGGTTGCTGTTGAACTTGGCTCCGTTGCCGGCCAGCTGCTGTTCCCGCTTCCACCGGATCAGCTCATCATCGAGGATGCGCGACTGCAGCACGGCCAGCTGTGTCACCGTCTCCTTCAGCTTGTCCGCGAGCGACAGCTGCAGGTTCATCAGAACCGTCACCTGCACAACAACAACAACGTCCATCAGTTACACAAGGAATACAACAAGTCCTGCACAAGTTGAATACTATACACTAATACAGGGTGATTCACGACGAAGTGCAGAAATTTTGAGAGCTGATTCTACACATGAAAATAAACAAAAAAGGCCATACAAACATAGGTCCTAAAATCCTTCGTTTAGCTTCTAGCCGCCATTCTGTTTTTTACACGTAATAATTTTTATCTCCGTAATGAATTGATGGATTTAATTCATATTTGGCATGGACCTTTATCACAATAAAGGTAATTTCTAGAAAAATAATTATTATTTTCCGATGTCTATTTTCAAAATGGCGGCCATTTTAAAATTTTAAACTCAAATTTCTCAAAAACGACAAATTTTGTCAAAATTTTATTTGAGACAAAAAAGTTGACAAATTAAATTTTCTAAACAATGATACCAAGTTTGTAAAGATCTAACAACAAATAACGGATTTATTGGGATTTTTCTGCAAAAATACATAGATTTTTCATTACAATGAATGCCAATTTAGGTTATTTTGATAGAAAAATCTCCATAACTCCGTTATTTGTTGTCAGATCTTTAAAAATTTGGTATCATTGTTTAGATAATTTAATTTGTCAACTTTTTTGTCTGGATTAAAATTTTGACAAAATTTGTCGTTTTTGAGAAATTTGAGTTTGAAATATTAAAATGTCCGCCATTTTGAAAATAGACATCGGAAAATAATAATTATTTTTCTAGAAATTACCTTTATTGTGATAAAGGTCCATGCCAAATATGAAGTAAATCCATCAATTCATTACGGAGATAAAAATTATTATATGTAAAAAACAAAATGGCGGCTAGCGGCTAAACGAAGGATTTTAGGACCTATGTTTATATGGCCTTTTTTGTTTATTTTCATGTGTAGAATCAGCTCCCGAAATTTCTGCACTTCGTCGTGAATCACCCTGTATAAACGCAAGTATTCATACTGATCTAAAAAGAAAAAAGGATTTTCTCCAAACTTTTCATGTAACTTTTTTAGGGATAAAATACAGGTCTCAACGCTAAGAAATACCTATCTTATTTCGTTGTATAATAATACACTGTTTAAACACTATGTTCACAGTAACTACTAAACCGATTTTCATGATTTATTTGTCAAATAAAAGGGAATGATTAGTAGATTTGCAGGATTTTCTTTAAATTCACAATTGGCCTTAGGGTTACATTATAGCCTTTGTACTCCGCCATACAGGATAACCTTATGTAATTGAGATTGAAGAATAATTGTATGATTTAATTGAGATAATACTTGGTCCCAAGCTACTAGTTTCTGAATAATGGAAGATAAAACAATAAAACTTGGTACATCAATACCGTACTAAACCTAAACCCTTTAAGAGTTGCACCACCAGGTCAGGGTTTGGTCCTGAGCGGATTCGAACCCGCGCCGACGCAGAAATCCTGGCCAAGGATGCCTACGCCTTAGCTATCTGAGCGATCACGACCGGCAGCCTAGACATGAGAATTTGGGTTTTGAATCGTGCGCGCCCCTAGCGGGAAAGACCTTAGGCCTTTAGTATGCGAGTTCGATACAAAAGCGCAGCACTAAGCCACTGCTCCTAATTCACAAGAAACAATTTGGGCATAAATGGGTTAATGTAAGCGTGTGTTGATTACTACATCAAATCAAAGGTTTCACTGAGCATAGTACAATGTCACAAAGGTCTCGCTGAGAAAAGCAAAGTGCCACATGACCTAAAATGTATTATCAAGCTGGGAATGGCAGCAGGCAATAAAACTTTCCAGTAAAATGAAATGAAAAAAAACTATGAAATGCAGTGACTTCTGAAATAATCAATCTTTTGAGGTCTGGTTGGTGGCACATTGCTCCAAATACAAAATCTTTGCATAATGTGAAAAAACTTATAAAAATTGCACTGGCTTTTGTCACGTCATGCATAATTTAAAACGTCTTGGCATCCTCTATGCAATATTCCACAGACCGTTAACAGGGATTTTGCTCGTTGTTCATGAACATCTTTCTTCTAAATACATTTTTGACCAAATTCAATTTTAAATAAAAGCTAATAAGTAACAAAAGTAATAGTATTATATACAGGGTGTCCCAGAACTCTCTACTATACTCTCTACTTAAGGTATTATTCCTGACTTTAAGACAAGCCAAAACACCATATTTAAAGTTTCCAAAACTCCACAGAGAACCATAAAGCTGCCATTTTGTATTTTTTTTTTAATAATTTATATTTTAAGATAGGTTTGTTGAAGTAAGTTGGTACTCAGTCTACATCTTTTTAAAGGTCTCATTGAAGAAAAATAATCAATTTTTTACAATGGATATTTTGAAAATGGCAGCTGTTTAAAATATTTTACCTTAAATTACATGAAACATAAGGTAACAAAATTTAAGTTATGTGCTTGTTAGAAAATTTAATCTAAAATCCAAAAATGTAAAATGGTGGAAATTGGTGCATAATTAACAAAGATAGAGCAATTTATTTAACTGAGGCTAAACATGGCCATACCGCTTCAACGGGAGCAGTTTGGGTATGAGATCCATTGTTGAGCTGACATCGCGACTGCGCTTTTTGAGTATCAACCAGCTCAGATGTTATCTCGTTCTATCTCGCTTATTTATGCAGTATATGTATCAAGTCTATGATAACATTATTTGTGGAAAAATACTGAGTTAAAAGCTTAGAAATGTTTTTGCCTATTTCTTTCATTGATGTACTCTATTTCCCACAGTATTATCATGTAGATCTAGATGTAGAATTAGTTTAGAACGGTTTTGAATTACACAAACATAGAATTTTTAAAAATCTTACAAACCTTTTGATTGAGCATTGCATCAAACATTTCTTTCTGTTTCCGAAGCCTTTTCTCCATTTCAATAGTTTGAGGTGTTTGAGCAGTTTGAGAATTTTGCAACTGTGTCAAGTGTGCTGCAAAATATCAAATAATTATTACACTTCTGCAGAAATGATTTGAATGCTATTCTAAATTAAGTGATAAGGAATTCCACGTGCAACAGTCAACGTATGTTCTCATTTAATTGTATGTTATTATGAATTCAAATTTTTCTCTCTCTAATTTTGTATAATAAGCTTGGTTATGGGATTAGGCAAAAGGGATATTTCATGAAGTTATTAGAAGACAAATACTGATATTAAAAATAGACCTAGGCCTATACGAAAGATTTAAGAACAAAATAACAAGCGAGGTACAGTGTTTTATACTTCTTTAAAAATACCATTGGGTCCAGTAAGATAAAACTTACTTATCACTTTTTTATGTATCTTTGAAACCATTCTAAGGTTGTAGAAATGAAGTGAAACTAATTTTTTTGTCAACAGTATTATGATATAAGTACTAGATAAGATGAAAAATAAACTTGAAACAGTGGATAAGCATTATTGCCTGAACTTCAAACAAAAATATCAATATTCTTGCAAATTTTCAATATAAGGAATAAGCTATGTAAGGTATTTGCCAAAGAGCAAACAATTCATTCTACAGGTATTTTTGACTTGACAGGTCGTCTGATAGACTTGACCAATAGCAAATCTTATTTCAGTGACTCAAAATCATAAGACATTATCTTCTCCTTTTAATATTTTACATTTATATTTTTTAAGTAAAAAAACAATAGAACAAAACCCATTAAAAACTAGTTGGCGTACCATTAAGTTTATTGCACTCGTGATACTGCAATGCAAAAGACTCCTGTTCCTGCTCCAATTTGCGCAGCTCCTCGCAGGTGACCTGCGTCCGCGTTCGGAAAATCTCCAGCTGCTGCAGAATCTCCACGGCTGTGATGTCGGCTACGAGGCCCGTTTGCATCATCCCCAGGCCCATCTGCGAAATGCAAAAGCTATACATTGGAGGCTCTGGCTCAACAATCCAAAACACAGGCACCGCACCCAGGTAGGATTAACAAATATTTCGGATTAAGCAAAAATAAGACTATCAGTTAAACTTAGCATGACGAATTTAAATGAAAAATATTTTGATGTGTAGATAAGCCTGACCTATACGTCTCAAAGCCCCAATACAAAATGTATCTCGGTGGACAGAGATTTATAAGTAATTTTATTATCAGCTATAAATGTGAATACCGTAATCATTTCCCGCCCCAGGGTGGGAAAACCAGCTGGATATTTTCCAAACTGGTACAGTAAGAGATAATGGTAAAATTGATGTATTGGCTACAACATTAGAAAAATAAATAAGTTTTCCCAAAAAGATTGATAAAAAATTAAACTTAAATTTGTCGAAAAACCAATGATCCATAGAATTCTTGGAGCAAACATTAAGTTTATAAAGAATACTCATTAACAGTCCAATTATCAACCATAAACAAAACTGATAACCATTAGAGACTGAATTAAATCAAGTGTATGCAAATAATTTATTGTGGTTATTGACACAAATAGTAGTGGGAGTCTATTTTTCATATATCAGCTATTCCGATTGATTTATCAAACATACAACATGTTATTGACATTGGTTTCATTCAACAAGGTTAAACTAGATAGTGATAAAAACATGTTAATTTGTTGTAACCTTCAGAAAGCCTCAATTTTACCCACAATTCCCATCCCTTTTTTAAAGGTAGGTTTACACGTGAGAGTTTTTCACTCTCGTAGAGTAGTTAGTTACTCTCATAAAAATCTCAGTCAGCTGTTGATAGTACTCGCACAAAACTGTCTGGGATTAACCATCTTGGAAAATTCGTTGGTTGTGTAAACACCTCTGCGAGTACCTGCTGAGAGTACGAAACTCTCTGAGAGTGAAAAACTCTCACGTGTAAACCTATTTTAAGCCTCACTTTCCCATTGTTTTCTTATTGAAATATTTGAGCAAATCTGATTGGTCCCAACGAGATTAAAAAATCACAGATTATACTTGTAAAACATCTGATTGTTATTGTTTTTAAAAACACTGTATTTATGGACTTTGATAAAGCTACTGATATTGGCTACCATAGACAAGTCGAGTTCAAGTGGGAGTAAAATGGCAGTAAACAGAAGGGAAAGAGTAAACAAAGGACTAGTTACCAAAGGAAAGAGCGGAAATCGTGGGTAAAATGGTGCCAATCAGTAGCAATCTATACGTAGTTTAACCTCGTTGGTGACTTTGCTCAGCAGAAATCAACTATACCCCGTTCAAAATGTGCGGTCAAAAGACAGAAATTTATTTCCCACTACAAGGGAAATTCCTGCATAATCTTCCTGGTTTCCCCTTTGAAATTTAGAGTATAAAACAGCGCTGACGATCATGTTACCTCCCTCAGTTGCCGTTGCAAGTGCTTCTTTTTACATCTCAAACGTCAAAATAAGAATATTTGTTTACGTGAAAGCCAAACATTGGCATAAAATGACAGACGATTAACAGCTGTAATAATTCTCAGTGATTGTGATTGGTTGGATTCTTATCAGTGGGAGGAACGGGAAAAAATGGGGGAATTGAAATCTGCCTTTAGACTACACATTTATTTTGAACAGCGCATAATCTGTGCCTTAGTTGATAAGACACTGATCAACTAAGGCACTGGATTATGGTTGTTTTATGGCTTTATATTCTTAAATGAATAACAAATATTCTTTTTTTATGTACACAAAATAGTTGGGCCACAGTTTAATTTTATGACAGATAATTGTTTACATGTCAAGTAAAGACAATAATAATGGTATTTACTTTAGATTACCACTGTGCCTCCAATAAGACAATAAGCTATAAGATATACCTGCATAAAACCTTTTTAATGGGAATTCCAATGAAATAAATATTTATAATGTACTTTGTACGATTTTCTTTTTATTAAATGTTAAAACTACTGTACACCATTCGTTTAGAAAAAACCTGTATAAATAAATGGATGGCCAACACTACATTTCAAATGATTTAAACACATTTTAAATTATGAAGATGAATCACTTTCGTTCTTTTGCGAAACTAAATCCTGGCTTCCAGTTAAATAATCATAATGGCCATTGAGAGGCAATCCTACACACCCTTATTCTGTAAAGCAAGGTAGAGGACGATTGTTAAATATAAGTTGAATACCGTACATAAATTAAAGTATAAAAATTAAGCTCACCACTTCTCCTTCATGAACAAGCCTCAGTTCAGTGTCCAAGCAGTGTCTCATGACTTTAAACAATCCAATGGGGTTTTGACTGTATCTTTGCTGGAATTAATAGAAAACGTGTTTTTAAAAGACTCTTTATTTATATTACATACACATGAATTTATACGAATGTATAATACTGTAACTGAGATTTTCAAGAAGCTTATATTTATTTTTTGGTCCTCTTCTAAAATTCACCATTAAATAAATAAAGACCAACATGCAGAACAACACCAACTCACATACTTTTAACCTCGATCACAGTATTCTTGGTTTATATTATTTTGGGCATTCCAAGAACAAATTCAGAAAATAAAAGCTTTCAAAATTTAAAAGAGTAAAGTCATATCTCATGCACTCCATTTTTATGACCTGGAATTTTTCCTCAATCTACAGGATAGTAATTCTTACTTCCTACCATTTGACTTGTCCAATAATTCCTGCCTCAGGACTATGGCTGGATGACTCATGAAGCATGTACATATATAGGCTTAATTGAAAAATACAGAGTATTTCGCTCTATGGAACATTTTTTTGCCACTTTTAAGAGAATGGTTTATATTACTGCCACCTTCTCGAAAACCCCCATTATAAAACTACAATGGATTTCATACCTTTTAACTAACTATAGGCCTACCATAATTTTGAAAATCTGTTAAAGCTGTCATTGTGACAGACCAATCTTCTTGATATTAAAAGATAACAACGTTTCTATTTGTGTTACAACAGAGTTTTGTCTAACTTCTTAGGAGCCGTCCATAAATTACGTCATCGCTTTTTGGCCATTTTTGAACCCCCCCCCCCCCCCAATCATCCTACCATCATAATTTGTATGACCCCCCCCCCCTCGCAGGAAAATGATGTCATTTTTTAACAAACCTCCGTTTTAAGTAAAAACTATTTTTTTGTCAAAGCTACCTAATATCTTTTCTTTATTGATTTATTAAGAATAATTAACTTTTGAACCCCATTTTGGCGTTAAATTGTTGAAAGAACTATTCAAACCGCATATTTTCATTTACAAACCACTGTAGTATAACATTATTTATAGGACGGAAAGTTGTTGAAAAATACAACGTGTTTCAATACCCCCCCCCCCATCAAATATGCGCCATTTATAGTCTAATATAATAGTATAATTTATTTTCATAGATCATTATTTTATAATAGTTGAATTGTGTACGAATTTATCATTGTTTTACTGTCAAAATTTGATGACATCATATCAAAGCCGACCAAACCCCCTTGCACATTACCCTACCGTCATTTTCAATCTGGACCTACCCCCTTTTTTTAGATGACGTAATTTATGGACGGCCCTAAGGTTCCGTATTTTATTTCCATTCATCAACAAATGATATAGTTTCTAATGTAAACTAAAAGAATTCCTTAAAAAAACCTTTAGTTCTTTAATAATTTAAAACGTAAGAAGTAACTAAAGACTGAAGCACCACTAAACATTCTAGTTTATTGTTCATGGTTTGTTTTAAGTGGAGCCATTAGGCAAACTTTAGAGTATAACCTAGAAGTTCACAGTGACCATAACTGTTTAAATCTGAACAATATTGCATGAAAACTTAACAAATATAAACTAGTTGAATTCAAAAAGCCCAAAAAAATTCTCTTGATCTTTAAGAATTGTTACCAAATGAGATAGTGGAACTTAACATTCTATCTTGAAAGCCTGGTTTAGGTTGGTAAATAAAAAAATTATATATTTTTAAACTTACCCGAAACATTTTGGAAGCTTCAACGAGCTTTAATTTTGCCAGGAACAGATCTTCATTAACAAAGGTACTTGCTTTATTTTCCAGTTCTTGGATGAAAGCAGAGAACAGATTATGTGCATACTGCTCATGCTGATGGTTATCCGGGTTAATTTCACTCCTAAAATGCCATAAAACATACAGTAAAAAATTATAAATAAAAAAACCTTCAACAGCAACTAGTACACAAGTTTGAATTTTTATGGCTTTATTATTATTCAATAAAAACCGTTTCTTACTTCAATGATGGGGTTTTCAAATTCACAATGTCCTTTGATATTTTCAAGACTCTTTATAGACTCTTTAAAAAAATTCCCTTGTTTACTTCAATTTTACCCTAACTTTCCATTGAGGAACACCCGGAAAACTATGCTAAAATATGTAATCATAAACAAGTTGGTTCTTACATTTTGTCTTCGATCCATGAGGCAAGAAAATGCCGCACTTCAATTGGGAAGTGCTCGCCATAAAGCGCTCGAATCTGCTGCAGGGCCTCCCCTTGAAGAGTCTGTGTCTTGGCCCAAAGAGACATGATGTTCCTAAAATGTAGACCCATATTTTAAAACAATATATTAAGGCTGTTGAAGGAACTCGTAAGAGGGCTTCTGAGAACAGATGGAAGAAGGGAGCCAAATTATATACAGTAATAAGATTCAAAATTACTATTTTTAATTCAGTAGAGTCCCACAAACTCGGAACTCATTAACTGGCAGTCCGCATTACTCAGCCACCTTCTGAAGGAAAATTGACACATTACAGTAACTTAGGGCTTTGGAAAGCGTGTAACTTTGACCTATGCGACCGACCTAAGAAAAGTATAGGTATCATAACAGATCTCTGTCCCTGACATATCACAGCTGATTAGTTACCAGCCACTATAAATGTTGCCTCAAAATTTCTCTAATAAGAAAATATAGAGCGTGACCGTGAACTCTACCAACCTAAAGACAAGCCAAAATATCAAATTAAAAATTTCCTCAACTCCATAGTTAACTATCCAGCTGTCATTTGTATTTCGATAAAGAATAGTTTTTAAATAAAGAACAGTTCTTTATAATAACACTTACAGATTTGTAACTTGGTATAGGCCTTCAGCTTTTCGAGGTAATGATCTCATTTATGAAAAATAGTAAATTTTTATATGGCAGCTGTCAAATATCTTTAACTTTTAATTGCATAAAAACTACATGAGGTAGCAAAGTTTACATTATTATGTGTGTTTTAGAAAATTTAATGAAAAATCAAACACTGTAAAATTTATGAAAATCGGTTCATAAATAAGCAAGATAGAGAGATTTAACTGAGGCTAGTTATGCCCGTACCATTTCTACAGGAGTGGTTTGGGTATAGGATCCATTGTTGAGCTGGCACCGCAACCACACTTTCACAAAGGTTAAGGTAACCCCCTCAGACACGGGACTACAGTAGAACCTCCCATATTTGACCATGGCCTGTCGGGGCCATGGTCAGGACGACCAAAAAGTCGGTTATCGAGAGGAGCAAATAAAACGCATTTCCATGATAGAAAAACAGTTAAATTCAGAAAGTAAAACAAATTATTAGCGAAAAATTTTTTTTGAAGGTCCTAGCCTACCTGGGTAAATTATTAGCAAACAAATCTTAGCCTAAGTCATCCATGTCAACAAATCTTATATCACTCACGGCTATGTCATTTACAATTATTTTCGCTTGCAGGTGATTTTCCCGATTTCTTTTGCTTATATTGATAAAAAACACACTCAAAAGAAATTTATTAAATCATTATTTTGTTTTTTCAAACTGATAAAAACATCACATAACCAACAAAACACGACGATAATACAACAATAACACTTACCGCTCTATAGCAACGAACCAGGTGACAAACGTCATTATAATGTGCAAAGGGAACTAATATTTCCAAAAAGGCCGTATTTAAAAAAATAAAAACCCGTCTTTTAACCTAAACATATAAAACATGTAGTGAAAATTTGGTGAAGACAGCTTTCATCGTTTCTGAGATAGCATTTGTAGTGCGGCATCGTAGTTCCAGTTTTCTCTCCAGCAGCGCTAGCGGCTCAAGATGACAATTGGAGCGCCTCGACCACCAGCCTCGGTGGATCAGTTGGTTAAGGCGTTACCTTTCTGGCCAGAAGGTAGCGCCTGGGGCGGGTTCGAATCCCGCCCGGTTCACCGAGGCAATTGGGAGTTGGTGAGTGCACAAATGCATATGATATCGGCGTCCTCGGGATAGGCTCCTGGCACAAGCTGCCAGGAACCCTGAAAGCTTCGGTGAGGCAAGCCTATGCTTTTAAAATATAGGGAGGACCTGATATTGTATGTATTTGTGCACTGACACCAACACCCGTTTTGCTATTTTAGAACGTCAAATTGAAAGCCTAGCCTTACGGCGTTTTATGTGTTAATATTTTTACATTTTTTGCTATATAAATTTAAGTACTGGGGTTGTATGATGATTTAAAATGTTCGGGGAGGGTCTTAGAGTAACAAGAACAAAAAAAAAATTAAATTAGACGGATGTCTATTGGGCCATTCCATGTCAAATCAACAAGGCTCACAACCCGACCCTCTGGGATTTTGATGAAATTTGGTGATCTGTTAGACCTAGCAATTGTGAGCATAGAACAATTTTTTGTAATTTTTTATCTCTTGTAGTTTTTTATTTATCAATTTTTCAAAATGGCCGAAAACGGCATTTTTTGACTTGCGGACAAACTTTCAAACTGCCATAACTTGAGTTCTATTGCACATAGAGAAGTCAGAGTGGGCTTATTTTGTAGCTAATCAAAAGGGCTTTAATTTGATATGCATGATGGCCATATTTAAAAAATATAAAATTTTCAAAAAGTTTTCAAAACATTCAAAATGGCGGATTTAAAAAAAACTGTACTTTTAAAAATCTGAAAAAAATGTATATTAATCATCAGACTTTTATCTACACATGGTGCAAGTTTGATCATGGGATGGCAATGGGATCATATTTTAATTAATTTATTAAGTATGTAAGCGAGGCGTGATTTAGCTCTAAACTGCAGTTGAATAGGAATCTCTCAGTCTATGGGTTATTTATTACGATTGTTAAAAGGTACTGATAGAAAAAAAAACATCAGTAGTGTATTCAACTAATTTTACATGTTTTTATTACATACACATTAATCATATATGATAGTAGCTTACCTACATACGATTTTGCAGAAATTAAGAATTATAACTGTTTTTTTTCTTTTTTTTTTATATATATATAAAAACACACAATACATGTATACCGGTAAGTCATAAAAAGTCTTAAACAAGATTTATAATTATTTTTCATTGCTCAGCCTGGTGCTCCCTTACTGGGTACAGTGGGTCAAAGTGTAATGGTTTGGAAAAATATTTTTTTCTCATAAAAATATTAAACCCACAAGTGAGAAAAAATTTGAATAGTACTACAAAATGTTAGGCCAAACAAATAGCTATTTGGTAAAAATGTTAATGAATAACTTCTTAGATTTAAAAAATATTAACAAAAAAATTACCCACTGTACCCCGGTCTCCCCGGTGCATAGGTGCTTAGGTATCTCCCTGCTGTTTATGTGTTACTTTTAACGATAGTTATTGTTTAGGTACTGATAGACAAAATATCAGTAGTGTATTAAATACACATTAATCAATAATCATATATGATGGTAGCTTACCTACATGTGATTGGCAGAAAGGAAGAAGTATAACTGTCTTTTGATAAAATACATAATACATCATAATAATAAGTCATAAAAACTATAAACATAATTTATAAATCATGTAATCCTAGCCCTATAATTGTATTTGATTAAATTAAAAAAAAAAAAAAAAAAAAAAAAACATTTATAGAGAAACCTTAAAAAATTTACTTAGGCCTACTGCTTTTATGATAGCTCAGTGGCGCAATATAAAAATAAAAAAATAAAACTATCAATTCATGCCATCATGGAGAGGACTTTGGGGTTAGTGCAGAATGCCATTTTTCTGCCACTTCCCATTTAAAAGGGCCCAGAGATAATACCTAATAATAATCTTCATTGTATAAATAATCTTTATCCATTTACGATGATGTAAGTGGTACCGGTGAAGAGATTGACAGCATATACAAAGAATATCTGAGCAAATTCTTAATTTGCTAGAATTTTATAATTTTGTAAAGGATAACATCCATGAAATACAATTTGAATATGGTACCTCACTACATTTGATTACAACAAACAAGAAATAAAATTAAAAAAAACAGATTTGACAATAGCTGCAACATTGATGGAACACAAAAATTGCATAGTTTCATACCACTGACAAAAAAAAAAAAAAAAAAAAAAAAAAAAAAAAAAAAAAAAAAAATTAAGACTTTTTGTATTCTATCTTAAATAGTCAAGTTTATTTTTATTTATTTTTTTATGAGGAAAAATTATTTTTCCAAACCATTAAACACTTTGACCCACTGTACCCCAGTAAGGGTGCACCAGGCTGACCAATGAAAAATAATTATAAATCATGTTTAAGACTTTTTATGACTTACCGGTATACACGTATTATGTGTTTTTATAAAAAAACAGTTATAATTCTTCCTTTCTACAAATCATATGTAGGTACAGTACACTCTCGTTCATCGGACTCTGCGACATCGGAACTCCGCTTCATCGGAACTGAAAATCTGGACATTATTAATTTTTTTCTTGCGAAAAAAATATTTTTTTTTCGTTTTAGCGCCTTCAATTTCCATTCGTTCTATCCGCACAACAGTGGAGTATCACATTTTGCATCAAAAGTCATCAGGCGTTTTCCATAATCTGTACCCATAAATGTGATTTACGAGGCCGTGGAGTATTCGCACTAAAGTAGAAAGAGGAAGGGGGCAGGAAGTGAACAATACATCCGCTTCGACCGCTTCCCAAACTGTCATTCAGTCTGTCTCGCGTCGCGACTGCACCTGTGTTACGTGGAAGTCAGGTGACTGCTGGAATATAAATATGGAATATGAGAATAAAGATTTTGGATCTTCATTTCCTGCGTTGTTTTTATTCCTAAGGTTCATTGTTACCATGTTCAAAGTTTGAGTGCCTTATTTTCATAAAATCTCTTGTGTTATCTTAAAAACAAGAGTAAATACAATCACGATAGGTCACCATACGGGCGGAAATGATGACTCACGACGGACTCCGCTTCATCGGAATTTTTTTACATCCGAACCGGCCGTCCGCCACATTAGTTCCGATGAACGAGAGTGTACTGTAAGCTACTATTGTATGATTAATGTGTATGTAATAAAAACATGTAAAATTAGTTGAATACACTACTGATGTTTTTTTTTCTATCAGTACCTTTTTACAATCGTAATAAATAACCCACAGACTGAGAGATTCCTATTCAACTGCAGTATAGAGCTAAATCACGCCTTGCTTACATACTTAATAAATTAATTAAAATATGATCCCATTGCCATCCCATGATCAAACTTGCACCATGTGTAGATAAAAGTCTGATGATTAATATACATTTTTTTCAGATTTTTAAAAGTACAGTTTTTTCAAATCCGCCATTTTGAATTTTTTGAAAAACTTTTTGAAAATTTTATATTTTTTACATATGGCCATCATGCATATCAAATTAAAGCCCTTTTGATTAGCTACAAAATAAGCCCACTCTGACTTCTCTATGTGCAATAGAACTCAAGTTATGGCAGTTTGAAAGTTTGTCCGCAAGTCAAAAAATGCCGTTTTCGGCCATTTTGAAAAATCTATAAATAAAAAACTACAAGTGATAAAAAATTACAAAAAATTGTTTTATGCTTATAATTACTAGGACTAACAGCATACCAAATTTCATTAAAATGTGGGAGGGTCAGGTTGAAAATTCTGTTTTTCAGGTTGATTTGACATGGAATGGCCCTAATTACGGCCGTCGGCCGCCGACAAAACTTTGGCTACGGGGGCCTATTACGGCCGCCGGCCTTGAACGGCATTTTGACCACGGGTGTCTATTACGGCCGTCGGCCTTAAAAGGGTTAGGCCTAACAGACTTATGTAGGCCTACCTTGCAATATATAAACATAATAAAAACTAACAACTTCACCAAGCATAGTAAACAACTTATGATAATGCGTTTGCAAATGCCCATACACTGAATAATTTTTCCCGCAGGGCCGACTCAGATTCCGCAAATCAGTCTACATCCGGAAGCTGTGACAGTATAACAAGCTCGTTAAATAGGTACAGTTGTTAGAACAGGGGACAACAATTTGGAACAATGCTTTAAAACTGATGGAGGAATACCACCGGCACCAGTCCCTTTAAATGGGTCTAGAGACTCGAGCATCAACATCGTTATGCAACCAGGAACGGTAGACTGAATCCTTTGCAGCACAATTTAAAACTGTTGGAATCCACACTTACCTATGTAGGTCTCAAGTATTTTTCACAACTAAAACGTATTCAAAGGTATTGTTTAAATACAACCGATATATCGATCAAATCTATCGATAATCTCTATTCGACAATTCCACCGAGCGTCTGCGGAAGTGCAGCCAGATATTGAGGAAGGGTCCTCTCTAAATAGATAAGTTTAACTTAGGTACCTTCTCTAGAGGTTTTATTAGAAGCAAATTTGTAAAATTCTGGATCAATAAAAATGACTGATTTTGTAAGTGTTTAGAGCAGCACTGGTAGGCAGCGAAACTTCGTTATCCTACTCCGTCGTTATTATTGATGTAAAAATTTTGATTTTGCAATAATATTGCTATTTTATCAATGATACAATATTACATGATACTACGCCTATTGTGATTTTAAATTAACTGATTTAGTTTTCTTTAAGATAGGCCTAGGCCAATTAATTATCTTTGTTTTTTATTATCTTTGTTAATTATTATCATTAATTAGTTATTAATTGTTATTAGGCCCTAGGCCTATTTGTTTATTAATTATCTTTGTTTTTTATTATCTTCATTAATTAAGATAATAAAAATACGTACCTTTGGACAATAAAAAAATAATACCTATTGCAAACACACAAGTAACTTAAAATAACAAAAACAAGTACAAATTGTAACTAATGTATCCTAGGCCTATAAGTTAACCTTATCTAAGAACAGCACAAAATAAACTAGGCCTATCCAAGTTTATTTTCTAGGTGTAGGCTAGGCTAGCCTAGGCCTATCTTAAATTGATTTCAAGATAGGCTGTAGGTATTTAAGATAGGCTAGCCTATCTTAAATACATTTCTTACCTCAATTTTGTTGTTGATTTTATTGATTTCATTGCACAATTTATTAACCAATAAGTAAGGTCAACAACATAAATCAGATTAAGGTTTATTGCCTTAACAAATTGTTGCCACTTAAGTTTATATACTAGGCCTATGCGGTGGGCGAACTTATGGATCTGTGACTTGAGTCAAATAATAGGCCTAGAGCCTTTGATTAAATGGGCAGAACACAATGTATAACAGATTGTAAAATTTTTCGTCAATCGTGGACTAAGAAAAGGTTAGTGAAGTGGACTTTGGTTTATTGCGAGTTCATACAGAGATTGGCAAGCTTAAAAAGTTTTTAGAGAAGCCTATGCCTAAATAGCTAAAATGTAATTGATAGTTAACCAACTCATTTAATTAAAACTCGATGAGGTTTGCCCTACCCCACTACCCCACCGGGGTTACCGGTTTATGTAGGCTAGCATTAAACAAGGCTTCTTCCTCTCAAGAGAATCATAATGGATTGAAAAATCATAAGTTGCATGGGCATTCTGATAACATAAATAAGCTTTGAGATGTTCTTTCTAATAATAGCCTAGAAATTATAAATTATTTAGACTTACAGTACAAGCGAGATGTCTCCAAATAAATGTACTTAAGGCAAACGGTATTATTATATACAAACAAATTACATTATAAGACCAATGACTGACACAAATACATACCTTTAAGGAAATTTTTCAGTAAAAAATGTTTATTTCCAACACTTGGAATTTGTCAACTTATTTGTGCAGTAAAACTTCACTTAAAACAAATTGCTGTATTAACAGTATCATTAACACAGCACTGCTAATATTTCTGCAATACAAGTAAAACTATTTATGTTGCTTTTAGAAGAAAATCCATGGCCCCAAATACTGCAGAACTGCACTTCCATTCCATCATCACGCACTGCAATTCCAAGAACTGGGGATACGAATAGTAGCAAAACCTTTACAGTACAAATACCATGGAAAAGAAATATTAGATACTATATGATATACCTACTGGGGGCCTGTGCAGCGCAATGCGCTGCATTTATTGGGGTGCCTGGTTGTTATATACAATAGAACTAACTTTTACTATTTTTACAGTTATCAAAATATTGTTTATTTAAATCATATGTTTGTAAAAAAATAATAATAGTTCACTGTTTACTTTTTACTTGTTAACTTACGCAACTAATAAATGGAGATGTTATAAACTTATTATTCGTGGTTATTTAAAATGTGATCCAACTTTGCTCCATGGTAATGAACAGAGTTACTTTGAAAAAAAATTCACTATAGTGAAAATCAGATAGAACATTATTGGTGTTTTATCGATCGATCTTAATTACCAACTCTCCAACTTTCCAATGTCATAATGTTGAGATGTGGTGCTGGTTCTTTTAGGTCTAAATTAGCTCAGATTACGTCTGTTGCCGGTATGTCTTACACAACTAAGTGGCGCATCTGCTCGGGGCCTACGACGTAGGCCCCGATCTGCTACGCTGCAGCACACTGCACTCGACTGCCACGCCACGCGAAAACCAACCAATGCTTTCAAATGGAAGCTTACACACTACAGTAGCGCCATCCCCGCCACGCCTTTGCTACTTTGGTGTGTAAGCTCCAATTTAAAAGTATTGGTTAGTTTTAGCGTGGCGTCGCAGTCGCGTGCAGCGTGCCGCCACGTAGCAGATGCACCACTTAAGTGTGTAACAGGCCTTAGGGCCTTTGTCTAAGCCCTCCTATAAAATTTAGAATATATTCACTGATGTTGGATCCACATAGTTCATCAAACATAAAACATAAATGACCACAGAATAAAAATCAACATGCCATTACTCCCCGGTCCTGTATGGGTTATGCAGCACTCACTGCGGCTGTTTTTTAGTAATACTGTATGAGGTAGTCAATGACATAGTGAACGAGTCCACATTACTATTTATGCCTAAATCCTCTTTAACTTAACTTTCCATGACATAACAAAATTTAAATAAAGAAATCACAAAAATTAAGAGAATCTACATCTTTGTTGGTGTGGTCCATTTTGTTTTAAGTGCATTTTTATTTTGGTTAAAATTTCTCTTTATAAAAAACATATTTGTAATAAGCTTGTTTTCTAATAAGCTTGTTTGTTTGTTAGTATGTAAAGTCAATGATAAGGCCAAGCGCACACGGGCGATTTTTTAATTGACCGATTTAAAAATCGGCCTATTGGAAATCGCCCTCGATCTATGTGAAGGCGCACACGTAGCGATTGTTTTCGCGTGGTAGTTCTCATTCTGTGTGACATAAAATGGACTTTGTAGAGCTGCGTGTGTTTGTGCACTATTGATGCGGGCTAAAAAAAATAAGAAGACACCGTAGGTATTGTTTACACCCTGTAAGTCAGAGACTTGTAAATGGACAGTTTCATAAGATATATAACACCATACGAGATAACGAAAGGAAATTATTGAACTACTACAGAATGTCAAAAAAAGTTTTTATGCTTTGTTATCAATTGTTGGCACAAATATACAACAAGACAAACAAGTCACAGGTGACTGCGGAGCTCGAGTAGCTACTGACGGGCGATCGGCCGATTATTCAATCGCCTGTGTGCACGGACAGGTTAAAACCTGTATGTTACAGATTTTCGGCCGAATATCGCCTTACTTACTTCACATATTTTCTTCCTCGCCGCAATCTTGTAGAAAGGGGAGACGTCATAGTTCTTCACTCCAGAGAGTGGGAAGAGAGGGTTGGGCATAGCCTATATATTTAGGTGTATGAAATTGACACCTCAACTGACACCTCGCCCACAAATCTGTGGCTTGCCACAGATTTTAAAATCGGCGCTACTTTTGATCGCCTGTGTGCGCGCTCCCATTCTGTTAAAAAACTCCAATTGAAAAACTAGATCTGTGGTCACAAATAAAACTTTATTTTATCAAAAAACATTAAAAACAATCCATTTTAAATTATCTTTAAACTTCCACTTAAAAAAACATAAACATAAACAAAAACAAAACCATATGACAGCTGATTATAATTTCAGCAGTTTTTAACACACTCCCCACCTTTGAGTCAACTAAAAGCAATGTCTTTTTGACTCAAACTCAGTTAAGGAGATCTTCTGACTTCTTGTCGTACGCTTGGTTTTGTTTTCATCTTGTGCAGCTTCTAGATCATCAATACATTCATTTGTCTCGTGTTCTAGTCTTTGACGTGTCTTTTTTCCCATTGGGTCCTCTACTCCAAGTACATCTAATGCCCATAAATTTGAAATGCTAAATTTATTAATGAGCAGTGTAGTTACAGTCATGGTTCTGCTACCAGATGTAGGCCTTGTGGTTGGTCCAACCAAGGAGAGTTTCCACGGCAACAAGCCCACTTTTTAAGACTAGGTTACGACCGGTCATTAGTTTTCCAGCAACATCCGCGCCAATTAACAATTCTATGGGACCATTTTCAAAATCATTAAGTTGTATGTTAGCTTGTTCAAGTTCCTTTACCCAAGGCCCAAATTTAACAGGAGATATATCATTACAAATAGTATTTTCATCCATCACATCAAAGTTACACGCGTAAGTACCATTTTCATTTTGCACTCTAACTTTATATACATTGTGGTTTTTAGGATGAGATAAAGTTCCACCAAACAAAGAGTGTACAATTTGTTCTCTTCTTAATGGCACGTAACCTAAATCTTGGGCAGTACTTTCAAGAATGTAACTGCGTTGAGAACCACTGTCAAAAAGTGCACGTACCTTTCTCGTGTGGTTGACTCCTCGTAATGTGACTACTACAGTCTGCAGGCTAACATCTACAAAACTGTTGTTAGATAATGCATTTTCTACAGATGGACTACTTGACTCTACGTCACTTGATTTTAGGTTTGTATCAATAATTTCGGACTTTAAATCCACCTTGCCTTTCTGTTGGTCTTTGTAACACATTAATGTTACATGATTTTGTCCGCAACTGTGACACCTGACATTTGACCTGCATCTGTTGTAGTGATGTCCTACTTTTAGACATGAAAAACAGATATTCTTACTTTTCAAAAGCCTTTGTCTTTCTTTCAAAGATAAGCCTTTTGCACTTTGACAATTTTCACTTCTGTGGTTTTCCTTACCACAAAACACACATGGAGATTCTACATTTTTCTCGTGAAAACTGACTAGGTCGTGTGCAGTTGGTACAGACCCTTCTTGAGTTGACAGCTTAGGTTTGTCCTTAACATAACTGTGTCTACTTTGATCATTATAACTACTTTTCAAACCAGAGCTCATGCCAAAATTTGTCACAGCGTAACCATATTTACGCGTTCTTCATTCTCTACCTCCTTTTTCAAGAACAGTAAGAGATTGTCTAACTGCGACTTCAAATTATCATCCCTATCGCACGTACCACTGCGCTGCCAAATCCTTAAAAGGTATTCTGGTAGGCATGACTCAATGAGAGGATACAATATTGCTGAACATTTTACTGAGGTGACATTCAAGGATTCAAGCGCTCTAAGCTGTGACTCAATTTTGTCATAAAGCGTTTCTAAAGGAAGTTTAGTCTTAGAATTTAAGTTTTGGACTATCAGCCCCAATAGTTCCCTTCCATACATTTCTATTAGAAGGTCTTCTCTCCCAAAACGAGACTTAAGACTATCTACCGCTTTAGTATAATTAGCAGCAGTTGGTGGGAAACTATCAACCAACTGTCTAGCACGGGAACCTGGTACTGTAGATTGTATGAGGTATTGAAACTTATCCTCATTCGCAATCTTAGGATCAGTGTCAATTTTTTGAAACATCGACCAAAAGTTTAACCAGTCTTTAATGTTACCCCCAAATTTAGGTAATTCTAACTTAGGAAGCTTTAACTTACGTTTTGAGTTTGAACTTTCATTACACTTCAAACTACCTTCAGTACCAGTACTCTCAGTGTCATTGTTCTTTGCCTTCAAACGTCTTTCCCAGATAATCTTGGCTCTGTAGAATTTATGTGTATAGTCTTCTGCAGTCTCAACCTCAGTCAATAAGTCACTTTCTTCTACATCTTCTTCAAGCATTAGGTCATATATTTGTTTATCCAAGTCTTCTAATAAGTTAAATTTCTTCTCTAAAATCATATAATTCGTCTCTATTTCCTGCTCATCTTGTTCATTTTCCATACATTTTAACAACTTTGTAACTGTAGCTCTCACCACAGACCTGTTTTTCTTTAACTTTTCCATAACTGTTTACTGAATTAATAATTAACCAGTCTAAAATCAAAATCCTGTCAATTGGTCGCCATTTGTTAAAAAACTCCGAATTGAAAAACTAGATCTGTGGATCACAAATAAAACTTTATTTTATCAAAAAACATTAAAAACAATCCATTTTAAATTATCTTTAAACTTCCACTTAAAAAAACATAAACATAAACAAAAACAAAACCATATGACAGCTGATTATAATTTCAGCAGTTTTTAACACATTCCTTTCAATGATGCACAGACTGGGCGATAAAATAATTGCCTTAAAATAATCGCCCGTGTGCACCTTGCCTAATAGTTACTTACGTTATTGTCATTGAAAACCCATCTTGAATAATGAGTTGGGACGGAGGACGATTAAATATATATTTCAAAGGAAGCGGAAGTGTCGGATGAGAGTCTACAGGACAGGCGACAGGCATGCCTCTGCTCAGCTTTTACGTTAGCATTAGCAAAGACTTTTAAACGACGCCATTTTGATAACTTGAGTAAGCTTTTGCTATGTCGCAACGGCTTTGCTGTAATAGTCGGTGAATTTTGATTTTATGTGTCTGTTTTATGTTATTGTTTAGTTTTGTAAGTATATTTGTAATCAATATTGTCAGGGTTAATGCTCATGTTAATTTTATACCTTGCCTATTTTATTAGGCCTATTGCAAGTTTTATCTGAATACATAGTCCCAAAAGCCCAACCTTACTTTTCCCCCCAACCTTTTATTACCAAAGCAAACTCTTGCCACAAATACGGTACCGTTTGCATTTTATTTCCGTCAAAGAAATTTTTAAGCACCATCCCTCATTTTGATCGGTTTATTTTATTTTAATTTTGAGTGTATCTACGCCAGTGGCATTTTTACGTTTTGACGGGAATGGGCCAAACCCCAGTTTTGTCACTAAGTTATCTAACAAAAATCAACCAGTTGTTGAAAAGCATAATCAATTAATAGCCCAATGACAAATGGCAACTGGGTCTGGAATCAAACCTTTAAAAAGCTACTAACTTTTCTCAAGAACGAACCGGCATCCTTTGGTTACAAAAGCGAGCACTATAACCACTCAGCTACCCAGACAGTTTTATCTAGTGAGTTCTTGTCCATTTTTCACCCAAGCCTATACAACTCTATAGGCTAGGCCTAGTGGAAACCGTAGAGTTTGTTTGTTTTTCTGCTTTTGATGATAATGTAAACTTACTGGAATTAGGCCCAGGCCTTAAAATGTAAGGATAAAATTTTCATCACACTACATCGATATCACCTGTTTTCGACCCTCACTTCTACCAACGAAACACTTGTTTTGCAGGCCTAGGCCGGCAAAATTTTCCGGCCTAGGGTGGTAATGGAAACGGTAGCAGAGAAATCTAGAATATTAGAAGGTATTTAACACGTTGGCTACCGAACGTCACACATATGTGACGTAATGTTAAAAGAAAACCTTAAATATAGACCAGCGTCACATATATGTGTCGCTCAAGGTGTTTCCACTGTACCGACGACACATATATGGGACACTCAGGTCAAATCCAGTGTACCGATGACACACATATGGGACGCAGTCACGGTTCAGTTAAATGACTTTCGACGCCCATTTGGTCCACTGAATCGATCTAAAACCTGTTTATCGGTCTATAGGAATGTGTGACACAAATGTGTGTCGCTTGGTCTCTGGGTAAGACCTCAATTTTTATTTTTTACAGATTTTCAAAGTTGACCATCTTGTCTGCTCACATGCTGTCATTAGTGTTTGTTTACTACACATTCCAGATGGCGTTTTTTATTGTGTGACACATTGTTCTGTATATTTTAGTATTTTTTTAGTGTAGTAAAACCATTTTTCATTTATTTCCCAGCCATCCAACTCATGACACATATGTGAGACAGTCGGTCTATAGCAAACAAACATAATACAAAATATTACTATAGACCAACGTCACACATATGTGACGCAATAAAAATGCTAAAAGAGTACTGAAATAATTTTTTTTCTCAACTTTTATGAACAAATATACCTATATGTTGCACTTCAAATAATATAAAAATAGCGAAACAAAATTTTTGGTCTCTGGGTTAGTGTTTGTCACAATGACTCGGTCTGTGGTGAGAGTATTGAGTACTAGGATCGGTCTGCTGGGAACTCCCGGCGACCCGTATTTCCGACCGTCGGTAGCCAACGTGTTAACAACAATAATAATAAATAACAAATCAGTGACGTAGTTAGTAGTTCAGCTGATAGCAACTGTTAAATATGTGTCACGTAGATGGGAAAAAAGTGCTTTTCACTTGGAATCAGCTGTAGTCACTTACCGTTAGAGTATTAGTTTTGGTGGCCTTAGCTGATGTGAAGTAGTAGCCTAGCAACCAGAAACTCAAGCAGTACATCTCGCTAAGTTAGTTGAAGTTGAGGTTATGTTTTGTTTGTTATGAACGAAAAAGTAATTTTTCACTTGTTTAGAATTTATTGATTTGTGTAGTGTGATGAAAAATATCGTTCATCAACTCGGGCCGAAAGCGTTTTGCCAACCCTCGATCGTTTCAAGTTCTCGACTTCGTCTCAAACTTGAAACACGATCTTGGGGCCGGCAAAACGCCACTTTCGGCCCTCGTGACGAAATGTACTATTTTGTGAGGTGTGTCGAAATCGGGAAATCATCCTAGTGCTCTGTAATTCATTTGATTAGAGAGTGTGAAATTTCGTCATCTGACTCCACCATTATTATTGATGAGGAAATTTCGATAATAGTTGTCAAAAACTGTTAATTAGGTAACAAACCCTTTAGATAACATTATTATTAGCTCTATTGAAGACGGTAATGGTGAATTTTATATAATCTTGCATCAGGACTAGGCCTTTGTGTGTCTCTATATTACTTGGATAATTTTTAATTAAATTGGGTAGAGTTTTATATAGCGCCTACATTTCTACCGAATGAAAATATCGATCGATACGATCGATATATCGCATCGGATCAATCAATGCGATTGATATATCGCATCGGATCGATCGATACGATTGATATATCGCATCGGGTCAAAATTTATATGTATGTATACAGTATCTAATCATATAGGTAACTATGTTTGCACATCAAAATTCACAATTTGGTATATTGTTGCTAAAAAGTACAATAGTTATAATGTTGATCTAAATCCAAACCTAAATCTCTCAAAAAACTTATTAGTCAATGTGCCGTAAGTTATAACTTACAATGGTTGATTTTTCTTTTTTAACATGAAAACTGAACACTAACACTACTAGGCCCTATATCTATTTTCATTTTCATCCCCTCACCAGTGCACCACACTGCTCACCCAACATTTTCTTTGGTACGGCATCAGTTCATTATCTTGTAAAAATCTATCACATTGCTCATTTCTATGACCCAACTATCTAGTATAAACTTTATATTATAAATAGGTTAATAGAAAGTTCTATGAAACTCATGAGACTAATCAAAATAACTAAACTATCCATACTGAATATGAAATCACCTAGTAAAATCTTGGTTTAAATGTTAGATAAACAAACAATAATATTTAGTAAATAAATATAAAAAATTCTAAAAAAAACATATGTTTAAAATATTTCATCCGATGTGGCGTATCGATATTTTATTCGATGTGATATATCCATCGATATTTTGATTCGGTAGAAATGTAGGCGCTATATGAAACTACCCATTTAATTGATAACCACTTGCAGATACTATTAACTGTATCTACCTACTTTTACCCTACCTCTTGGCAGGTATAAACACTTTGATCATCTTTATATTAATTGTTGTTCTAGCAGGTTAATTATTGGTCTTACTTGATAATATTTTTCAGGAACACACATTTAACCTTTCCACAAAATTACATGGAGAGGGCCATGGAAGAAGGGGATTGTCTGTCACAAGAGGAGGAGTCAACCTGGAATGATGATCTGGACATATCACAACTGTGTCGTATTTGTGCTAATCCTAATGAATATTTGATCCCAATATTTAAAGGAGAAGGCCAAGAACATGAATTAGAGTTGAAGATAACAAAACATCTTCCAATTAAGGTAAGAAGCATTAAACCTATTTATATTTTTTGTCTGAAAGTTCTTGTAGACATTTAAAAACCGACTAATTCTGTTCAGACTCAAAGTCCAGATGTAGCAGAATTGAATTTAACGAGAAAGCAATGTTCCTCAAATCATGGGCGGAGTTAGAGGGGGCCACACTTATTGAGATTCTCATAGGTACCACACTAAATAGGCTAAAGTGGCAATTTGTTTGCTAATATCATTTTACTTATTTCCTGAAGTTCAAATAACTACACAGGAATAATGAATTAGGAATCACAAGAAAAGGTTAAACACATTGTTGCCAATATTGACAATCACTGTATGTTATTAACAGTCATATAAATACAAAGGAAAACTAAAAAAAATAAAACTGTTGCTCCAATCAAAAATGTAAAATTTTAAATAAATAATAAAATTTAATGTATAGACCCACACCATATTCATTTTTGTGAAATACCTGCAAATGAAATGACATAAATGTATAATCATTTAACCATAAATGTATAATCATAATCATGTAGAATCAATTAACTCATCTCTAATATCTGGGATTTTCCCAGATGAATTGAAAATTGCAAAAGTAGTACCAGTCTTTAAAAAAGGGAATGTACAGGATGTTCAGTGCTACAGACCAGTTTCAATTCTACCAACATTTTCCAAAATATATGAAAAAGTAGTTTATTTACAATTATCAAATTTTTTAGAACTCAACGATCTTTTAGATAAGCAACAACACGGGTTTCGTTCCAACAAGTCAATTATTACAGCTGGTGTTGAATTCATTGAAAGGATTATTAACAAAATAGATGGGGGGGAGAATCCTGTAGGAATTTTTCTTGATCTAAGTCGAGCATTTGACAGAGTGTCACACAATATTTTAATTAAAACATTGGAGAATTTCAACATAAAAGGTTTAGAATTGAGCTGGTTTAAATCGTACCTTTCTGGAAGAAAGCAATACGTTCAAATTTTACACGTAAATGATAACAACGCCCAACAAATTAATTCAACGCTAAAACTAGTCAAATATGGGGTTCCTCAAGGTTCCATCTTAGGGCCTCTTCTTTTCTTATGCTACTTGAAAGGACTCCCAAACATTTTTGAAGAAGATAAATGCACAGTAACTCTGTATGCAGATGACACAAATTTAGTAATTTCAGGCAAAGATAATGAAACACTAGAACTTTCAGCTTTCATTAGTCTTCTGCAAATCAAACAATTTTTCGATAGCCGTTGCCTTCTTTTAAACACTGAAAAATCCAAATTTATTACATTCTCCACCAAACAGTCTAGGAAAAAACTCACACCAAAAATTGAATTAAATGGCAACGAAATTGAAGAAACAGAGACAATAAAATTTTTGGGACTGCATATTGACAAACATTTAACATGGAATCAACATATACAAAATATCATTAAAAAATCATCTTCTGGTCTATATGCACTTAGACAAATGTCAAAAATTTGTAACTTAGATACTTTAAAAAATATTTATTTTGCTTTAATTCATTCGCATATAACTTTTGGAATCAGCTTATACGGATCCACAGCATCCAAAAATCTTAAAAAAATCCTTCGTATACAAAAGAAGTCGATTAGAATAATGCTGAACCTGACAAAAAGGGAATCTGTTAGGAAATCTTTTACTGAATTAGGCATATTAACCATATATAACGTTTACATCCTTGAAACTATTAAATTCATAAAAAATAATCAGATTCAGATATTTCAAGATAAATCTCATTCCTACAACACCAGAAACCACGTTTCAGTAGAACGCCATAGATTAGAGTTGTACAAAAATAAAACATCTTACATGGGGTTAAAATTTTTCACAAACTTACCTGGGGAACTAATTGCAAATAAAAATAATAAATCCTTTTTCAATAAACTTAAGAAGTACTTAACAGAAAATCCATACTACAGTCTGGATGAATTTTTTGAACGGGGCTTCTAATTTTAGAATTTTTCTGACATTTTTCATAGTCATAATGATTTTTTCAGTTGTGATGTAACAGGCTATTCAAGCAGATTTATTGTGTTCTAATTTTGTTTTTCTTCTAATTTTAAGCTAGTCATAAGATTCATTGACACTATTTATGTTATACGCTGTATAAACTTATATAAATAAAGATATTTTGATTGATTGATTGATTGATTGATTGATCATAATCTAAACAAGGGCCTGTTCTTTCGTGTCCAGATAGTAAGAGGGTTAGTGCAAATAAATGTTGTGATCACTACTTATAAATGAAAACTATAGAATAAACGTCAACAACTTGGGTGATAAAACTTAGGACCTAAGGCTTTGGGAGTATAGCAATTGTTTGAAAAATAAAATCTGCACTTGTTGCTTGTTCAAAGAATAGGCTCTAGAGTGACTCATATTTGCAAATGTAATGTCCGACGATTACTCTCGATAGAAGTCACAGATCAGTCTCAAATTTAAGTAGAATATTCTTTATGCAATTTCTAAGGCTTTCTACATTTACATTTCTAAGTTCTTTGTTGAAAACATTTGGTTGGATATTTATAAAATAAACCTAGAATGTAACTTTTTTATTTTCCCTATTAAGAAATGCATTGGAGTCATTTTTAGTTGTCGGTTCTTTGTTTACATTTTGGCAACGTCTTTGCGAGTCATATCAATCAAGACTGAGACGTTCTGATTAGTCTACTGACCGTTTCAATTCCAGTCCAGTCCAAATTATTGGATTTAGAACCAAACAGAGAATGGGAGTGAAGTAGTTGCATAAACAAACAAAGTTGTTTTTCAAGGATCAAATTTTTTGAATGTGACAGCCCCTAATGCAAAAGTTAAAATTTCTTCTTTGAATAGACGCTTACGGGAGGTTAGAGCGTACTCCTAGTGTATTAAAGTTTAAAAATGTAACTTATCACCTGAAATTTGAAAAATAAAGTTATCTTACTACTTAAGCATGAACACTTATATAAATTATGGTAATCAAATTCCTGCATTACAATATATTTAGAACATTGCAGTAAAACAATTCAATATAGACTACAAAGAATATCTTTTACATTAGGATAATTAAGATATGTTTCATAATAACAATTTTAATTTAGGCTACATAGAACTCTCACACTAAGGTGGCAGTTATGACCACATGACAGCAATTTTTAATGAAGTTATTTTCTATCTCACTCGTCTAAGTTTTCATTCGATGGAATAGCTAACCAATGTACACAATGAAAAATAACCTCTTTCATGTCTTACAAGGATTGTCTATCTAATATACCGTATCGATTATAAAACAAAATTTCATAGTCCTTCTACAGAAAATGAGATAGAAAAGAATTTTAATCTGGCAGAGGGTTAAATTTACTCCTTATGCATAAATCTGTTTATAATTGTCACATCAGAAGTCAGCTATAACACTCCACAAAATAAAGAGTTTTTAATAATCTTCAAGTAGAGCAGAGTAGTATAAACTCAGCTCAAAAAGTACTTGAGAACTTCCACATATATGATTATAATTTTTCTTTATTTAAAAAATATATATTTTTCAGGTGGCAGAAAATGATGAACTTCCCACAAAACTTTGTTACCAGTGTGCGTCCACTCTTATTGCTTGGCATGACATGGTAGAGGGGTGTATGGAAGCAGATGAAAAACTCAAAGCTATCACCAATTATAAAACTGTCAACAATACCAAGGCAAGTAGTTGCTTACTTGTATACATGCTTGTATAATTGTCGGTATCCCACTGTGAGGCCGTGGTCGTCAATTTTACTCTCTTCCTCTCTTTTTTCTTGTTTTATTTTTCTTCCCAGAATTCCTCCAAAGAGAAGGGTTTTTCCTCTGCATCCAAGAGAGGTAGTTTTTAATTCTCTTCCTAAATTCCAAGGGTTTGCTGTAGCTTCTGGTTTCGTACAGTAAGTAGTTGTAGATTCTGCTTGATGAAAAGTAATGAGGGCCGGAGTGAGCCAGAGCTGTTCTGTGTCTATTAACGTGCACTTTATTGTTTTGTCTAGTGTTGTTTTGATGAATTTCATGATTTCTTTTAAAAGATTCCGGGTGCTTCAGGACCAAGGCAGCAGATTCCAATATAAATACTGAGGTTAAATTAAGGATTTTTAGGTTCTTAAATAATGCCTTGCAGTTCTCAAGGTACAGTACACTCTCGTTCATCGGAACTTATGTGGCGGACGGCCGGTTCGGATGTCAATAAATTCCGATGAAGCGGAGTCCGCCGTGAGTCATCATTTCCGCCCGTACGGTGGCCTATCGTGATTGTATTCACTCTTATTTTTAATATAACACAAGAGATTTTATGAAAATAAAGCACTCAAACTTTGAACATGATAACAATGAACCTATAGGAATAAAAACAACGCAGGAAATAAAGATCCAAAATCGTTATTCTCATATTCCATATTCATATTCCACTCATATTCTAGCAGTCAACTGACTTCCACGTAACACAGGTGCAGTCGCGACGCGAGACAGACTGAATGACAGTTTGGGAAGCGGTCGAAACGGATGTTCACTTCCTGCCCCCTTCCTCTTTATTTTTGTGCTAATACTCCACGGCCTCGTAAATCACATCGATGTGTACAGATTATGGAAAACGCCTGATGACGTTTGATGCAAAATGTGATACTTCACTGTTGTGCGGATAGAACGAATAGAAGTTGAAGACGCTAAAACGGAAAAATTATTTATTTTGTTAGAAAAAAAATTAATTGTATCCAGATTTTCAGTTCCGATGAAGCGGAGTTCTGATGTCGCCGAGTCCGATAAACGAGAGTCTACTGAGATTTGGTAATAATTTGAACAATCCTTTTTTGGAGCAGGAACACTCTTTTTGCTTCTGAGCAGCTTCTCCAAAATATGATACCATATGTCATTACACTAGAAAGCAACCGAAGTATACCATGGAAAAAAAAATAGTTATAATATCCATGTTATCAGTTCCGATGTCACCGAGTTGGATGAATGAGAGTGTACTGTATACTTTTACTAGATAGACATTGATCTACATTTGCTTTAACATTTACATTTTAACAAACTTAAATACTTATTCCCATCCCCCAAGGCAATAAACAAAGGATAAACACAACATAAGTTACAGAATTGGATTATAAATTCACTGAGAAGGCAGGTACATTTTTTGGCACATATCGGAATAAAAATTTTGCTATTATTTTTACTTAAATCTCTAAATTTTGTGTTTAACCCATACATTAGGCTTTGGTTAATTTATTAAACAATAATCTGAGGGGTGCATTCTTGATATAACTTGAAGTGCATTCTCAAGAACTTGAAGTACATTCTTTAATATAAAATTGAAAGAGTAATTGTGGTAATTGTGTGCTTTTAGGTTACAAGTGAAAGTATTGCAAAAGAAACTGGAATAAAAAACCTTAGCGATCCGCAGGCAAATGACATTCCATTAACAAAATTGAATAATGTTGTTCATATTACACAGGTAAATACTTTATAGTAAGACTAAGTTTTTATCCTTTATAAATGTAGGCTTGATACGCTCAATAAAACTTAAATGATTATCTTCATAGATAAGGTATGTCTATGATAAATATTTAACACACCAGAGGATATGTGGTTGTGATCGCACCTAAATGAAAATATTATGCTATCCTAATGGAGATAACTATTTTTTAAAGATGATCTTTGGCAAGTTTTAATTTGTCTGTTAACCCTCGAGAGGTCGCTTAAAATTTAAAACGCAGTCTCTCGCTCAAGGAGGTTTCCTCCGGGTTTTAAATAAATGCACAAAATCTAGTCTAAAATCTAGTCTTTTATTGTTTGAAGTAAAAACAGAAAATTATTATACAATAGATTTCACGCTATATCCCTGTAAAACAGAGCAAGATTGGCAAAGTTAATTCAACAAATGTAATTATTATAACTATTTTTATTTATTTATTTATTTATTCTATTATGGATTATACAAAACATATTTCACTTTTTTTACTTAAAATTTAATATTTTTTAATAACAGTTTTGTAAAATAGTATAAAAATAGTAAAAATAACGTTTTGGAGTACAAATTAAAAATTTTTTGTAAAAAATCAACTATTAGAATATATAAAAAATTACTATGAGGTTTCCTTGCATTTAAACCATAAATTAAAGACTATAAAAATGATACTACTATCGATTCACAAATAATTATACATAGAAAAATAAAAAGTGACTTCAAATAAAAATAAATCTTAAATGGCAATTGTAGCCTAAACAATTGCAAATAACCAAATAAAAAATGATCGTTCACAGACTCTTCCTCCGGGTTCTCAAGACACACAAGAACGCTCACGGAGGAATCGTCCAGCACCTCAGGACAGCGCTCGCCAAACTGACCCTAGTCGCTGCAAGCGAGATAAGGGGAGGTCAAATGTTGAGTGAGGAGAGGGGCGACAGCTACACAAAAGTACAGTGCTGTCAACCCCAAGATAAATATTTCCCACAACAAAAAATATTGACCCGGAGGATTCCTCCGCTTAGCGTCCTCTCGAGGGTTAAATATTGTTCAGCGAGGTTTTTTGGTCTCATTGCTCTTTCTAGGCGGAATAATGAATAGTTTATTGTTATTCAATATTGTCAAATACTTAAATTAATCTTATAAATAACGATAGTAAAATACTTTTAAATGACTTATTAAATCTGGTAGAGCTGTAGTCAAATAGTTGCTCTTTTATTACAATAGACACCCTCTAATGTATTGGGATCGACATTGGCCGGATAAAAAATTGGCTGATAAACCAACAAACCTTTAAACATGTTACTTTTCATTTCCTAAATGTATGCAGTAAATGCCTAAATGAAAAACTATGCACCTTTGATTTGAAAGACAGATATGTTAACAATACATTTTTCATATCGGTGAAACTTGCCCGGTTCTGTTAAAAAGATGTTAGTGCTCAAAAGGAAGTTGTTTTCCTGACAGGGTAAGCCAATTAAAGCGGATGCTGGTTGAAATGTGGCCGTTTAAAAGAAAGTCTACTGTGTTGTTGAATATCAGTTGAGCGAGCTGTTGTTTCAGCACTATTTCATGCTTGATCAGTAATGGAAGTTGTTTCATCAACTACATGTTGGTGTTAAGGCTCAGGCTTGCAGTTTGTATGTGATGTAGGCATTTGACGATTTGACACACACATTCACAACATAACAATGACAGAACTAGTTTTATTGTGTTCACTTTTTTTATCTGTTATTAAGTGTCCGCATTGCAAAATAAATGTAATTGCACACATGGGAACAAAACAAACTGATACAGAAAGACACCGTTGGCAACGATCAAATAGTAACAATCAGGACGCAGGCAGTGATTTAAAATCTTTTCTTGTGCTTGCGCTCCCAACAAACCTAAAAACTCTGCCCATCATGGGCCCACCGGGTACCATTTTCAAAATTGTCCCTGTTGTTAAGGCCTGATTAGGCTGGAAAAGATTTTTTTTTAATGTGCTGGTATGCACAAATATGTTAGTGATACAAAAGCAAAATCAACTAAGGTGAAAATCTTTTTGTAAAAGTTAAAGATGTGCAACTTAGTTGTGATTTGTGTTTTTATAAATCCGCAGGTTGATATTTCAACATTTTTATCTTGAGCCATCACACAATAAATGTTATATTAGTCCTTTTGTTGTGGTTGTGTGACGGATTATGTATCCTCCAATAGATAATTCTAACTTCAGATTTATTTACTTACGTATACATGGCCTGAGGTGTAACAGTCAATCTTCATGTTGTACGCATTTCAGGCATGCTACCGCCCATCTTCAGCAGCGTCAGATTTAATCAAAACATAAGCCCATTTTTCAATGGTTGTCGGTTTACACAAAAAAAGACACAGTACTTCTTCTACACATAACTGTACATTTATTCACACACACACACACACACACACACGGATAAATGCAATGTAAGTAAAAAAAATGTCCAGTTATGTGTAGAAGAAGTACTGTGTCTTGTGTTTGTGTAAACCAACAACCATTGAAAAATGGGCTTATGTTTTAATTAAATCTGACGCTGCTGAATATGGGCGGTAGCACGTTCAAAACACGTACAGCGTGAAGATTGACTGATTGACACCTCAGGCCATGTTTACGTAAGTATATAAATCTGAAGTTAGAATATAATATTCTATATTATAGGTGTCAAGGCTGTTTTTGAATTGGGTATATGAAAGGAAAGTGAAGGTGGCAGTGTGGATGGCCATGCTGTGGTCCAGGTGGCTGTGTATTGAATTGTGTAAAATTAGCTAAACCCAGACATCATAAACATTTGTTATGAAATAATAGTTTATAACATTAACTGAATATCTCAAAACGTAGCCTTAAACTCACAGATATTATTTAAATATAACATTGGTTCATTACTTTATGTGAATTTGTTTTGTAAAAGCTCAAAATATTGAATTTTTTAAGTTAAAAGATCTTGACAAATAGTGTAATATGATACTGAAGGGATCTCTTCTGCGAGGTAATGTTCTCGTTAAAACAGTTATCTTAGATGGATTCCATGATCCGTCTCGCAGGTAACAGTTATTGCTAAAACAGTTATCTTAGATGGATTCCATGATCCGTCTCGCAGGTAACAGTTATCTTAGATGGATTCCATGATCCGTCTCGCAGGTAACAGTTATTGCTAAAACAGTTATCTTCTAGACGGATTTTACAATCCCTCACTAAGGTATCGATCAACTTAATCTAACCTAGATATTATAATTTTTAAGTGTTGCCGTGAAGGAAGGTTACTGGCGAGAAAAATCTCTTCTAGAAGGCCTCTCATTTTAAATTTGCCGTTTTAAAATCGCATATTCTGAGATTATTTCAAACTGGATGGCGAGCACTCGCAAATTGATGACAGCCTTAGTGCTTTCTTGAACCAAGGTGATTCTAAATTTTAGTTAGGCTTATCACAAAGACTCCCAACGAGTGTAAGATAAGAAATATTCTTAATTCCATAAAGCATTTTGTGATTGTTTTGACATTTTAAGGTTCAAGATCTAAGATCTGTTACTTCAGTCGATACCGAAGAAGTTGTCTTTGAAGAAGAAATAGCATCAGTTAAGCCTGAAATTCCTGAAATGATGGAAGATGAAACAGCAGAATCAAGGTCAGTTTTAGCAAATTTACTTAAACTTTAGGGTAAAAACTGTTCAGTCTTGAAGAAAATTTAGCTGATTACATACATGATGAAATATTTTTATACAAGTTTTTTTCTTTTATTTCTAAAAATAATATTAACATTGCAAATTAAATTCCTACGATTCATTTTGATTAGGCTATAAAGAATCATAGATTAACTGGAATCTGGATATGGTAGTTTCGGATATAAAAGATATTTTTGTTGACATTAAAAAAATTTACATAACTTATTTGAACATTACTGTATTGGACTTTTTTGATTTGGAAAGGTAAAATATCAATAAGAATAAATTATTAAAAAAATGAAATTTTGCTTGAAAATCGTTTTCCATAATGGTGGCTAACTTACTAATGCAAAGCCCCCTTTATTCATGTTTTTGGAATCTACATGTATTTTTAAGACTTTGCATTTTGGTCCTTTTATATTGCCTAGTATTTGATTTGTAGTTTTAACTTTTGTAAAATGGCACGCATTACAAAATATCATCTGGTAAAGAATGACATAAGTAGATTCTAGTTGTTGACAAATAACAGTCCAAAATGTCCGCTCGGTGGTTGGATGTCACATAGCACGCGCCATCAGAGGCATCAGTCTACCATGTTTATACAGTGTATTTACGTGTTCTCTTCTTTTTAACTAACTTGTAATATGGGATGGTTTTTCTTATACATATGGAATAAAGTACCATGACCTTCTGTTGGAAGTTAAACAAAATATAGCCGAACAATAAAAACATCGTCATTCAAATTTAAAAAAAATCATATTTTTCTCTAAAGCGAGACAGTTGAAGGCCGACTGTCAAAATAAAAAATATTGAAATTCAGTAGAATAAGATGCTCTTTTGTAATATTTCCTGATTTGTTTTTGACATGTTAGTTATCTCTTTCCAAAAATAGACTCAAATTCTTTCGTTGTAACTGTTATACCTCTGTTCTTTCTTCGATTTTTATAAAAAAAAATCCTAATTTTGGTTTTGGATTAAGCGGTCTTACGGATTACCAAATTTCAGATATTATTGGACTGTAATTTTCCATGTTTTGCCCAAAAGCCAACATAGCCTACTGCACTACTAGTGCAAAGTGAAGATGACTTAAATCTGAATTTATTAGATATACATATTTTTAATGATTTCTAAAATTATTGTTAACATACCAGCTAGTGCTATGTAACTCTACTCTTATTTGTGACTGATACTCTTATTTGAAATTATAATCTCACAAACTCAAAGTAAATTGAACTGACACACTTTTGAGTTTGGTGAGTTGGAGTGTTTCAGGGAAAATATTACAGCACTCCCACTGTTTGCTCAACAGACTTTGTAATATTGGATCTTATTCAGACCATGAGAAAATGGTCACTAGCGATGGAATTATGCATTTTCTCAATTGGTCATTGTAATCTCGGCTGTGAGGAATGATAACGCACCAATAAATGATGATACCACAGAAAAGCAATATTAATGGAAATGGCTGTAAATTTAAAAAAATTGGACTACAAAAAATACTGCTTCTATCGGCGCAATTTTACCTTGCGCCACAGGGACATCCAGAGATGAGTTATCCAGATGGATTTATTATAAGAAGTTGATTGATCTGGATTCCATTGTAACTCCTATCATATTTCATAATAATTCTATCGTAACAGAGGGTAGTACTTAAAAACCACTTAAATTGTCTTATTAAACATCCAGGATATTGACTTACTTATTTTATAGCAATTAACAATACATATTTTGTAGAGGGTGTAAAATTTCAGGGTTATAGCGAAAAATAAATTAATTTTTGAACTGCTTCAATATAAACTATGGCTAGTGATAAGAGTTATAAGTTCTTTCGTAAAAGCATAGAGATTTAAAGAAAAGTACGAAAAGTATAGACATTAGTACAATGTAACATTATTGTGTCTCAGTTTCGTAGAAAGAGCTTATCAATTTTAAACACAAGAAAAACAAATATGAAAGTAGATAAAAACAGAACAATATGAAACATGTGTTGTTACATGTGTTGGTAATTTACTTGATAGTAAAAAGATTTATTGAAGTTGATTTTTGATTCTTATTTATCAAACACATATAGAATAATAATAATAATAATGTTTTTATACAGAACAAATAACAGCATAGAATTATCATATGATGCAAATAACATGCTAATAAAAGACCGTACAGTTCTCCCACACAATTTGGAACTGCAGTTTAATCTGACTGCGTCATCAAATGGGTTGGTTTTGTAGAATTTGTTTCACTTTCTCTTGTTTGTCTTTGTCGGTTAAGTCCTCTCCTCTCTTCCTGTTTCATTCCACAATGGATTGGTAGTGTTTCATCTCCGTTTTATTTAGTACAATTCCGGTTTTCTAGGATTCTTTATTCTTAGAGTAGTATTGAGCTTGAACACTATCTGCGACGGTTAAATGTTTTGTACACGTTTTAAAAAGTAATTTTTGTGTTCAAACCTAAATTCTAATGCACCACGTTTGGTATGAAATTGATGAGATACTTGAAAATATCATCTACATGATTAACCCATTTAAATTTATTTTGTCTCTTAGTAAGAATTTGAGATCCCATTTGTCAATGAATAACTTTGAATTTTATTTGCCTTATCTCTGAGTTTTGATGAAATGCATACTGTACTCTTGAAATATGACCAGTTTTGCCACACAATGAACATTTTAATTGACTCTTGTCGGCGTGACAATTGTTGGACATGTGATCCACCTTCAGCACATCTTACGCATACTCCGTCTAGTCCCAATGAATAGAAGACAATACTTGATGTACTACTGCGCTTTACATCAAGTCTGTTACTATAATTAACCTTATTTATACAGTGTGATTGAAAAGTCCCGGAACGGTGAAATATATGTTTTACAAATATAGATCAAGTAATGAAACTTGTTATACCAATAATAGCCATAAATATATTCACTTTTTAGCTATTATCACTGTTTTATCCCTTAAGGGGGACGGCTCACGAGGAGTCAGTCAAAATTCTTAAATAGCAGCATAGGTCGAATTTGGTATCAAATTAAAGGTCTTACTTAGCAGAGTACAATGCCGCAAACTACTTCAATCGGATGACCAAGGCGGAAACGGCAGGCAAACAAAGTTTACATTAATATCATGGGTAAAATTTAAAAATGCAATAACTTTCTTAATACTCAACCTTTTGACGTCGGGTTTGTGGCTTTATACTCCAAATGCAAAGACGTTTAAGATGGTGGATGGATCAAGGACCAAAGAAGTTTCTAATTCATGGTTATAGCCCCTGAGCTGTGAGAATTAACGTAAGACTAAATTACTTACAGATTCCGTCAAAAACAGAATTAACATTGAGCTGTTTTTGACGGAATCTGTAAGTAATTTAGTCTTACCTTAAAGAAGCTTCCATTTACACACCCTTTAAGGGCTGTCCCTCTTGGAAGTCCTACTGAAATCTGCTTTGGCCCTTGTCACATAATACAGAATTTTAAACGTCTTTGCATTTGGAGCAATAAGCAACAAACCCGAAGTAAAAAAGTGGAGTATCAAGAAAGTTATTGCATTTTTAAGTTTCACCCATAACAATTTCCATGGAAATTTTGTTTGCCTGCCATATCCCTCTCGGTCATCGATTTGTAGTCTAGTTTGCGGCATTGTACTCTGCTGAGCAAGACCTTTAATTTGATACCGAATTTGATTTATGCTGCTATTTAAGAATTTTGACTGACTCCTCGTGGGCATAAAAAAGTCCCCTTTAAGACATAAACAAGTAATAACATCTTAAAAGAGTAGATATTTATTACTATTATTGGTATACCAAGTTCCATTGCTTCATCTACAATGGTAAAAAATATATTTCACCATTCCGGGACTTTTCAGTCACACTGTATCTACAACAGACGGGTTAGACAATATGGCCGATTGAGAAAGCCGATCTGGAATCAAGTCAAAATGCTTCAAGACTAATTGCCTCAGAAATGTCCCTAAATTCTGTTGAATCAGACTGTAAGAGCTTCTCACGAATTGTGTTTTCTCTTAATACTCTAATGAACTGAGCACGGAGGAAAATATCCGCAGTTGAATATTTACATAAATGGGCAAGTAAAGTCAGATGCTTCACGTTTTAAGGTTATAACAAAAGAAGTTATAGATGTTCGATGTTCCTCTTATCAGTTTTATCAAAGAGTCATAATCTAACTCTGTAGGTTTACTGGGCGATTTAAGTGTACATATAACATCAAAGTATCTGGCACCTTGGAGTTAAGTAAAAGTCTGGAACTAATTTTTGTCCTTTGAGAGATTCTACATCTCCAATCAGTTTTATAAAAACGTATAATTAGTGAAGGGTTCTTTATTTGGTATGCATACCTTCCTATTCAGTGGTCTGAATCTGCGGAGACTCTATCTGATCCACCAGAGTTTCTATCATTTTCCCTTTGAAACTTCATAAATTCTTTTAATTTTTTGTCTTCCATTGTATATTGTTTATTTTTATAGTTCACCTTTGTCACCAAAACTGTTGTATACTGGCAATTTACTTTATGATAAAAAGATTGATTGAAGTTCATTTTTGATCTTTATTATTAATTGAACACATATTATGAAATAACAATAATGTTTTTATACGGAACAATTTACAACATAGAATCATCACACAATGTAAATAACATATGGTACTAAAAGACAGTACAACATAGCAACAAAGTAGTATCGTAAGTTTCATGGCAGAATAAATAATCTAGCCAGAAGCTCCTTTGGACTCTTGTATTGATTGATGCATAACACAGGTTTTTCATATACCTATCTACAAAGTCTAAGGAAGGAATGATCTCGAGAATATTAATGTGTATCCTAAACTGAATTACTGATATAGCATGTGTCATTTTATATAATTATAAACTCTGTATTGGAATCTATTCTGGAAAATGACTGGCTGCTTTATTTTACAGGTGTTTATCCTTCAGAAACTATACGAAAGCCATTTGTGCCCTGAAGGAAAAATTAATGAACCGTAAAATAAAGCAGCCAAAACATACAAGGCACATTATCACTACATCAGGAACAGAAACACCTTTACCTGATCAAAAACCAATTCCAAATCCAATTGAGTTTAAGGAAGTTGAAGATGCGAATATTTATGAAATCTTAGATAAACGAAAACATCAGTGTAATTCATGCGATCGGGTATTCACTCGAAGCTATGACTTGAAAAGACATAGTTTAATTCACCTTGATGAAAATATTTTTGAAACAGTTGGCAATAGTGACATAGACAGTAGTAGTGAAAAACAACATTCGGAGAGTGTCAACAAATCGAGCATCACATACACTTGTGTAGTGTGTTCTAGGGGTTTCAAATTTAAGCATAGTTATGAACGCCATTTTAGAATACACACCAACGAAAAACCTTTTCGTTGCAAAGAGTGTGGTAAGTGTTTTCGCTATTCCGGAGCTCTAACGAGGCATACCAGAGAAGTTCATGACAAAATACGAAACTATCAGTGTGATCAATGCAAAAAATGGTTTTTGAACCGTGCGACTCTACAGGATCACTACAGGATGCACACGGGTGAACGGCCGTTCGTCTGTCACCAGTGTGGGGTCATGTTCAAGTCCCGCGCGGCCCTATGTCAGCACAGCAAAACCCACACCAGCCACATGCCCCATGGCTGCATATACTGTGGCAAGCGCTTCCGCCGGAAACAAGAACTCATCAACCATCTTCCGATTCACACAAATGAAAAGTCTCATATCTGTGACAAGTGTGGAAAAGCATTTAGTACAAGAGGTGATTTAGTTCGACATTTCACTGTCCATTCAGATGATAAGCCATTTACTTGTGCATTTTGTAATTTGCGTTTTAGCCAAAAACGATATGTGAAGAGCCATATGAAATCTCGACATGGTCGGAGTGAAGAATTGCCCCCTACTGGAGCTATACCGGTTGATCGCTTTTGATTCCGCATTGCAACTGTGGTGCCATGTGGAGGAAGATTTTTTATACATTTAACATCCACAATATGCTTTTTGTACAGGTTATATTTGAGGACTTGATGTAAAAAAAAGCTATAGATTTGTATTCTTTAAATATATAATGCAACAATGGAGTTTTTTCAGTTGCTTTCTTCAAGAAATACACATATTTTATTAAATCATTTTATATTATTATAACTCCATTTATCTGTTTAAGCAATGCAGTAGAACTTCCATATCAGACCATGACGGGACCAGGCCATGGTAGGAACGGGCAAAAATTTTTGTATTGGTAGGAGCAAATGAAATAAATTTCCTAGGTAAAAAAACCGCTGTAGTTTTGTAATACAACTTTATTGTACCTATAACATATTAATTAAAACATCAATGTCTAAAATAACTGAAAAATTACAATATTTGTAAACACTTTTTTCTACAAATTACGAATAGTTTCACATTTTGACAGGCTCAGCAACAACGGGAGCGTGGAAATCACAGATAGACGGTCGGACACTAGGTCAGATATCGGGAGGTCAGATAATGGAGGTTCTACTGTATTGGAAATACCCCCGTCGCAGAACCGCGTACTCAGCCAATTTTCAACAAAATTAGGTTTTTTCATTTCCCCTATAAACACCATGGGAAGAAAATGTAGGTTTTCTGCTTTGGGGTTGTAAGTAACACATTGTTAAGTAAATATAGGATAATACTTTTATAGTGCAGGTACATACTAAATTGCATCAAATTCTGATATTTTTCATTTATCCCCATATTCCCCTTGGGGTGAGTATACAGGTTCGCCGCCATATGGGTATTGTGAGTAAATATAAGTTAAACTATACCTAGTGAATGTACATATCAAATTTTATCAAGTTATTTCAATAAATAAGCAAAACACATTTTTAGCAAATTTTGCTAAATACCAATTTTGTAATAGGGAATATGATATTACAGTAGTAGCCATGGTAAGACCTAGGCCCGGGACCACTTTACTTTGTCATTTTGAGGTCTCCAGAAGCCAAAAACACGGTTTGTTCATTTTCATATGTTGAAAACTTGCTTTTTAGGTGAAAAGGTTAGCTTAACTTTTTAACTATTTGAAATATTTTAAATCGGTTCGCGGCAACTTTCTTTGATATGAGGGGCTACAATAATGAGGGTTAGTTTAAAAATTTCTACCCTTAGGGGTAGCTCAAAATTTTCAAATGGGAAGTATGGTCGACTTTGATATCATTTTATAGGTCTTGATGAAACAAAACAATTGACATAAAGAAAATAAAAATTGGACCACTAACAACAAAATGGTGCCCTTGAATTATTCAAATCTAATTAACCAGGATTACATTAATAATCTCTTCATTTAAAGAAGTCCATTAAGAAATAGTAAACTAATGTACCTTTCATTTTATCAAATGTTCAAATTGCTCTTCTTGTACCTCCACACAGTACAGCAGACTCCCTCTTAACCGGCCACCTTTTAACCGGTCTCCGCTTTAACCGGCCTACCCTGACACAAAAATAACATCTTTTTAACTGGCCATTTTTTATCTCAACATCGCTTTAACCGGCCGTGTTCTGCCGGAAATGTAGTTTTCTTATCTACTTTATCATTCAATTCAAAGTCATTTCATATTGACAGTCTCAAAACAATTAAAATGTAAAGTCCTGGACGGAAGTGAATGTGATCGGAAGTCAATGCGTTTGAACCTACTATCCAGAAGACCACAATAAAGAAACGAATTAGGCTATTATTAGTTTAGGTTTATTGTGGATTTCATGGGTGTCAGATGTTAGCTATAAATCATATACAGTAATGCATTATTTAAATGGTTGTTTATTTAAGGTTGTTTTTCAAGTGGTAATTAAATATAGGCCATATAAAGTTGTAGGTTGGCGATCTTAAATGAACATCGGTTTAACCGGCCAATTCATTATCCGGCCACGGCCTGGTCCCGAAGTGGCCGGATAAGAGGGAGTCTACTGTAGTACAATCTTTGTTCAAACATGTTTCTTACATTTTGGAAAGTTTGGTTTTTTATTTTGTTTATTGCCAAAATACAATGCTGTTTAATGCTAGCAGTACACTCTCGCCAAGGCGCCTCGCCGGGACGTTCGGCGAGGATTTTTTCGACGAGGACCCAACAGCGAGGTTACAAAGTACACTCTCGCCGAGGGGCTCTCGGGTGAGTTCGCGGTCGCTCGGGCCCTTTGACTCGTGCCAAAAACCGCTTCCAGACCAAGCGCAGGCGAGGCCGAGACATGGCGAGACGAGGCAGAGCGAGACATGCTGAGTGCACCGTGTACACTCTTGCTCTCGCCTGCTCTCGTCCTGTCTCGGCGAGAGTGTACTGCTAGCATAAGAAGCGGGTTAGTAAAAGTAATTTTTAGTCGCCATTTTGTTATTAGTGGTCCGATATTTATTTTCTTTATGTCAATTGTTTTGTTTCATAAAGACCTATAAAATGATATCAAAGTCGACCATACTTCACATTTAAAAATTTTGAGCTACCCCCTACCCCCACTACCCCTAAGAGTAAAAATTTTAAAACTAACCACCATTATTGTAGCCCTTCATATCAAAGAAGTTTGCCGCAAACCGATTTCAAATATCTCAAATAGTTAAAAAGTTAAGGGGGGTTCCAAGTTACTTTTCAACCCCCCTATATATATAAATTTATTTATCTGTGTTTGTGGTACTGATAACTTTTGAAGGGGACCTCCGATTTTGATGAAATTTGGTATGAAGGTGTAAGACCAGGTCTATTTTCATGAGTTCATGAACTAGCATTGTCGAGTTAGGGGAATGGGGTTTTATTGGGTTTCAAAGGGGTCAAAAATGGGTTTTGGCATTTTTGGACTTAAATTTTAAAAATTCAAGAATTTTAACTAAAACTATTTAAAAGAGCTAAAAAAATAAACAATTTAGTATTTTGAATTTTTAACTTGGCTCAACAGATGACGGAGAAAATCCAAAAATTGGTTTGCCATGTTTTTCTTAGGGGAAATTAATAAAACCCTCTATATTTTATTTATTGACATAATTTGGAAAAATTTGGTATGTGTATTCACTAGGTAGAGTTTAACTGATATTTGCTTACAACACCCTTATGGTGGCAAACCTAAACACTCACCCCCATGGTTTGGGAAAATTAAAAAGTGACGAATATTGATACAATTTGATATTTGTTTTACCGAACCATTACATTTCCTAACAACTAACATTTTCCTACAACATCCGATGGCAGCAAACCTACGTACTCATTCCCATGGTGTTTATGGGGAAAATATAAAATCTCAAATTTCTTTAGAAATTCGCTAAGTATGCAGGTCTGCTGCGACGGGTGTATTTTTTTCTCATAAGAAAAACATGGCAAACCTGTTTTTGGATTTTCTTCTTAACCTTTAAGCCAAAAAAAACTTCAAAATACTCAATTGTGTTTTTTTCAAGCTCTTTTAAAAATTTTCAAGGTTTTAGCTACAAATTTGAATTTTGCAAATTTAGGTCCAAAAATGCCAAAAACCTATTTTGACTTTCTTGAAACCCCATAAAACCCCGTTCCTGTTACCAGATTAGGCTTGTTGGCGAACTCATGGAAATGGATCTAGTCCTACACCTTCATACAAATTTCATCAAAATCAAAGGTCCCTTTCAAAAGTTATCAGCAGGGGTGCAGGATATGTCCGAACTGGCGATCTAGGACCAGGGGAAATTTCAAGATGTCTGGAAAAATTTAAGGAAATTAATCAATTTTAATTAAAACCATGCTATGTTAGAGAGATCGACGTCCAGCTAAACAGGATTATGAGAGCCATTAGTGGTACACTCATGGCAACCCCTGCACCCTGGCTCCCAGTGCTGTGTAATATCGCTCCTCCTGAAATAAGACGAAGGGATGCTTTCATTAGGGAATACACAAAGATTTTATCTGCTCCACAGCAGCCCATCCATCATTACCTACCCCAGAATGCGGGCTGATTGAGGTCCCGAAAACCACCTCTATGAACAGCCTCCCAGTTGATGGACACAAACTTAATAAACTCTAGTTAATAAAATCTTCCTCCGCAAGAATGACATTGAAACAATGAAGTAGTGTAAGCGGAGCTCTGAAGGAATTTTGCAAAACCTTTTCTTGATGACAACCTATGAGAAAATAGGAATGACCATGTCAAATTTTTACCCCATAGACCCCATAGACATTTTGAAGTCATGTTGGGGGGAGCCCTAAAGAACACACAAAACGATATTTGCAAAACAGTTCCTTAGTAAACACCTATTAGCAAAACGTTACGTAAATGTTAAATTTCAACCCGTAGGATCTATGGTAATTTTGAAGATTTGTGGAAAGGAGCCTTTAAGGAAATTTGCAAAATTGTTTCTTATTGAACACCTATGAGCAAAGAGGAGCACCCATGTCAAATTTCAACCACATAGGCCCTGGATTAATTTTGAAGTCATGTGGGGTGGAGCTCTAAAGAACTTAAAAAACTATAATTGAAAAAAACATTCTTAGTGAGCACCTATTAGCAAAACTGAATAACCGCGTTAAATTTAAACCCCTTAGAATCTATGGTAACTTTAAGGTTCTGTGGGGTGGAGCCCTAAAGGAAATTTGCAAAAAAATATTTCTTAGTGAGCACTTATGAGCAAAGAGATATGTCCATGTCAAATTTCAACCCTGTGGGCCCTAGAGTAATTTTCAAGACCTGTGGAGCGGAGCCCTAAAGAATATACAAAACTATATTTGCAAAACCATTTCTTAGAGAGTATCTATAAGCTAATAGGAATGTCTACGTCAAATTTCAACCCTGTGGGCCCTAGAGTTATTTTCAAGACCTGTGGGGCGGAGCCCTAAAGAATATAAAAAAAAAACTATTTGCAAAACTGTTTTTTATTGAGTACCCATGAGCAAAGAGAAACGTCCATGTCACATTTAAACCCTGGAGGCCCTAAAGTATTGTTGAAGTCCAGTGGGACGGAGCCCTAAAGTGCTTCAAAAACTATATTTGCAAAACAATTTCTTAGTGGGTACCTATGAGCAAAGAGATCACTTCAAATTTCAACCCCACAGGTTTCTAACTGGGCTTCTCCTGTCCATGAAATACTGGAAAACCGGGAATTGTACTTAAATTTATTTTTGCCATGAAATGTTTCGGAAATGTACTTTAATTTTTGAAAATTTAGCTCATGTCCTTAAATTTTAGGCAGTATTGTCAGCATGTTGCAAGTTGCATTTGCTTGGACTTTTTTTTAAAAACCTCTACTGCCCGTTACCATGGGCCAATAGGGCTGTGCGGTGATCTAAAGACAGCAAGGTACGGTCACGGCATTAAGTCACATAGTCTAGCCAGAGGTGACCGCCCATGTTTGTGCGCGTAATGTCGTTGCCCGGGATCGAACCGGGGACCGCTGGCTCGTGACGCCAGCGCTGCCACTGAGCTGCCGCTCCCATAACTGTAACATGATTAGGGACTAAATAAATTTCACGGAAGAAGAGGCTACTTGAATCATAATCCAAGTCAATGAGTGATTAGTGCAAGAGTGGAATACACTGGCCAAGGAACCCAGTTCATTTGTGACACTGGCAACCACATGAATTGTTATAGGTGAATTCAATCAAAACTAACGATCATTAAGAAAGAAAAATCATAAATCTTTATCAAAAAAAGTTTTGCTATATGGCATTTTTCACCTGTGTCTTGGTTAGTTATGCCTTCACTAAAAATATTGTTTCCCAAAACTCCTATTCATGTTCCTGTTCATGCTCTAACTAAAAAATACAAAGGTTTTATAAATTCTGGAGGTTTATCGTTTAAGTCCAGGCTTACCAATCCGGGATGAGTTTATATTGTTTTTTTATCTCTATGAGGAAAATAATTGAATAGTTTCTGTATTATTAGCTAGTAGGCTAATATAATATATGATCTTGTAAATTCCCTTAAAATATTATTCTTTATCTCAGAATTAAATTACAGTAGAACCTCGATAGTTCGACTCTCGATAGTTCGACTCTCGATAGTTCGACACAGTTTGTGACACCCTAACATGTCAATAAAGACCGATAGTGTCCATGTTGGAGAGTGACAAAGGTGAAAATATAAACAAAAGTGACGAATGATTTGAATGTTGGCTATGTTCAAGTTCAATTAAGTTATTTTTTTAATCAAAATTAATGTTTCCTAAATTCAACTCATGATTTTTATTCTCCCTATAGTTCAACATTTCAATACTTCAACACTCTCTAAGTCCACAAAGTGTCGAACAATCGAGGTTCGACTGTATTATTATTTTTGTATAATTTTAAATCAAGTTGTGTAAAAAAATTAAATTTTGATCCTAAAAAAGAGGGGTTTGTTTTGAAACAGATTAAAAATAATGATGTCTATACTTAAACAGATTTACTACTGTGGAGGTCAAAATCAACCATGAAGGTCAAAATTGAACCCGGATGTGAAGGTTGCTAATTGCAGAACAACGTGTCATTTAGTGAGTGAGAAATTGTGAAAAGAAATTCGTTGGATTTTACTATTTTGTTGGGGCTCTGCCACACCGCTGTCTCCCACAACAAATACATGTACCTTATATTAAATATGTTAAATTGGAGTATATATTGAGGCTTTTGAAAACCAAAGAGGTTTTACTGTTAAACAAGTCTAGCTGTCTGACCTTTAAAGTAAAAGCCATTTTCAAGTGTTAAATATGTTTAAACATTCTTCTTTTAAAACGCGTGTAACATATTTCTCAAGAAGCAATTCTCATCAATCTACAACAAATGTTTGCATGACCAAAGTGACAAAATAAGAAGGAAATCCAACATAAGTTTTGTTTACAGGTGTTTGGGATCATTCAATGCATATCATCAAACTCAAATTGCTTTGAGAATGCTGCAGTGGGCAAACCGAGGTTCGGTGTTCTGTGTGATTTGCGGGAAAATGAAAGAAAACCAGACATTGTTGATCAAACATCTCTACATTGAGCACAAGATTCAGTGCGGGCACTGTGATGCGAGATTCACCAACCAACACGAGCTTGCCAGTCACATTCAGACCCACAACAATGAATCAAACTCTGCACACAGGACTCTGAGCAACCGTAGTCGAGTCAAACCCATCAATGTCCTCAAGAGTTCCAGCGGTAAAACTTGTCCAAATAACAAAAATAAAATTGACCCCTCTTCCCTGGAATGCGAAAGATGTTCCATGTCGTTTTTAAGACGGTTTGACCTTAAAAAGCATAAAATCAAATATCATTCAAATGAAATTTTTGATAGCAACAAAGAAAATGGTGACACAAACCTAAAATGTGAAAATAAATTAAAAACTAGCTTGTCCGAAAACGAGTTAGCGAAAGAGAATAAAACCTTTAGTGAAAATGAAACACACTGCATGAGTGATAGTGATGATTCGGTCAAAGATGATTTGTTTGTGAAACCTGAAGTTAGTTTATTTGAAGAAAAATATATTTGTAGATTGTGTGATTACTCTTGTGAAGCTAAACATGATTTGGTTCTTCATAAACGTAATGTACACAATGCACAGGACAATGAGCAATCTAGGTTTGGAAAAAATAAACCAAATTATTGTGAAATATGCAAGAGTTCATATTCTAGGAAAGCAGATTTGCAGAGGCATATCCTTAAAACGCACACTAGTGAAGAATTTTCTGTTAGAGAGAGTGATTACATAGACAGTATGAATGTCAACTTAATCAATCGAGCCAAGGAAAATATTGATGGTGTTATAGTTTACCGTTGTGACGTTTGCTCAAAAAACTTACGAACAAGGAAAGGGTTCGTTCGTCACACTAGAGTCCACACTGGAGAGCGGCCTTTCACTTGTCACATTTGTGGCAAACAGTATCGATCCAACTCTGACCTCACACGGCATCTAAAATGTGTGCACGAGGGCGTGAAGAAATATCAATGTGACTTGTGCGGACGGTTGTTTGCTAACAAAGCCACTAGAAATGACCATCGGAGAACTCATACAGGAGAAAAACCATTTATGTGTGACGTTTGTGGAAAATCCTTCCCAACCCCGAATTCTATTTATATGCACCGTCGAATCCATTCAAATTATTTTCCTCATGAGTGCAAGACGTGTCAAAAAAAGTTCCGTAGAAAACAGCAGTTGATTCATCACACAAGAACACATACCGGAGAAAAGCCTCATTCTTGTGATGTTTGTGGCAAATGCTTTGCAGTGAAGGACGAAGTGACTCGACATAGACTGACTCATTCCAATGAGAAACCTCACATTTGCTCTATTTGTGGTTTTGCTTTTGCCCAGAAACGATATCTTACAAACCATGTCAAAACTCACCATCCAACTATGGTACTAAACTAATTGTGTGTTAAATTATTTGCTCAACAGCTTAATAAAATATAATTTTGTACTGTATTGTTTTGAGCATTACATCACCTTACACCACTGTTGATTAAAAATTATTCTTAGAAGTTTTGATATAACCATTTAAATATTATAACAAAATTATCTATATTTAAAAGTCAGGAAAAAACCTTTGGGCAGTTCGTCTGACACTTCTACTGGGCCAATTTACATGGGATTTGTACTAAAACAAACGTTTTTGGTCCTTTATTAGCAGGTTTTATTTGTATTTTAAAAATATTTATTTTAAATCTGCCAAAAAAATGAAAAACTTTTCTTGTGGTGATTGAACATGGGAAAAAGAAATTTTTTTCAATCCTAAGAACAGTTTGTCTGAGGCTTTCACTTTCACCGATTTACATGCAGTTTGTACCAAGTGAAAGCTAACTTTTTTATATTAGCATCAGGTTTTATTTACTTTGTTATCTTACTTCCTTATATTACAAAAATCTAAATTGCCAAACCCTTTGCAATGAATTTATTTTACAACTATTCAACACCTTCCTAAGCAGCTGATTAATTTTACAGAAATAGCAATTTAAAAATAGTGTATTTCATAACAAGAGTCAAAAGCGGGTTATTGCATGTTTGAGACAATATGTTTAAAATGAGAGATTTATCGAGCTTGTCAAATTTTTTGTCTTTAGAACTCCTCCTACAGTTTTCAACCGATTTTCAAGTTTTTGGTATCGTTGGCTAGGGCTTGGTCTGTAGTTGTTTTCGCCAAAAATTGATGAGAATCGGACTGAAAATAAAGGCGCTATCCAATATTGAAATCTCAAAATTTCCCATTTAAATAACATTGGGGACTGAATAAAGCATTTGAAACATCTGTTAAATAATCAGCTGTAAATACGTGTAGTTATTGGCGATTAAAGATATTCACATTATTGGATTGGTCGGATGTCACTGATTTAGAGCTAAAGTAACATTTGTACTGTATTTAAATAAATTGCTCGATTTCGAGCAACACGTATACTAGTATTTATTTATTACAATTAATTACTGAAACAGCAAACAAAACACAAAATATTCCAAAACTAATATCATATTTAGGTTAGGTTTAAACCGTACTTCCATTTCAGTTTAATAAACAACAAAGGTTTTTTTTTGTTTATATTGGTAAAATAAAAAAATATAGTAAACATTACTTTCGGTTATAAACATCTCATTATGTAGTAAACAATGTAATGATGAATTTTCGCAGGTGATAAACATACACCATACATGCATATAAACATACATATGTATGATAAACATATGTATATCGAAAACATGTGATTTCACAGTAGTGTAGCGAAAAGAACGTTTTACGTCATACATGTGGCGCTCGATTCACCATTACTGGAGCTATCCGTCGAGAATCGACGTGCAACAACTTGTTTCTTTTAAAACAGTAATAAAAGTGCATATCCACAGTGACGTAACTAGGGGGGGCGTGCGGGGCACGTTCCCCGGGCGCAGGGTTTTAGGGGGCGCAGGGGGGCGCAGAATCGGCAGCCGATCGAGAGAAAGGGGCGCAGCTGATATGATATCCATGAGTATATACTTGTCACGAGCGCTACACAATAGGCCTACAATTGTAATAAAGGCATACAAATCGTAGTACGCATATGGATAAAGAATGGTAATGATTGGCCACTGTCATTGTGAACATAATAGTATTTAATGATAATAGTGAGTTAAGACAGTTGATATCGATGGCAAATCTTATCGCTACTTACCGGTAATGGCAACGGCAAAATTAACACCGAGTCAACGAGACATGACAGGGGGCGCCATAGCCAGATAAATCGCTGTTCCTTCAGGTTGCATTGAGTTCCTTTTCCAGGCAATTCATTCTCGGGATCGCTCGCGGCCAAGACTGGGGTTGCACTTCCTGTTGATGAATTTGTGTCGCTCTCTTTTTTTGTACATCCGATACATCTACTAAAGTATTCAGCCGCATTTTATGACTATTTATTGATATAATTGAACCAGTTTGCTTATATTAACATTAAGAGGGCGTTGGAGTCAATCCAAATTCCGCCTTTCCCCCATAAGAGCAATGTTAAACGGGATGTCAAATAACTCTTTTATTTATAATCAGAAAATAATGGTTTATAGCTCTAAATAAAGGGTTAATCAAGATGGATTTGGTTTGCAAGAGGAATTTTTTATAAAAATTAGTGTTTTTTACTAACTTGAAATAACAAAGCAAGTTTTTTACTATTTTTAAAACATTTTCTGCAGAATTTTATAAATTACTTACAAAGAATTGATCTCACAAAAGGAACGGGGAATTTAATTGTAATTCAAACGCTATTTATTCTGAACCAATCGGACAAAAAATAAAGAAATTATATGACATATGCTGGGGACAAGTTTAGCATTGCTCTTAAGGGAAATAAATCCAACATGGCGGCACTCCAACGCCCTCTTAACATCATGCCGAGAAGACCATCTGGTGCAGAGAATCAGGCATATCTAGCAATAATTACTATTTACTATTGAACACAGTATCGCTTCCAAGCTGTCCTTCAAGGCTCCGCTCTACCTGAGCCCGAATGCCGCCTCGTGGCCGTAGCGCTAGGCAAGTTTTATGGCTGCAGAAGTTTACGAGAATCGTGTTTTAAAATTAGGTAACCAATTAAGATAGCGTCCTTAACTTTTCTAAAAGTAGAAAGACGGATCTTGTCTTCTCTACAGTAGTTTTAGAATTTTTTTTATAAAATTTCTAATTTCAGTTATAACGTTTTAATGTTTAAACTCATCTGTTTTCCTCTGGTGGCCAGTTTTATAAATTCAGAGGTTAACGGGAATCGTGTTTTAAAATTAATAAATTAAGATAGAGATTGGCTCTTAAATTTTTCTAAAGTAAAGAGACAGATCTCGTCTTCTCTCGTTTTACATATTTTTTAAATACAATTTCTAAATTCAGCTTTACTGTCTAATATTATCTGTTATTCTGTTGTTCTCGATTTTTAACTGAAGTATTCTATTAGTTTTGATGAAATAATTACCAAAGTGTAACAAAGGTAATTTAGTAGGTACTGTTATTCTTCTTTAATATGACAACTTACTTATAGGTCTAGGCTGCATTTAGCAGAAGATAACACGACTCTAAAAAAAACTTACATTTGGGTGGCACGCCAGGGTTAGATCGGAGCCTTATGGACATAGTGGACACTTTTGCGGTTAAGAAAGCTCGTAAGATCAAGTTGTAACTGATATATTATGTTTCACTAAACTTAAGCAGACTTTTCAAGCTTTATAATCAATTTCTCTAGATGCTCAGATGTGTAAAATGAATTTCAAATAATTAACATATACCATTATTGATTTAATTTTAATAATTAATTTAAGAAGTGTTAATTCAAAACCATTTATGTTAGTGAAACTGATTATTAAACACTTCTATCTTTAAAACTAATCATTTATTTATTACTAAGGTATCATTTAAATTATCAAATTTAAATATTAGAAAATTAATATATTTTATTTTGGTAGTTAATAGTAGGCCTATATTAAATGCAACCCTTGAACAGAAAGGTCAAAACTGGTCAAATTCAGCAGGTTCAAAGTTTCAGATGTGGTCGAGGAGTCGAATCAGAATGACTCGCTAACGTGGCCCCCATTTTAACAAGGGGCAGATTTCATTTTTGTAGGCCTATATAGTTAGTACAAGTTAATATTTAATTTTAATACCCATGTTAATATTTGAATAGTTTATATATTTGTTTAAATACCAATAACAATTTTGTTACAGTGACATGTCTAACAACTAAGCTGTAAACTATAAAAAAGAAAATCTGGCTCAAAGTAAAATCGTGGCTTAGTGTGAAATCTACGGCCATCTCTCGATTGGGGGGGGGGGGGGGGGGCGCCAAACCGAGTTCCTGCCCCGGTCACTAAAATCTCTAGTTACGTCCCTGCATATCCAAAGTTGCTATGCAAAAGGAATTATCTGTTTACAAATCCCATAACTAATGGTAATCTTACCTCCGTCAATCATCCAACATTAAAAGGTTAGAATCTCCTACGTTGCTGACATGTTTCGTTGTTATCACAACATCTTCAGAGCATTCGTAGTCGTCAAAAGTTAAAATTAAACAACACAAACACGAACATTGGGACACACACGCGTACGAACAGTTACATGAATTGATAGGCCTATCAATTCATGTAACTGTTCGTACGCGTGTGTGTCTCAATGTTCGTGTTTGTGTTGTTTAATTTTAACTTTTGACGACTACGAATGCTCTGAAGATGTTGTGATAACAACGAAACATGTCAGCAACGTAGGAGATTCTAACCTTTTAATGTTGGATGATTGACGGAGGTAAGATTACCATTAATTGTTCAAACATCATCCAGGGGCCACAAAATGGATTTTAATCCCATAACATAAACATTACAAATTTGACAAATGCAGAAGATAGCTGATCAGCTGATTAAGAACAGACATAATATCAACTCCTATCTCTCTCTATTCGATTATCCACTTATTTTCCATGAAGCCACCAAGGGATTTAGTATGTAGGTTTGGTGCCGTGCGGGTTTTATATAAAATATTAGTCACTCCTCACCAAGTGAGAGTTCATACAAAATTTACAAAAAATTGTTGATAAATAAGCGGTATTCAAGCAAGAAATGAACGGCGGTACACTGTGACGGTGGCGACGTCCTGTAATCCAGCTACTTATAGGTCACGAATTGTGGATATTTATAAGCGATGGCTTGTGGATGCGATATTCCCTGGTGGGGATTAACGTTCGCACTAGTGAGTACTAGTTCATCCATAAAGACCATCCTCATGATTAGACCAATTCGTATATATGAGGTTGAAATTGTGGTTCGGATCCCACGTTAAACTGTAGGTCCCTAGATACCATTGGCTGTTGTACTATTAATTAACAGTCCTGCCTAAGGAGAATGTCGGCCTTAGTCAGTAACAAGACTACAAGATGGCGCAACAATCATCCTACACCCTCTCATTGATATTCAGGTTAAAACACCCACTATGTGAGGTCCCTGTCTCAAAATAGTGATTTAGTGTGAATAAGGTACACAAGCCGGTCGAATGAGTCGATTGTTGCTCTTACTGTACAGCTCCATTTGGTAGGCGCTTCACTTTTGGCGCGGTTGATACCTGGGACCTGGGAAACTGGGAACTATGAAAAAAAAATAATGCAACTTTGTCATGAGAACCTGGGACAAATGAATCAACTAATTATAGTAGAACCTCGATAGTTCGACAGTCCATATAATTCAACACGGGTTTGTGACTACTACTTAGAATGTCAGTAACGACTGATAATGTCCATGGTTGGGGAAGATAAAAGTGAAAACTAAAACAAAATGGTGAAAGATTTAGATCAAGATATGTTTTCATTAAAATTTAGTGTTTCATAAATTCAACTCATGATTTTTATGCTCCCATTGCTCTCTGTAGTAAAATTTCACAAATTCTCCCAAAATTCTTCATGTAGTTCCACTTTTCGAGAGTTCGACACTCGCTAAGAGTCGAACTATCGAGGTTTTACTGTAATAATATTATTTTTACAAAATATGGGATATATGAAACTGGGACTAGTGAACTAACTGATTTTATTATTCAGTTTATTAAATAAAATCTAGGGCATACGCATCTGGGACCTATGATATTTTTACTTTCTCCCTCTATACCATAGTATATGGAGAAAGTATTGTTTTCGTCAAAATTTTCGAATTTGAGTTGTTGGTGGATTTATCCATTTTGGTTCCCCCTGAGCCCAAAAAAGTGGTTTTCGGAAAGATGTCTGTCTGTGTGTGTCAGGATGTAAACAGAGCTAGAGAATGCCCTAATGGTCCAATTTTAATTAAATTTGGTACATAGGTCTAAATCCACAATAATTCCAGGCGTTTTTTTCATTTTTTTGAATTTTTGATTTTTAAGGGTATTTTACCCCCAAAAACCCTCAAAAATCGTCAAAAATCAAAATTTTTCAAAAACGGCTCTACCGATTTTTATTAAAATTTTGTGGTTTATTAAGCTTAAAATAGTGAATAAAATGACACCACCCGCATCTCCGGGAAAATTCGCGTTCAAAAGTTATGGAGTAAAAAGTGTTTCAAAAATCAATTTTTTGGATTTTCAAATAGCTGTTGTCTTGAAATAAATTTTACTTATCAACATTAAATCAAGCTCAATGCTCTACGTCAAGTGGTTGCAGAGAAAATTCAATTTTTCGTTTAGCGGTAAACGCAGTACGTTGTTAAAAGTCACAGACGCGCGTAGGGTCAAACGAGCGCTGCTCAGCCGGTAGCTATCCGACTGAGTGACCAAGACATTAATTTTTGAAGCTTTTAACATCTTTTTTATATTGTTGGGAGAAAGTATGTGTCAGTTAACTGATACCGTTTATTTTTATAATTAATGATTTTAAGGCAAACTGGGACTTGTGAAACTGAGACCTATGAGATGCTCCCATTTATTTCTGACTTGCATATTCCAATATTGCAGCCATTTAAAATCTTAACAAGCAAATTTAAGTCAAAAATGGTACATTTTAACAAATCTTGACAAGATACAAAAATGTGGGAAAATAATTATCTAAACAATGATACAAAGATCAAGAAGATCAAGACAGAGTAAATGTGATTTTACCCACATATATATAAAAATACAATTTAGTTATGCAGTAAAAATTGTATTAGTATAGTAATTTAATAAATTATTTTTCCAACTTTGCTTAGGTTACGTAAAATAAAATAAAAATACCGCCATTTTGTAAGTATCAATGTACAATGATCAATGTACAGATGTATCAATGTAAAATGAATTTATGTACGACTATGTCAGACGAATCAATGTACTGAACATATTGGATTCATTGTTATGTGTAGAATAGGAGTATGCATAGCCAATCACGGATTTTTGTGACACACTGTACAGTAGAACCTCGATAGTTCGACACTTAGTGGACTTAGAGGGTGTCGAACTATTGAAATGTCGAACTATAGGGAGTATATGGGAAATTTCAACACTGGGATTATAAAAACCATGATTTTAATTAAGGAAATACTAAATTTTAATGAAACCATAACTTAATTGAACTTTAACATGACAAATATTCACATTAATCACCACTTTGTTTACATTTTCACATTTTTCAGTATCCAACATGGACACTATCGGTCATTATTGATATGTTAAGTTGTCATGGACCCTGTCGAACTATAAGGAGTGTCGAACTATCGAGAGTCGAACTATCGAGGTTCTACTGTATAATTAATATTTTATTCCAAAGTTAGATATGAAAAAGGATATTATAAAAAATAAAATTTAATTTTGTCACTGAAGGGTACACAATGAAAACTAGGTATATAACTTTATTCTTCTTTATAAACATTGTAAGGTACCTTCGGCATGCATAAAACTTTGATTTTTTCCCGGCAATGAAACGGAATTAAAAAAATTAAACAACAGACTCTTTTAACAATGATAAACTAAAAAAAATATGTACAGTGTGTACAACAATTGAAAATAGATGCATTAAGCAGTAAAGTGAGGTTTTTAGTTCACAATAAGTTAGTCGAGTAGTCCAATCATAGCTTGAAATTAATTTTTAATCGTCAATATGAATTGTAATTGAGGTAATAATTAAATTAGCTGAGATCAACTATGTTAGCGTTATTGTAATTACCAGAGATCTCCTCATGGTAGAAATTCAACCATAATGTCAGTTGATCTGGACCCAATTAGTTTTAAAAATATTTATAACTGAAACATCTGTTCGTCCTGATTTGATAGCATTTGTTTTAAAACAGCTGTCAAATGACTCGATATTCCATAACATTAACATTGAAACTTTAAAAGCTTATAGGACGTAGTCCCGTGGGTCATTGTGAATTTAAATGGATTTCTGCTCATCTACGACGGGACAATACCTTTCTAATGGTACGCGTGGTTTTCTCATACGATGTTCACAAGCTGAGAAAAAAGGAGGAATATAGGTTAAAAATATCATATCATGATCAAATCATCTATACTTATTTAATATGCTAAGGGTTTTTTTGCCTTGAGATGTGGCCTTTTAGAGAACCACTTCGACGTTTTATTACAAGCCAATTAAGAAAATGGCTAGTTCAGTACATGAACCGGAAACAAATGCAAGTAGCAAATTCTACTATCATGCAAGGTCACTACTACACAAACTACCACAATAGAACCATGATATGAAGATTTGTTTTAGATGGTGAAGTTGATAAAAAATAAACTGAACAAAGAGAAGAATGAAATTGTGTTCTATATTTTACCTTTGCTCAGGAAGAAGGATGTTTACATGAACTTTTTGGAACTCCGACAAAGAAGATAAACCATTCCAGGATTCCTTGACCTTCCAGTCTCAATCAGGAAGGGCCTTTGAGAAGCCACTGCGATGACTGACAATACCATCAACCCGTTAGCGTTTTTGCTTAAAGAGAGCTTTGATGAGAGTTTTGGTCAAGAGCTTAGAGCTGGGTTGGATACTGTATCTCAAAAGGCGACTATATATTCAGTATTCATTTAATTTTAGCATTTTGATTGGGATGTAGGCAGATTGGTTTCATCCATAATTTTTCTGCATTTTTCAACTTTGTCAAAGAAATAAATTATTATTTTTTTTCTATTTCATCAAAATTAAACACCCTCTCTCTTTCTCTCTTCACTTGATGTACAGCCCAATAAAGTAAACCTGTGATGAAATTTTTGTTAGCAGCCAAGAATGTAATGGGTGTTTAGTGTTTGAAACTTTCTAATCAAGAACTTCTTAATGTACTTAGTTTTTTGCTCTTGGAGCTAACCTTCTTCACTAATATGAATTTACACTTATTTTGATATTTCCTGACTAACTCAATTTCATGTGATTCCAAGGATTTAGTAAACATTTCAAGTTTGAGAATAAATTGCTCTCTCTGCCCTGACGCCAGACTTGTGATGGATCTTTGAAGACGTAATAACATTTGAAATTAAAAAAAGGAGTTTTAATAAAATATATGAATATAATTGTCACTAAATTTTAGATTAGATTATATTTTAACTACATAGTTCTGAGAAGAGAGTATAATCTCACATGAGGTGCAGAAATGAAAATATTAATTTAATGTAGATGTTGTAAAAGGAACATTTTGAGTAACCTAAGGAAATCTACAAAATCTTACTAATCAGTTATTAGTCTCTCACAAGTTTACAAGTGTACACTACTAATTATTTAAAATTCAAATACAGTACTCCTTAAATAAGTTTCTAAGAAAAAATAATATTAAAAGACAACATTATTTCCTCTTTAATATTATTTTTATGTTGAAAAATGTCTGAATGTCAAATTTTAATGTAAAAACTTGTTTTTGCAAAATACTAAATTTGGTTTATGTCAGTTTGATCATCTCTAAAAAAAGCGTTGAACCACTGTGGAATTCCATTAAATTCAATCCAAACCAGATGAAATTTCTTTATATAAATATTCATTACATCATGTAACATTCATTAATTGCTAAAAATTGTAATGGTTTGAGTGCGCGCTGAGCAGTAAAAACATTTGAAACATTTTAATCCTAAATTTTAATCCTTCTCCAGTTTAATTAAAATGACCTAGGAACGATTGACCTGATTAACACAGCATCATTGTATTGCAGGTGTGTGAAAATGGAAGAAGACAATGATGATGAAAATGATGACGCGTTGGAAGATGAGCTAATGAGTGATGATGAGCTAGAGAGTGACGAGGATTACGGCACATTGTACCACTGCAATATCTGTAAAGCCGCCAACATGACACTGCAGGACTTCCTGTCACACACTAAGCTGCATACAAAAGATGAGAAACAACTGGCTCTTGCGAGAATCATCAACTCTAAAAAAGTCAATGAAGATGCTGCCAAGAGTGCTGCGGCTTCGTTTGGTTTCAGAGTGCAAGAGAGTGTCGAATCCTCTGTAACTTTATACCAGTGTATAGTTTGCGGACAGGGGAATTTGCTGCTTGGAAGTGTTAAGGAGCATAGTTCTATTCACCCACATTACCTTGAAAGCCACTTCTGCAGCATTTGTCAGCGACAGTTCCCGAATCAAAAGAGTCTAACATCACATGCCGAGGTTCATTTGGATAATAATGACTTAATATGTCAATATTGTAATAAAAGATTTGAGACAATCGATGACTTAGAAGAACACGAGGACCAACACTATTCAGCAGAGTACATGTGTGTTGATTGCCGGGAAAATTTCAGGTCTAAAGAACTTGTTTTAATCCATTTGAGGGATTTTCATGCAGATGATACTACTTGTTTGATTTGCGATGTTGAATTCAAATCAGACCAAGTCTTGACCAAACACTTCATCAACCACGCTGTTGTGTGTGCATTGAAGAGACCATTACAAACATTCTCTTGTGACCTCTGTGGAAAGAAGTATGATAGTAAAGTTTCATTGCAGCGCCATAAACTATTTCTTCATAACGATAGGCTCCCATTCATATGTGAGCATTGTGGATTCTTTGTGTACCATGAAAGTCCGTTGCGGGAGCATGTAGAAAGAGAGCATATTGAAAAAGCCAATTGTTGTGTTTGTGTGAAATGTGGACCTTCAACAAACTCAGATTCCCAGGTGGTGGAAGGGGTTTGTAAGGGAAACAATGTGTGCAAGCTCTGTGGTGTAACATTTAAGCTCAGAATTAACCTAAAAAGACATTTGAAGTCCCATGGAGAAGTTAGAAATACCAAATCCTTTCCTTCAACCAAACATGTAGAACCTCTTCCAAAAAAAGATACCCCTCTCGCTTGTAGTCGTTGTTGTGAAATTTTCACAGCTGATGACTTTTGTGTTACACACTCTTTGTATCATTTAGATAGTGTACTTTGTGACTTATGTGGTAAGTCTTTTAAAAGTGAAACAGCCTTAAATCTTCATTTAAATGAAAACCATGTTAATAATTGTAAAAAACCCAATGAAGACACCGACCTTTTTCCTTTTAAATGCAAAGATTGCAATTTAGCTTTCAAATTAGAATTCCAACTAGATGATCATTGTGAAATCCATGAAGATGTAAGGTACCAGTGTCACTATTGTTTTGATGAATTCACAACTGATGATGATCTCCAAGACCATTTGAACTATCACAAACAAGTAAATGATTATGATTAAATAGTTGATATAAATTTGAAAACTAGAGAAAATTGAGCCTTTTACGTGATGACAATGAAGGATTTATTTAAGTTTGTGTAAAAAACCTTCTAGTACATAAAATATTTTACAGCCTGAAGGTCTCTAAATTTCATGTTTAGTTCATTGTTCATACACATGGTTAGTGTCAGGATAACAGTTTTTCCTAAAGATCATAGATTTTGTTTATCATATTAAATATGAACTGCATATTATATGTGAAATGTTCATATTATTGTGTGACACAGAAAAGCTAAAGCAGTTTGTTAGCGCCAAAGTAATAAATGCAATCAAGGGTGCCCACAGGGGGGGGGGGGTTACGACGCAGACTGCGTCGTTGAAATTTTTGGGGGGGGGGTCGAAAAAGTGGTACTTTGTCCGAGATGGGGGGGGGATTTTTTAAAGTATACTTTTATAACGAGTATTGAAACTAAAGTTTTTTTAATATACAAATCATTTATGACCATCAAAAATTGTATAGAAAAGGATTTCCCATCAATTTTCACAAACTATTGGTTAACGAGCACAGTGACTATCTGTATTCATTTTTCTAAGGGTGGCGAAATCCAACCTGGTTGCTATGGACTGGCGAGCTGCAAATGATGCGCTATGTCGTTCGCGGGAGCGGCGGAAGTCGGTGCCAGAGTGTTGTGACTCACTTGCTCATATCTGTTTTTATTTTATGAAACAACACAAAAACAGATACATTAAGCTAGTTGTAAATTTCGTTTGGAAAGTAACGTTTTCATAATCTTGGGCATTGAAATTTTACGATACAGAAATCGGACTGTTGTGCTTGTGCGATAACCTCAAAACGTTTAGTTTGTAAGTTAGGCCTACTCAAGAATTCAAGATTTCTAGGTTGTTGTTCAAGCATTCAAAACCAGACAATTATTGAATATTGTTCTAAAAGCTGACAATGTATTAAATGAGATCGTACTAAAACCATCCACAAAAAGAAAATATAAAGATTCGTGTGTCGCTGATGATCGATGAAACACCAAAACAAACGGAACAATCAAATACCAAGTTTAGTCTACACGCCGTGCCTTCCTATTCACATTGTCAAAGACAAACTGTGACCCTCAGGGGAGGGTTACAAATTTTATAACCGTGGGGGGGATCCCGGTCCATTTTGTGGGGGGGGGGGGTGAGTCTTGGTCCAAGGGGGGGGGGGGCACCTCTGAATGCAGTTGGCTATTTAACTAGTCATCACAACATAAATAATTTTTCATTGGCGTCATTGTGACTTTTTTATGTGGGAATCATGCATTATAAATTATAGAGAAGAGGAAAATCGCCATAAATATTCAAAACAGTTATCCAGATCTCACTGTTAATGATTTGAATATGCCCAAAAAAAGTTAAGTTAGTAGAATCCCACTATTCTACCTTCCTATTCTAAAACTAGGCTAATTCAAAACAAATTTGTCATAAACTTTTCCAATTTATTTTAATTTGAAGAAAAAAAATCAAGAGAACATTTTTTGTATTAAATAATACAGGGTTAGCCTCTGTTGGCTAGCCCTTAAAAAATAAGAGCCTGCACCAAACCTAACTTGAGTGAAATTGTCTGTTTCCTCCTTTGCTTAAATGTTTACCAGTTGAAATAAAGCCTGAAGACCTACAAATTAAAATCAAACTGCAAAACCTGCATTACAAAACCTGAAAACCAATTTTAAATAACTTCAACTATGTCAAAGTGTAAATCTACTTGTGATTAGAATAGTGCAGGAATTATATTGACTATTAAAAATTAATTTCATGCTACGATTTGACTGCTCGAGTATTGTCAACTAAAAACCTCACTTTACTGCCTAATGCATCTATTTTCAATAGTTGTGTACATACTGTACATTTTTTAGTTTATTATTGTTAAAAGAGTATGTTGTTAAATTTTTTTTTAATTCCATTTCAATGTCTGGTAAAAATCAAAGTTTTATGCACACCAAATGTACCTTATAATGTTTATAAAGAAGAATAAAGTTTATTTATGTATCTGGTTTTCATTGTGTACCTTTCACAATTAAATTTTACACACATCTTTCACAAATCTTTCACAAAATTAAATTTTATCTTTTATAATCCCTTTTTATATCTGACTTTGGAAAAATACAGGGTGTCGCAAAAACCCCTGACTGGCTATACATATTCGTATTCTACACATAAGAAAATCAAAAATGTTAATTATTTTTTCAATTTCGGCATCGATAAGCCGCTGTCGATATGGCGCTATCCGCCATTTCAATTTTATACTTAATAATTTTTATTTCTCTAACGAATTACTAATGAATATTCAAAATTCATTTACATAACAAACATTTTTCATTAGTTGTTTTAGCGAATTTCCCATAGGGAATAAGCTATTACCGTAGGTCTCATGGTAAGACCTGAGCACGGGACCATGTTACTTTTTCGTTTTGAGGTGCCCAGAGACCAAAAATAATAGTCATTAAAATTTTTGTATATATATATATATATATGTATATATATATATATATATATATATATATATATATATATATATGTATGTATGTGTCCCTAGACACGATAACTCTCGTAAAAGTGGTCCGATCGACACCAAATTTGGTAGAGATGTGTAGTCCTACGTTTATTCGGATGAGTTCGAAAACCAGACATATCGACCTACCGGAAGGGGTAGTTTTCGGGGGTTTTGTACCCCAAAAATGGGTTTTTTGCATTTTTCATATGTAAATTTTAAATTTTTATTTTGACCATTGGATTTAGCTCAAAAAAACACACAATTTAGTATTTTGAAGCTTTGCTCTATCTCCATTGGTTACCGAGATATTGCAAAGTCTAAAGACAGTACATTGTCTTTTGGGGCTCCAATGTTAATCTTATGGAGAATAAGGATGTGTTAATATTTCACTTATTAACCAATATTTTTTGATGAAACTTAGTATTTAGCTTCATTTGGTTAAGATTCATCCATTTAAGGTAAAAAATCTTGGTTTTTGTACTTATCATGGCAGGAAACCTGCATACTCTTTTCTGATGTTAATCATATGGAGAATAGGCAAACTCTTTTATTTATGGACAGATATTGATGAAACTTACTATATGGCTTTATATGGTCGAAATAAACTTTTTCTATGCTAAAAACCTACTTTTAGTGTCCCCCATGGCAGCATACCTGCATACTCTTTCCCTATATGTATCTTAAGGAGAATCTATACTTATTTAATACGCTAAGGGTTTTTTTGTCCTGAGAACTCCTCCTACAATTTTCAACCGATTTTCAAGTTTTTGGTGTCGTTGGACAGGGCTTGGCCTGTAGTTGTTTCCGCCAAAAACTGATAAGAATCGGACTGAAAATAAAGGCGCTATCCACAATTGAAATCTCAAAATTTACCATTTAAATAACATTGGGATTAAATAAAGCATTTTAAACATCTGTTAATAATCAGCTGTAAATACGTGTAGTTTTGGTGATTAAATAGATTCACAATATTGGATTGGTCGGATGTCATTGATTTGGTGCTAAATTTAACATTTGCATTGTATGAAAATAAATTGCTCGATTTCAAGCAACACGTATACTAGTAGACATTTATTTCCCTAACTATGAGCACGTGATGAAATTTTGTTTACAAGTTTAGCTGGTCAAAATTAATATTACTAATTTGGAAATTTGCTGAGTATGCAGGTCTGCTGCGACGGGGGGTATTTTTTTTTCAAATTAACAGCCATTTTTTATTTTACCTAATCTAACCTAATCTATGTTAGGTTGGACAAATAATAGGTTTCTTGAATTAACACTCTTCAATAGAATTTTCACTCCCTAATTTTGCATATTGTGTATTATTTAAATGATGAATTAAGTAATTTTACTCTGTCATTTGTTGTTCTTTAATCTTGTTACCATTGTTAAGGTGATATATTTTCAAAATTTTTTGTATCTTGTTAAATTGTATCTTTTTTAATATATTTGCTTTTTAAGATTATACTAGAGATCGCCCACTGGTCGAAATTCGACCAAACATTCAGTTGATATTGAACCAATTAGAGTCGAAATATTTGATAACTTAAACATCTGTTTTTCCTGATTTGCTAGCATTTTTGTATTACAACAGCTGTCTAACGATTCAATCAATTATCCTTCTCCCATAAGATTAACATTGAAACTTTGAAAGCCTGTAGGGCTTAGCCATGGGGACTGATGAGAATTTAATACGATTCTGCTCATCTACAGCACAATACCTTTCTAACGGTATATGCGGATTTCCCCTACGATGCACACGAGCTGAGAAAAAAGCAGGAAACGAAACATGCTTGCCTATTAATATATAGAAGATGGTTGCCATTTTGAATGTATGAATCGGAAAATTTTTATTGTAAGTTAGTATTAATATTACAAAGGTCCATGCCAAATATTAACTTAATACAACATCCCATTAAAGAAACAAAAAATATTAAGTGTTCTGAACAAAATGGCAGATAGGAGCTTAGTAATACAGCCGAAATAAAAACATTAACTGAACATTTTCAATTTATTTTGATGAGTAGAATACAAATATATATAAGGTTAAACTTGGATACCCACCTCAGAAAATAATATTAATCAATCAAAATATCTTTATTTATATAAATTTATACAGCGTATGACATAAATAGTATCAATGAATCTTATGACTAGCTTCAAATTAGAAGAAAAAAAAACAAGAAACACAATAAATCTGCTTGAAGATCCTGTTAGGCTACATCAAAACTGAAAAAAATCATTATGACTATGAAAAATGTCAGAAAAAATTCTAAAATTAGAAGCCCCGTTCAAAAAATTCATTCAGATTGTAGTTTGGACATTCATTCTGTTAAGTACTTCTTAAGTTTATTGAAAAAGGATTCATTATTTTTATTTGCAATTAGTTCCTCAGGTAAGTCTGCGAAAAATGTTAACCCCATGTAAGATGTTTCATTTTTGTACTTCAATCTATGGTGTTCAACTGAAAAGTGGTTCCTGGTGTTGTAGGAATGAGATTTAACTTGAAATATATGAATCTGATTATTTTTTATGAATTTAATAGTTTCAAGAATATAAACGTTATATACGTTTATATAACGTACTATAGAACTATATATATAGTTTTACAGAAAAAGATCCTGAGGATCATGACGTTTTCCCATCCCAGAAGCTCTTGTAAATATTTATTTACTGAATTGAAAATATTGACATTACCTTCCTTGTACATACTAAACGTTTTGTTATTTATAAAAAGAAATTTAAATTTGTTTTTGAATGACAACCACCAACATAGTTATTTAACAAGGCATCATGACAATTTTCAGCTGCCCATCCACAGGCTTACTTCCTTAGAAAGAATGCCCCAGTATTTTGGGAAAAAATTGTACAACAAATTACCAAGTACTTTGAAATCAATTGAAAATATTAAAAAGTTTAAGAGAGAAGTGTCGAAACTGTTAATAAGTAAATCATATTACAGCACTGATGATTATCTAAATGATATTTTTGATTAATTTGTAAGTGACAAATATTTTTAGTTTTAAGTTCATCTTATTTATTATTATTATTATGACAATTTCACCTGTTTCTCCAGCATTGCTGGTTTATGTAAACGTTATGTGAAAATAAACTATTGACTATTGACTATTGACTATTGATTTCGTGCTGAGAATTTGATCAGTTGTGTTTTGTCTAGGTTAAGTTTCAAACCATTATTTTCAAACCAACTATTTAATTCCTGAATTAAATTTATAAGAGAAGTAGACAGTTGTGAAGAATCTTTACTTTTAACAATAGCAGAAGTATCATCGGCAAATAAAATTAAATCTTTATTTATAGCTTTAGGAAGATCATTTATATAGATTAAAAAGAAAAGTGGACCTAAAACTGACCCTTGGGGAACACGAACTGACACATCTTTCCATTCTGAGGAGTGTCTAATTCCTTCAACTGAGACTCCAACATTCCTAACAACAAACATTCCTAACAAACAATTACCAGTTATATGATTTATATTCTAAAAGGTCAGCAACGAACAAACATAAGTTTGGAAGAACTTTTTTTGGCGAACATGTTCGGCCAGTACGGATGCGGCTTAAGTTACACTTATCGTATTTCCTTTAATAGTATGTGAAACACTAGCCACTTTTTTGACGCCATTCTGTATTATATACATTGTATGAATCATGAATAAAGAAAATTTGATTGATTGATTGATTGTTGATAAGATACATTAAATTTTTGTGATAGCAAACCTTTTATAGTTTAAATAGTTAATTAAAAGCAACCAATCCATTTTGGTACTCTTGTCAGTTATATTTTTGTCTGATGTTTTTGTCTCCACTGGGTGATTGACAGTTGTACTCCAACAGTGGCCGATCCCTAAGAGTTACGGATATGAGATGGGTTCTGATTTGAATTTATATTACTGTATTTGATAATGTAAAACATGTACACGCTCACTTAGAGTTTATTTAAATGAGTTTTCTTCCATCAGAAGTTGTACCTATAAAATTAATCAGGATTTGTGACACATTTTAAATGAGATCAAAATTTTTTAGCTCTGTTAAGTTTATTTTGTGTTTTTGGATGCTCAAAAAATTTTCTACCAATCATAAGTAGTTGAAAAACCACACAATTTTTTATATTTTTGGATACTGTTTAATTAACTTACAGCAGCGCACTTAATTTAAATGCTCTATTTAATTGCTCATTTAAAAGCTCTGCGCACTCCTATGTGAACTTACTACTCTTGTTTCTTACCATGCATTGAGTAAATATAGCGTTAATTCGTAACATATATAGTGATCAAGAGATAGGGAAGAAAAAATGCTTGCTATAGGACTCAGACCTGTCTCGAGGCAACTTTAGATTGTTAAAACATCTGTCAGCAGTTGATTTGTTGAATCTACTGCAAATCACATCAAAGTAATAGACCATTGTTGAAAGCTATGGAGGAATCGAACCAAATCGATCTATTGTTTTTTTAAAGCTTTCCATTACATCGCATCAATAACCAGTTAGTGCCGCCCCTAGCGGATGATCTTGTCATTCAGCGTTTGCACATTTTAACATTTCTTGATCACTCTAATATAAAAACACCATTTTTTTTTTTTTTTTTTTTTTACCTTCACTGCCCGTTACCATGGACCAATAGGCCTGTGCGGTGATCTAAAGACAGCAAGGTACGGTCATGGCATTAAGTCACATAGGCTAGCTAGAGGTGACGGCTCATGTTTGTGCGTGTAATGTCGTCGCCCAGGATCGAACCGGGGACCGCTGGCTTTTGAGGCCAGAGCTCTACCACTGAGCTACCGTTCCCGTAAATTTACTCAATTGTAACCGTATAGTTGTTTAACCCGGTAGCAGTTGCACTGAATTCAGAATATGAAGACGCCCAAGGTCATTCTGACCGGGTATAATAAAACAGCAATATTTCAGCTAAAATTATATTTTAATTACATTAAATTGTTGAAACATTATAGTACATTAAATATCCGACCTTTTAAATAGGTAGACAATAAAACATAAAATGGATAGTTTTAATTAAAACATAACAATATAATTATATTATATCTATATATATAATACATGATGCCCTTTTTTTGTTAACACTACTCCTCCCTTATTTCTGGACCAATTTTAAAGTTTAAGGTATCAAAAGAATGGTCTCAGTTCGTAGTTTTGCAATAAGGTCTTAGATTTTTGATATTTTAATTCTAAAGCTCACGGGAAGCCCTCAAAGTTCATTTTTTGTCCATAAGATTAACATGGGGAACAATTTGTATTGAATTGCTATACAAAACAGCTGTTGATTGTAAAACAGACGAACACATGTTAAAAGCTGAATACAAGCAATTGAACGAACTACTGGTACTGAAATATCAACACAATTTCATACTTTAAACAAGAACTGTCTTTTGTCGTATTTGAACCTTTTCGCAAAATTTAGCGGGAAGATTTTCTTGAACATTTTATTTACGTGTATTTGGGCACAAAATAAGTTTAGTAACGTGACCATCATAGGCGTCATTTGGGGGGGCAAGGGGGGGCAGTTGCCCCCCCAATAATTTTGGTGATTTTTTTAAAATTGAAAATTAAAATGTTAGGTTATGTAATATGGTGAAATATTTGTATATAACAAGTATAAACTTCTGAATCAGACTTTAACAAAATGTCTACTTTAAATTATTTACATAAAACTCTTAAATTGACTCATTCTGCAATCGTCATCTTTGCAGGAAGTCCCATCTCACTCACGTCTGTTTAATTGTTAATCCTCCGGTCTACCTGAGCACGAACGACGTTACCGAGTGCCGCCTCGCTGCCGTAGCGCTAGGCGAGTTTTGATGGATGCAGAGGTTTACGGGGATCGTGTTTTAAAACTAACCAATTAAGATATAGATTGGCTCTTAACTTTTTCTAAAAGTAAAAAGACGGATCTCGTAGGCTCTGTTTTATAATTTTTGAATAAAATTTCTCACCTTAGCTATACCTGTCTAAAATCATTTGTTTTTCTCGATTTTTAACTTAAGTTTTCCATTAGATTTGATAATACTACCAAAGTGAGATAAATAAAGTGTAAGAAAGGAAATTTAGCACCTTTATTCTTCTTTGATATGACACATTAGTTGTAGCTCTCGTATCTCTAGGCTGCATTTAGCAAATGATAACTGGGTTCCAAAAAACCCTTGCATTTTCATCGACAAAAACAGATGATTTTAGACAGTTATAGCTAAAATTAGAAATGTTATTTAAAAATTCCAAAAACAGAGCCGAAGAGACCTCTTTACTTTTAGAAAAGTTAGCCAATCTCTATCTTAATTGGTTAGTTTTAAAACACGATCCCCGTAAACCTCTGCATCTATAAAACTTGAAACTAGAGAAAAACAGATGATTTTAGACAGTTATAACTGAAACTAGAAATTTTATTTAAAAATTCTAAAACCAGAGAAGACGAGATCCGTCTTTCTACTTTTATAAAAAGTTAAGAGTCAATCTCTATCTTAATTAGTTAATTTTAAAACACGATTCCCGTAAACCTCTGCAGCCTTCAAATTCGCCTAGCGCTACAGCCGCGGCATTTGGTAACATCGTTCGGGCTCAGGCTCAGGTAAACCGGAGCCTTGCCTTGGTTAAACATAACCTCTTTCGTGTGAAAAGGTAGATATAGTACTTTCGCTGATGTCCGATGTTTACACTTTATAGCTGTTTACTTGAAAATCAATCAATTTCCTTACTGATGGGTAATCAAATGTGAAATTTACAAACTTTACGAACTTGTAGGTCCCCTCTTTTTAAATGGATAATTTTAGAAACAACTTCACGCCGAGCTCTATATCCAAAGGCATTAAAATCAAAATCTATTGAAAATTGTGGGAGGAGTTCCATGTACAAAAACCCGTATCACGTATTAAATATGTATAGATGTTTTTTGTAAATCATTACTTATCTTTTTTTGAATACTTAGTAATTTTTTACCTTTCTTGTCCTCAATAGCAATTTAGGTTATGTATAATGGGCAATGTAAGTATACCGTGGCTGTACTGATCCTACCAAACAATAGTTAAATGATATTTTTGTTCCTTATACTGCGGACTGCAAAGGTGCCTGGTCAAAAACTAATTTTTGATAAAGATAAAACAATGCATTTTACCATATGTAGGTCTATGAAGTTTTAGTCTATTTATCCGACTGTAAAATTTTAGAGTTGTAAATAATATACAATAAAAATAACTAAATAGTTATAAAATGATGTTTTTTTTGTATTTTTATTTCAACGATTTAGTATCCAGTAACCAATTAAATTCATTAAAATTTTTAAGGTGTTTTATATCACAGTAGCCACTGGCAGTCCCCGAAGAATAATGACTTTCTACATATAGAAACATGTTATATAATCAAATTTAACATGCATTAGGCTATTGTTTTCATGGGTTTGTGAGATTATATTATAAGTTCACAGTTTATGGACCGCTTAGTGTCACAATGTAAACTTAATTAGCTTTTATTGACAGTTTTTAGCGAAATTTAAGATGTTTGGCGTATTTGTGGGAAGGGGGGAGGGGGTATGACCTTATGAAAATCTTGCCCCCCCAATCAGAATGCTGAAATGACGCCTATGGTGACCATAGAAAAATTCATGCAGGGCCTACAAAACAAGTTTGGAAATTGAAATTTTTGACGTGGGTCTAATAGGTTGTCTGATTGGTATTTAAACAATAACAAAAATTTACAAATATTAAAATAGAACACTAAATTTGTGTGCATGGGTTTTCAAACTCTGTAAATTATAAGGAAAAGGGATAGTTGGTTGTGGGTGTTATAACCTGTTTGTTTAATATTATATTATACAAAAATTTAATGCAGAATGATACACATATTAAAACTCATGTTTAAAAGAATTGACATTTAAATGTTTTTTACTTCCAGTGTAGAAAACAAGCTTATTTTAAATATGATTTGTACAAAGAGGAAAGAGAAATTTCAATCAAAAAATAAATACCACATCAAACCAAAATGGACCACACTAACAAATATGTAGATTCTCCTTATTTTAGTGATTTCTTTATTTACATTTTGTAATGCCATGGAAAATTACGAATTATAGGGGATTTAGTTCTTTTTTAATAGTAATGTGGACTCATTCACTATGTCGACAACTACCTCATAACAATAACTCATACAGGACCGGGGAGTTGTAATGAAATGTTGATTTTTATTTTGTTGTCATTTAAGTTTTATGTTTGATGAACTATGTAGATCGAACATCTGTGAATTTATTCTAGATTTTATAGGAGTGTTTAGACAGAGACCCTAAGACAAATCGGCAAAAGAACAACTACGTAATCTTAGCTAATTTTGAACTAAAATAAACAACCACCAAACCTCAACAGTGTTACATTGGCAAAATGAAGAATTAGTAATGAAGATCGATTGATGAAACACCATTATGTTTTATCTGATTTTTACTATAGTTTAATTTTTATTCAAAGTAACTCTGTCCATTACCATGGAGCAAGATTTAATACTCTATAATAAATGCAGCGCATTGCGCTGCACGGGCCCCCTAGTTTGTTATATTTTTGCAAACTGTTTCTTACATAAATCACTAATAACTCTGGAACTTTTGTAGGAACATATCTATAAATTATGAATACTTATGAATAAGAAACTTTAGAATACAAGATATAAAGGCATAGTTTACTTTATAGCTGAAAGTAGTCAGTGCAAGCCTAGCTTTGACGTGCAGTGTCGATTCGACCAATACTTGACAAAAGCTTCCACTGGACTGAAAGGAGAGGGTGGGGGATGACGGAAAGTAGGTCACGGAATTCTCGGAATGAGGCGTGTGAAGAACAGTTATGGATGACACTGCCGACACCTAATAAATACTTTTTTTATGCAAAAAAGTGCCGAACCGGTCATTTTGACAGCTATGATGTTAAAACGCTATGAATTTTTTGTTACAAAATGGTTACGCAGAAGACTAAACAGTGCTGCAAACACAAACAGGCAGCAATTGGGATTAGAAAACGTCTCTACTCCTACACATGCTGTGTGGGATTGTAAAATTAGTACTCACGAGAATAATGTAAAAGCATCTAAACAAAATGCTAGCGGACGCTAAACTAACACTTTTGTAATGAATGGAACAACAAATCATTTTATTAAGCTCTTCTTATTGGAATTCAATACAATTAATTTCAAATTAATAACTCCAAATAATCCAATAAATTTATCAGATTATTTGGAGTTATTAATTTGAAACTAGTAACACAATACGTTAACTGCAAACAGAACACCATTGTGAACACAAAGGAACATGAACACGGCAAAAGGCAATGTCTGTAGATCGACAGTTTGCACTATGAAAGAAAATGGTTGAATTCATGACTCAACTTGTCCTTTTTTTAACTTCGATATGTTGAGGTTTTTCAGTCAATACTTTGAAATTTAAAGTGGTTAGGTTTGCATACAAAAGTTTGTAATATTGAGGTTATCCTGGCTAATTTGTTGATATATTGAGGTAGAAACATTAGATAAATACTATTAATAGAGATGTTTAAGGGGAATGAGAACACTTTTTTTATAACAAGAAGCTCGACATATTGAGGTTCGATATATCAAGGTTCCACTAAATGTCATATTATCTAAGACAATTCTCAAATAGACCTAATAGTTCTTTCATTAGACTTCTATGGTTTTTATTTCTGAAATGGCTTCAACAATCTCTTCAAATGAAATGTGATTTTTAACAAACCCTCCTAATTCCCATTGACATTTTTTAGAATGAGTGATTGTGAGAATTTGCTTTGTCCTTAGTAATTTCTTCTTGTTTCAGGGAGTTTGTTGTAGTGGAGACTGACACCCAAATTGATGAGGTAGTAGAAGAGATCGAACCAACTGGAGAGGGTGTCATTTCAGAAGTGGAAGTATATGAGCATCCAGATGTCGAAACGTCAATAGTTATGAATGACTTTGTCGAAGGTTTGGAAGAAGGCCAATACATTGCTTACATTGGGGACGAATTTATCCAATCAGTCGAAGTAGCAAACCCTGATTTTGAAGATGTCGCTGATGGTATCGAGGATACCAAAGGTTATGTTTGTGAGGAGTGTAATAGAATATTTATGGATATTGATTCGTTTCAGAGCCATTTAAATCTACATCAAAGTAAAGGACACTTTTGTAGCTATTGTGATGCCAACTACAGAAGAATAGACCATCTCCAAAAACATATAGAAATTATGCACCCTGAAGCTAACATAGATTTAATACCAAAAGAAAAGAAAGTAAATCCGTATGCTAAAACATTTTTATGCAATACTTGTGGAAAAATTCTCAAAAGTAGCTTAGCATATGAAAACCATACGCTAAAGCACCAGAGTAAATGTCCTTATCCGTGTGATATTTGTTCTGAAACATTCCCTAACAGAGGTGCTCGAAGAAAACATGAAGTTAGAGAACATAAATTGCTCACAAAAGAGAACGGTAATCCAGATGGTTACCATGTCTGTGAAATTTGTGGATTGGAAATGTTTTCGGACGGAGCGTATTATCACCATAAGGATAAGCACGGTGACCCTTATCCTTGCACATTTTGTGGTAAACTGTACGGAAGCCGCAGTCTAATGCAGGTTCACGCGAGACGCCACACGACGGAGAGACCTTTTGTGTGTTCTATATGCAACAGGAACTTTAAAGTGAAACAAGAACTGAATGCTCACATGAACATCCACAAGGACCTGCGGCCATACCAGTGTCCGCACTGTCCCAAGATGTGTCGCAAAAGCTCCGACCTGACCCACCACATCCGCACCCACACGGGGGAGAAACCGTACATCTGCGACAAGTGCGGCCGCGGCTTCGCTCAGGCAGGCGACATGCGCAAACACCGCCAGCTGCACTTCCGACCTTCCAAGATCAACAAAAATCTTCCATCTGCATAGTACCTTGCGACAAACTACCCATTTGTATATACAATCACTAATTTATTGATTATAGATTATTATTTTAGCCATGGTTTCATTATTGTACTGCCTTTTCTGTTACAGGGAGTCCAGCGGTTTCAGAGTCACAAAAAGTAGGAAAAGTAGGACATTTTTGCTCAAAAGTAGGACTTCAAAAATGTGACAAGTATACTTAAAATATATGACAAATTCATGAATTTGGGCCTCAATAGAATGAAAAACCATTCAAAATTAAAACAAAAACACGGATCATAAAAACAACTAAGCTAAAATCATTTTGAAAACTTGTACTAGAGATGTAGATGCCACATGAGCTCCCATAAATAAATTGCACCATCATAAAATTTTTTAAACAAAACAAGTTGATATTAAAACATGAACTGTGATTCTATAAAGAAGCTTGTACTTGATAAGGCATGATATATCAAGTGGTCTATATTTCCATGGTGGTATTAACAATAAGGGTCAATCCATCTGAAGTGCCCCTTCCATCTGAATGAGGGGTAATTGACCATGTTTTATTTTGACAAACTTTTATTATTTATGTTCACCCAGTGACAAGAACGTTTAAGTATTATATTTACCTTGTTGTATGCCTTTCGTTCTTGTAGAGATTACATGACCCAATGTACGTGTGTGTCGCTACGTTTGTAGCATCATCAGGGGTTCACAAAACTACATTACTACATTATTTACACTTTAAGTTTTAATTTTTTTACACTATTGTGACCATCTCACTGCCAAAGTCCTCGCAACCAGCTAGGGAGAATGTGCAGCTCCAGGATTGCTGTGCAACAGTCAACATACCCCCACTACTATGTAGTAGGCTAAGAACACCATACGATTATAGTTTTATTTCCTACTAGATCTGGTCACTCCTTTGAGAACTATAAAACATTAAAAGCTGCCAAGATATATAAATATAATGATATTCTGTTATATTTTGATAAACAGTAAAATTTAGAATTTGTCCTCTTTCTTTATTTAAAATATGTAGAAAGCCTCTGCTTGCGCTAGAGCTGTGTTTAATAATGGAAAATACCGAAGAAACATTGTAATTAAGTATGGTGACAACAATCGAACCTCAGAAAAGCGACTGCAATGGCTACAGAACCACGTCTGATAACCCTAAATTTCTTGTAATGCTAACAATTAATTGCAATCCATTCCATTTTTAAATAAAAAATAAAAGAAAAAATACGGCAATGTTTCACAAAATGGGTTTAGATTAGGCGAATTTTCTTGGATAGTAGGAGTTTACCGTTTTGAAAAACCAAAACTTTAAAATTAAAAATTTTCAAAAAGAGTAAAACCCATTTTGAAATTACACCCAAAATTAGAGGTTTTATTCTTATTCTAATGAGAACTTAGCACTGCCAAAGATTCATATTCAAGCATTACTTTTAAACAGTTTTTTCTACTGTTAAAATATAAAAAGTAAGATAAATGAAAGCAAGTACAGTAGTAGCAACTAAGTTAATAAATCAGCGGTAGGATTGTATTATATAAGGTATTTATAATACAGTACACTCTCGTTCATCGGACTCGGCGACATCGGAACTCCGCTTCATCGGAACTGAAAATCTGGATATTATTATTTTTTTCTTACGAAATAAATAATTTTCCGTTTTAGCGCCTTCAATTTCCATTCGTTCTATCGGCACAACAGTGAAGTATCACATTTTGCATCAAACGTCATCAGGCGTTTGCCATAATCTGTACCCATCGATGTGATTTACGAGGCCGTGGAGTATTCGAACAAAATAGAAAGAGGAAGGGGCAGGAAGTGAACATCCGGTTCGACCGCTTCCCAAACTAAACTGTCCTTCAGTCTGTCTCGCGTAGCGACTGCACCTGTACGTGGAAGTCAGTTGACTGCTGGAATATGAGTGGAATATGAGAATAAAGATTTTGGATCTTTATTTCCTGCGTTGTTTTTATTCCTATCTGTTCATTGTTACAATGTTTAAAGTTTGAGTGCCTTATTTTCATAAAACCTCTTGGGTTATCTTAAAAACAAGAGTGAATACAACCACGATAGTTCACCGTATGGGCGGAAATGATAACTCACGACGGACTCCGCTTCATCGGAATTTTTTGACATCCGAACCGGCCGTCCGCCACATTAGTTCCGATGAACGAGAGTGTACTGTACACGGTTTGCAGCACACCTGCACGTACTTAACTAATTTTTTATAGAATATTTTTACTTCCCCATAAAACACTATAGGAATGAGTAGGTAGGATTGCTGTCATGAGATGTTAGAAAATGTAGGTTGATCCCTAATTAGGGAATGTAAACATAAAATTTTTACATATCCACATATATAAAGATAAGTTTTGTTTTCCCCATAAACCCCATGGGGGTTAGTATGTAGGTTCGCCAAAATATATGGATGTTGTAAGCAAGTATAAGTTAAACTATATCTAGAAAATGTACATACCAAATTTGATCAATTTATGTCAATAAGTAAAAGCAAATTGGGTTTTGTTGATTTCCAAACAAAAAATAAATAACATAGGAAACACATTTTGGACTTTCCCCATAGTCAGTAACTCTTAGTCAAAATATAAAATTGTTTTTTCAAGTTCTAAAGTTTTAGTTAGAATTATAGAATTTAAAAATTGAGGTAAAAAATTACCAAAAACCCATTTTTGGCCCTTTTAAAACTCAATATAATCCGATCATGCTGGTTTGGGAACTCAGTTATCGGAACTACAACACATACTTATGGTATTTTTGGCTTTTTTGGACTTAAAAACAAAAAAGTATATTATAATCCCGGACCTAGGTATTACCTTAATAGCGTATTCCCTGTAGGAAATTTTGTTAAAAGTAACTACCAGATATGGAAATTTTACTTTGTCGCACGCATTTTGCCATTCAATGATTATTATCTCTATATGAATTAATACAAAATAAAAATGTAAAGTAGTCCCCAGATTATCACTGATAGTCTGTGGCCGGACTATCACTGGTAAACAGTTGTCATTGATCCAAATGCAGCCTAAAAAACCTAAAAATAATAAAAATCAAACACTCAAAGAGAAAAACATTTACTAAATTTAAAAAAAAATCGATAAAGGAAAAAATTATAGATAGTATAAGTAAAAACTATTGCAAGACAGCAATTTTATTTATTTATTTTTTTTAATTAAATTGGGTTATTAAACAGCGCTGTTAAGCCGCCGTGCTTATAATCTGCTTCGATAATCTAGAGCTTACTGTATTAAGATTATTGCAGCTCTGCAGTCAAAAAAACTTTTTATACTAGCAGTTTTTTTTACCAATTTAATTTGTAAAATTGTCATTGATAAGTTGTGGCATCACCCTGCATATCAGGCAACTACATACTGTGCTGGGCCTGCCGTAATACACCTGTATTTATAATCTAAATGTTGTGAAAAATGAAGACTAGATTAATGAGACTAATGGTCTTGGACTTTTGGTTTGTCTGCAAAAAAATCTACAGAATGTTAATAACTTTTGTACTTTTCAGTTAAAACTATGATAGGAAATCGTGATATGTCAGGAAAACTAAACTTTTACACTACGCTACATTTACTCACAACCCTCCAACATGACATTCTTCTTAATCTGACGTTGTCCTCTGCTAGTATTTAAAGCTGAACAATAAGTTTTAAATATTACAAAAATAAGTTCGTTACCAGGCAACTGAATTAATAATGTGAAATACTACACATCTGACAAAATACCTTTTTTACAAACTTCACTTTTATAGTACATGTTAATATTTTGTATGTTAATAGGATAAGTTTCTGGCTTGCAAAAAGAGTTATTAATGTGAAATAATGAGAAATAAAAATAGAGTAGTTGAGAGAAACTTTTCCTTTACTGCTTCCTTCTTTAATTTTGTAGAGTTTTGGTTTTAATGGGTAAGGGGGGAGGGGGGAGGTGGTTTAGCTTCCTCCTCCGAACCATTGACTAATCATTGACTCAAAGACATTTGATAATAAATGTGTTTTTAGAATGTAGTAATATAAGGATCTTAATTTGATTTCAAGATTAATTTGGTCATAACATGACAAACATTCTTCTTCATCATTTCGTTTGAAATTTATTGAGAAAACAATTACTTACTTACTTACTTACTTCACTTATAGTCTCCGTCCGTGGGCTTCCTTCGAAGCGTTGAACAGGTCAAGGTGCCAACTCTGTCGTTAGCCACCATAGGATGGGTTGGGTTGGGTGAGGTATGGACAAGAGGGGTTACAAATTTTAGAATGCTCAAAGAAGCTATCTAAATCATAATATGAATGAAGCAAAAGATAATTCTTTAAGCCAGTGCGAAAACTATTTGGATTGAGAATGTCAGTTACAAAAGAAGGCAGAGCCTGAAAAAATTTTAGGCCAAGATACAATGGTTTCTTTTCAAAAATGGAGAGCCTATGGTACTCAGAGAATTTATGCTTATGTCTAGTGTTATACTTGTGAGAACGTTGATTGTAACAAGAAAGATCTTGGCTTCTTATGTGTACATTACCAATTCAAAGATGAAAAGGCATGGAACAGTTAGAATGTTGGATTGCTTAAAAAAGTCACTACAATGCTCCCGAGGAGGGAGTTTAAAAATTATACGGATTGCTTTTTTCTGAAGGGTAAAAATACGGTCTAAATGTGACTTACAACTACCCCATAAGGAGATAGAGTACACAATATGTGATTCAATTAGACTAAAATAAACTAGTTTTGACAAATTCAAATTGGGATTCAAGCAGCTTGTTCTTCTCAGAACAAAGAGCCCCGAAGATATCTTCTTTTCTATTTTTTCAATTTGATTCGACCATGCTAGACTACCGTCCAATCTCACCCCTAGACTTCTTACTGTACTCTTGTGTAGTAGCCTAACATAATAAAACTTAGTATTCATATCCGACTGCAAAAGTTACCACTGAAAGTTTCATAAAAAGTAAGCCAACCATTTCAACCTGTCCATAAAAAATAAAGAGATAGTGACAAAAAATTAATTAATTCTATTTTTCTAAAGTTAAATGTAAGTAGTAGATACATTAATAGTTTTGACATTTGTAATTCGTACCGATGCCTTTTACAGGGTGTCTACTGATATCTAATTTTGGAATTCCAGTATATTTCCAGTAAATTTTTTCAAGAAAATCCAGTATTCAGTATTTTTGAATATGGAGTATCAATAATTAAATTCTATCCATATAAACAAAATTATCATAGATTTTTTTATTAAGAGAACGCCACTGGTTGAAATTCTACCAAAAATTCACCTTATTTGGACTCTAATTTATTTAATATCGTATCCTTCTTCCATAAGCTCAACATTAAAACTTTGAAAGCCTGTAGGGCTTACCCCTGGAGACTGGTGGTAATTATAATGAGATTCTGTTCATCCACAGGATGAACCTTTCTAACAGTATGCGCAGATTTCTCTTACGATACACACAAGCTGACAAGGAACAAAATAAACATGCTTGCTTATTAATATATAGATACTTATGGCTGTGATTAATAAGTACTTTCCTGTGATAAGTTAACACTTTTTTATATTAATTTTGAATTAGGTCACTTACACTGCCCTTATAGTCCTTCATACCCCTACTTTATTTTGTACTTTTTTAATACAAAAAATAATAAAAAAAGTACAGGTTAACTGCAAAAAATTAATGAAATAGAATAATACTAAAGGTAAAATAAAAACTCACATCATGAATTAAATTTAAGAAAGAAAAGTGAATTTTTAGTACAAAATCCAACATTTTTTAAGGTCAATCTTTACATAAATGTTTAGATTTCTTAATTGCTAAATTAATTATTTTAACAGAACTACAAGTTTTCTGATTTTGGTTTGCAAACATTAGAACTACAATAATGACATATGAAATATTTTTACATCGGAATGTACGGATCATATAACAAAATCTATATTTTATGCATTTTAAAGACATCAATTTCCGGATTTTAATAAAATTAAATTATTCCAGTATCTCTTTTGAAATTCCAGTATAGAAATAAAATTCCAGTATAATTCCAGTATGGTATTTCAGTAATTCTAGTATCAGTAGACACCCTGTTTAACCGCACCGAACCGATGACGGTATTTCGCCTTGTACCTTACCTGTGCCGAATTTTCGGTGCACCGCAGTCCCCAAGTAAATACCAAATTTATAAATACCTACCCACTTTTTAATACCATTTATATTTACCCGGCCTACATCACTAGGGATACATTATTAAAATGGTGTTAAATAAGGATCATACATTGCAATAAAGTTTGTCAACAATGATAAAACCATAGAAAAGCGGCCAAACTACGAAATTAAATGTCCGTGTCATATCAGATTTGGAAATTAATTTTCTCTGTTTTTAAGTGAGGAAAAAATTCATCACTTTCTTAAAGAATAGTTAAGGATAATTGGATTTTCAGAATAGATCTAGAATAGTGATTCTCTACCATCAATAGATACTTGATGGACAGAGAAACAAATAAGGATAATGATACACAAAAACATTTAATCATTAAATAATTTATTTGTTAAGTTTAGCGACAAAGTAAAAAAACAAAAAAAATCTTATAAATATAATCCTTCAGGAGTACCTTCTTTCTTTCTATAGAGAACACTTTCTTTAGACTTCTTAAAGTCTTCATTGGTTACTTTCATACGCCGTTCTCTTAAAGCCATGAGCCCAGCTTCAGTACAAATGGCCTGAAAAATGCAAAAGAATTTATTTAATTGTTTACCAAAGTGTAACTTTTATAAAACATACCTGAAATACATAACTTTACCTTTATAAATGTAAACAGTCTTCGGGAAAAATCAGATGAATGTACCTGCTTGTGAAACGATACTCCTTAATTCATTTTGATAGAAGACCACAGTGAGAAATAATTATGCTTAGCTTGCAAAAGATTTTATATCTATTTAAGCTTTGAATGCAGTTACACCTGACTAATCACATTATTGTAAATGCAATGATGTATAATGAAAATTGGAATTTATGTTGCAACAAAATTAATAAAAATTTACCACATAATACATCCAGCAGAATCTTTAGTAGATCGATCAAAGTTTTTACTTCAAAGACTATTCTTGTAAGTCGTAAATTTCTGTCAAAAGCTTTACCCTTGTTTATGTCAATATCGCCTGTTTCATAAGAGTTAGACAGCATCCATCACATTGCATGTAAGACATCCTATATGTGCAAGTAGAATGTTTTCATTGATTTTTTGGAAAAAAGTTATTTTTTAAATAAACTGGAACAAACCTAAAACGCATATTGAACACACCGTCTAACAAAAACAATCATTAAACTCGTAATCAGGCAACATTTCCCAGTATAAATTCAAGCAGATCGAACCAAAATCATTGATGCTTAGTAGACTCGTGATTTGAATACGCTTGTGAGCACTCACTCGCTCAGAACTAGTAGCTAGTTGATGCTTTTCTGGGTTGTTTGGGGTTGGGGGACATTTTAGATGGCCAAAGTGTTTTCTCTGTCTTCCAATCACTGAATTAAACTTAAGTTTAATTCGAAATAATCAACTGTCACACATGAATACGCAAATGTAAACACAATAATCAACAATCACCTTTACAGCTAATTTTGTGATTTCTAAGAAGAAGAAAACATATGTAGTATATTACCGTAGATTAGCAATGCAAGTGTTCTGCTGAATTGTAAATTAAGTGTTTCTCTGTAAACTGGATCACCCCACATAGATAAACTCTTTCCTTTTAAATTGAAGGAGTATTTACTGGCAATACTTGGGACACCAAAGGATGCTCCTTAATCCTCAGTGTTGGCTGAGCATTATGATTTTTTTGGGGATAAAACGTTGAGGTTTAATTTAATTCCATGTGAATAGTTTGAGATGTGGAACAAAGTAGGTCACTATTATCACTACGTAACTCTTAAGCTATTCTGAGGCAAGAAATATTTTTACCTTGATGTCAGCACCAGATAGATCGTCCTTGGCCATGATTAGCTCGTTCAGATTTACTCCTTCTGCCAACGTCATCCGCGAAGTGTGGATGTTGAAGATGCGGCGCTTGGTCTTCTCATCGGGTAAGGGGAACTCTATCTTACGATCAATTCGGCCGGGTCTGATCAAAGCCGGATCGAGAGTTTCAATCCGGTTTGTTGCCATTACAACCTACGGATCAAAATTGTTCAGTTATATGAAGTACAATTGTTTAATATCATATTAACATTTTCGGTAGCTGTTGGTGAATGTCAAAGTAAGGCAGCAGTTGAACGAAAACAAAAGCATTGTAATTTTGAGTTGTAGGGTTTTCCATAGACAGTAGCAATTAACGTAGTGAAAATTTTAAGAAAGGATATCCAAGCCAAGAAATTGGCAAAAATCTAAATCAACCAACGGTTAAAATTTATTCAAATTCAAAAACTCTTTATTCAAAGAAAATTTTATTTCCCATGTTATTTTGTCTCATGTGAACACGCACGTGCGAGACAATTAAATTAAGAACTTGAGTTCATATAAGTAAAGTTTAAATATGAAGTGTAAAGAACACTTCATAGGATTAAAATTCATGACAGTTTATAGCCTTTACATTTATAGAACAATAATTTTAGTACGAATCAATCAAAACAAATTATTAAGACAATGTGATGTACATAATTATAACACAAGAAATAAGGGTGATTTTGCAATCAAAATACATAACAAAGAAAAGTTTAAACAATGTCCAACATATAGTGGGGTGAAATTCACAAACTTCCTCCCAAGTGGCATAAAGGAAGAAATGGATTTTTTAAGATTTAAGAACAAACTCAGAGATTTCCTAATTAATTTGCCATGTTACAATCTAGAAGATTTTTATAAGAATAATACTCCTTAAGTTGTATAATGTTTAGTTTGACTGGAAAGTAAAGGTGGATTGAGAGCAGGCTAAAAAATTTGTGAATACTTGACGCATTCTTGTACATTTCTATGTATGCTTGAATAAAGATATTTGTCTATTGTCTAAACACAGGAAAATTTAAATACAAGATGTAAGTTACAAGATGTAATTGTTATGAATGGTGTACCTTAACATCACCCCTGGAATCGAAGCCATCCAGCTGGTTCAGCAACTCCAACATGGTTCGCTGTATTTCCCTCTCTCCTCCAGAGTTAGAGTCGTAACGTTTGGTGCCGACAGCGTCGATCTCGTCGATGAACACGATGGAGGGTGCGTGTTCCTCCGCCACACGAAACAACTCCCTCACCAGCTTGGGCCCGTCTCCCTGGGAATGACATAATGACGTCAATCAAGTCCTCCTGAATTTGCCAATCATACATTTAATCAAGAATCAAGAAACTTTATTGTCATCGACTTTTTACAGCATGGACAATAGTCATTACAATTTTAGTCAACTTACATAAATAAAACGAAACAAAAAATATGATAATCTCTCAACTAAACATTTTCTTTAAATTTGTAAAAATCACTAACACTATAAAACGCCTTAGCAATTAAGAATTTTTTTAGGTCTCTTCTGAAGAATTTAATATTTGTGGTGGTTTTCAGATTGTGTGGGAGGGCATTGAAAAGTTTTATTGAAGAAAAAAATGTCTGATTTTCAAAGCAAGTTGTGTTATGGTGGGGAATTTGTATCAGATTTCTATTGTGAAAATTATATCGGTTAGTGTTTGTGCGGACAGGAAATAAGTGTTTGTTTTTGAAGAAGAAAGTGATGCATTCTAATATGTAAATACAAGGAAAAGTGAGAATGTTGTTTGATGAAAATATACCCCTACGGAATCTTGCATGGGTATTTTAAAAATGAGCCTCAAAACTTTTTTCTGAAGAGAAAAGATCTTTCTGACTTTGACTTTTTCCGATCCCCATATTGCCACACCGTGGCACATATGTGGATAAAGACATGAGTAATAAGCAGTCATTAGAATTTCCCAACTTGACCAATCTGATAATCTTCTAAGAATAAATATGGCGCTATTAATATTTAGGTGAAAGATATAATACAAACATAAATATAAAGCAAAAACATGGCTTTTTAAAATTATTTTTTATTGGACTATGGTTTTGGAAAAATATATAGGACCCAAATAGTAATTTGTCAAAACCAAATCTCGATTATCGAATCCAACGGATCTTAAATCCAAAGATTCAGATTCAAGAACCAATTGAAATAGAATCAAGATTCAAATCTGAAAGACTCGATTGGGAGATCTGCCTCGCCACATTCTAGCATTATAATTAAGTCAGAGAAAAACCAGAACTGGAGTTAAAAAGCCATCCTAAAGTATATGGTATTAACAACAATCATTAAATTTGTATGTCGTTGTTATCAGTTGACATAAAAAATTTATTGATCCTAAACAAACATGAAGAAAGGAAGTGTACGTCATCGTGATAATCTTCATTTTAGATCCTCTCATATGAAATGTTAAACGTCATCTTGATATGGAGGGTTTTTTCAATAATCCTGATAAAATGAAGTGTGTTATACAGGGTGATTCAGACCACCCGTCGTCCACTATTTATAGCAGGAGAACGGTTTGAGATAACATCATGAAATAAAGTTTTTTCCCACTAAATCGCATTTGGGCTTTCCATTAAAAATATTTTCATCAATGCCAGTATACAGAGTGTTCCAAAACTGGAGGTCACGGGTTCGAATCTTAACATTTTCTGAAATAAACATGCAGATTTTTTTACATAATTTTAAACATATTAGTCAAAGGAGCATTTTCGTGAAAACAGAATGAATTTATCTTTTTCCGTTTCAAAATGGCGGCCATTTTTGTAAGAAAAATCAACATTTACGGAATACCCTGTAATTCTTTTATTATTTGTCATAAATGACTCCTGATTCAATATCCTTATTTGAAATGAGCTAAGCTTTACAATGATATGTCACAAGACCACATTTATTAAAAAACTAAAAATTCCAAAATTTTATCATTTTGAAAATTTTAACTTAGACAAAACTCAAAAATTCTAAATGTAAACATATGTCATATTGTATATTATCTTAAAGCTCTCATTGAACTGAGCAACTTTGTAATTTACACTATTACCGTATCTCTTAAGGTTTTGTAGTAATAACGTGAAAATACATTTTTTCCATATGACCTGCATGTTAATTCAATGTTATGGCAACAATCAAAGGAGGACTTCCATACTACAATGCCCTGAACAATTAACATGCAAATCATATGGGAAAATGACATTTTTATGTTATTACTACAAAACCACAAGAGATACGGCAATAATGTAAATTACAAAGTTGCTCAGTTCAATGAGAGCTTTAAGATGATATACAATATGACATATGTTTACATTTAGAATTTTTGAGTTTTGTCTAAGTTAAAATTTTCAAAATGATAAAATTTTGGAATTTTTAGTTTTTTAATAAAGGTGGTCTTGTGACATATCATTGTAAAGCTTAGCTCATTTCAAATAAGGATATTGAATCAGGAGTCATTTATGACAAATAATAAAAGAATTACAGGGTATTCCGTAAATGTTGATTTTTCTTACAAAAATGGCCGCCATTTTGAAACGGAAAAAGATAAATTCATTCTGTTTTCACGAAAATGCTCCTTTGACTAATACGTTTAAAATTATGTAAAAAAATCTACATGTTTATTTCAGAAAATTTTAAGATTCGAACCCGTGACCTCCAGTTTTGGAACACCCTGTATACTGGCATTGATGAAAATATTTTTATTGGAAAGCCCATATGCGATTTAGTGGGAAAAAACTTTATTTCATGATTTTTACCCATGTATAATCCAAGCGTGTTTAAATCATCCTAGAAACTAGCGCTTTTAAACAACATTTAACTGTTTTAGAATCAAAATCTGGAGTTCCTACAGAGGCAGGATTTTACGGTTCATGGCCTACACCTTAATACCAAAGTGAAATTAAAACTTGCCAAGGACAATCCCCCGTGGGATATTCAGATGAAGAACTGGTAATAAAGTAATAATAAGGTATAAGAAATTTTATCAGTGAGCCAAAACTGAACAAATTTCATGATAATGAGCCACCCATTTCATCAACACCAAAAAACCAATCAGCAAAAAGATATCCTCCACAAATGTCATTTTTGGATTATCAGAAAAGTTTGAACGATTTCCCTCCATTGTCAGAACCAAGAAGCCAAAAAGGAAAAGGAAACCAATCTCAGCCTGAACCTCTAAAAGCTTCCCCTGGTTGGACGAGGATCACGCACAGTAGTGACTTCACATGTGAATCGTCTGTTGCTTCCGGCAGCCCATGAAGAAGATGGGAGGGCAACATTACTTAATGTTATGAACTGAAAATTGTATTTATAAGATAAATGACTTCTTCGACCTTAAATTGATTAATACTACCTATGTACGGTATGTAATTTCAATTTTTATATATTTCTATCAACATTGTACTGTGTCCAAAAGACATCAATGCAATAAATATGATTATTGTTATTATTATTGTGGAAAAGACTCAGCAAATAATTAATTTGAGAATTTTATGTTAAGATTAGATAATCAATATAACTTATCTTATAGTAGGGAAGTACAAAAAACAAGGTAATTTCACTCAACATTTAAAGAATACTCCTTTTCTGATTTATGGTTTTAAGATTCAAGTAAAAACAACTTTCAATAACTATTGGAATACGTAAAACAAACAAATACCAAAAAAAACTTACCAGATACTTCTGTATGAGCTCAGAGCCGACGACACGCAGGAAGGTGGCGGAGGTCTGGTTGGCGACGGCCTTGGCCAGCAGCGTCTTGCCGGTTCCGGGCGGCCCGTACAGGATCACCCCCTTTGGCGGCTTGATGCCCATCTCCTCGTAGTACTCCGGGTGCGTGAGTGGCAGCTCCACCGATTCCTTGATCTCCTGTATCTGCTGGTCCAGACCTACAAATTGGATGTGCGGTTCAGGTAAGATATAAAGTGGACACACCGAGAAAAAATTAGCCTCTTTAAGTTGTTGAACACTTTAAGTTGTTGAAAATTTCAAAGTTTCACATTAATTCTAGTGGTAGTTTCCAAAGTATGAAAAACAGTAAAGGTGCGACATTGTAGCAGAAATACCATGATCACCGCAGAAAGTTTGGCCACAACAGATTGATCGATTGTGTTAGAAAGCTTTGGCTGCTGCAGAGAGGTTGATCGGGATAGAAAGCTATGTGCAGCAGAAAGCACGGCCAATTCAGAAAGATCAGCCTCCACAAAACGATTGTCCACATTTAAAAGATCGGACCATATCAAATTATCAACGCAATTGCAAAATTACGATGATGTATAATTATTCGTTAAGTTTAATTTTGCAGAAAGTAATTTGACATTATAATGTGCCCTCACAGAAAAGTAAAAAGTACTTTGGAAGTGATTATGGAAAAAGCCCGACCATAAACTTAGATTTTACAAAAGAAGGGCAGAGCTAACTCACCTTAAAAAATAATGCCAAAGAAGAAAAAATGTAACCTAGTGAATTCAGTAGGTATTTAAAACCTGAATCCTGACTATTAAGAAAGTACCTATATTTAGCATGATTAAACATTTAATTTAAAGGTTATCAGAATATTTTACTCAGCTCTCTTAACTGAAAAATTTCAAAGTTGCGAACATGTTATTTGATTATTTTGAAGGTTTTATCTGTATGATAAAACGATTACTCACCCCCAATATCTGCATAAGTTTCCTGCGGGGCTTTCTCGAGCTTCATCACTGTGACCATCGGATCAGTGTCATCAGACAATACTCCGACCACGGCGTGAACCTACAGACACTTTACAAATAAGTATTTCAAGCAAAACTTAAACCTTTTAAACTAACGACTAAAAATTTAAATTAATCTTGATAATGGTTTGTGACATTTGAACTGTTCATTTTTCAAAGCTGACAGTAGAAATGACCTCTATTTTTAAGTGTTACGCCTATAAATTATGTAATATTTATTATGGTCGTATGTATGTACATTGAGTTATTAAAGCAAAGCAGTACTTTCAATATTCTGGCATTAAAAAAGTAAGGTACTTTGTATTGGAACAGGTTGGGGAAACCTATTGACCTACAGACCAAGAAATTTACAGTTTTTGAAGGAATTTCATTATAAATCTATTGTAATGTAAGGATTTTTAGAAAGTGTTTAATACATTTTTTTTTTAAATGGCAACCTACTTAAATAGGTAGTTTAACCCTCCAACTGGTCATTATAATTAATTTTCTGTACTGGTAAGGTATTTTTGACCGCCGCGCAAACATTTAGTAAAATCAACATAAAACATATAAATTGCTATATAAAACATACAAATTATATATATACATTTTTTCAGAATGAAATAGGCTATTCAAAAATAATATTGTTTTTAGTGTACTTACAAAAATTTACTATGTTAATCCTAATATTTTGTAACAATAAAGATTTTTTTCTCATTGTTTTCCTTTTAGAGTAGTATCATGGTAAGGTATGTTGTCCATACAACAAAACCAAGATAGCCAAAATGACCACAATTTTATTGGCTTTTTACTGATGTATAACACTTGATTGTTTGTATTATAAATAAAATATTACAAAGCAAATATGTGAGGTAAACACAAACTACCTTTTCGCCGCCATATTTTTTTATTTTATTAATTTTTTATGATAAAAATTTTACTAGGCCTATTTATAAATAATAAATATAATAATAAATCATAAATATATTTATTATGTATATGAATAATTATATTTATTTATAATAAATAATAAATAAAGTTAGGCCTAGGCCTATTCACTTACCTAGGCCTAGGCCTAACTCACAACTTTCATGTTCACTGACAACTTCACTTTGTACTCTGAATCTTCATTTAGAAGGCCCTAATAGCACTATAATTACTCAATTCACACAGTATTACATTGCAAAATAACTATAATTCACTAAAATATGCATTTCAAGTAAAAAAAAACCACAAAGCAGCGCCGTCTCTACGATACACGTAAACAAAAACAAACACCAGAAATTTAGTCTCACCATAATACTATATGAAAGACATCGATATTGACCATAAAATAAATGAGTAGAATGCATTTTACTGAACCCTTGCAAATGGATCGCGATCGCGATCTTGAGCAGTTGGAGGGTTAAGCCAAGTATGAATGAGAGATGAGTGTAGGATGATTGTGGCGCGATCTTGTTACTGACTAAGGCAGACATTCTTCTTAGACAGGAAGGTTAATTAATAGCCCAACAGCCAATGGTAATGTTAATGTTTCATTCCCGGATCATCGCATATAACCTGTCCCATCTGATCGAATCATACTCCTCACAAGATAACACCAACGACAAAGCTTCATCGTTACTTAGCTCATTGCTCTCTACAAACCTTGTGATTGAGCAGCACAGAGCAGCCGGGTTCCAGCTGGTCCTTGTCCACGAAGGACAGGATGCTGACGTAATGCTCACTGCCGACCGAGGTGGACACGATCGCGTGGTTGTCGTCGATGATCTCCTCCAGCGTCCCAACGGACATCGGAGTCCCGCGCAGGTCGTCCACCTTTGACCTCTCCTCCTGCCAACAGATTTGTCATTGGAACAGTAAAAACTGCTACTGTGATTGCCAAACATCAGTGACTCAAAACAGTGAATCGCAATTTTAATTTATTACTGCGATCTGGTCAATCGTGTCAAAACAGCTCTTTCAGTGATTCAGATCTGCAGTTCGGTTTGTTTCAGTTGAATTTTGTTTACTTTTTTTTTTTTTTTTTTGTTTATTTGTATACTAGAAACTTGTTAGTCCTTGAAACTAATTCGGACCGGAGCTGGTTTGGATGAACCAAACAATTGTGTTACAGTACACTCTCGTTCATCGGACTCGGCGACATCGGAACTCCGCTTCATCGGAACTGAAAATCTGGATATCATTAATTTTTTTTTTCTTATGAAATAAATAATATTTCCGTTTTAGCGCCTTCAATTTCCATTCGTTCTATCCGCACAACAGTGAATTATCACATTTTGCATCAAACATCATCAGGCGTTTTCCATAATCTGTACACATCGATGTGATTTACGAGGCCATGGAGTATTCGCACGAAAATAGAAAGAGGAAAGGGGCAGGAAGTGAACATCCGTTTCAACCACTTCCCAAACTGTCATTCAGTCTGTCTCACATCGCGACTGCACCTGTGTTACATGGAAGTCAGTTGACTGCTGGAATTTGAGTGGAAATGAATATGGAACATGAGAATAACGATTTTGGATCTTTATTACATGAGAATAACGATTTTGGATCTTTATTTCCTGCGTTGTTTTTATTCCTATAGGTTCATTGTTACCATGTTCAAAGTTTGAGTGCCTTATTTTCATAAAATCTCTTGTGTTATCTTAAAAACAAGAGTGAATACAATCACGATAGGTCACCGTACGGGCGGAAATGACTCACGACGGACTCCGCTTCATCAGAATTTTTTTACATCCGAACTGGCCGTCCGCCACATTAGTTCCGATGAACGAGAGTGTACTGTACTAAAGGAAAACAATAAACTTTGTTAACATGATATTTTTACAGAACTATAACAAAGTACACATAAATTTGATTATTGATACTGTACATAAAATTCAACTGATAAACCAAAGAAAAACATTGAAAAAAATAACGTGAATCGCTTTAAAATAGTACTTTTTCATCTACCTCTTGAACAAAGTGTCACACAACTTTGGCTGATTTAGAACTAAGAACTTAGTGGACTTAAGTTTACACACTGTATTTTAGCTGGCTAAAAATTAAAGGGAGATATGAATGAGTCTGTTTTTAAAATTGTAAGTGTTGCAATCTGTAGTGAACATGACTAAATGTCTAATACAGTTAATTAAAAAGCTAGATAAAAAGATAGAATTAAACCTTCCAAAAAGATTAGCGTTGAATATTTCTTTTACTGTGAAGCATAGCCTTTTTTGACTAATGTTGGTTTAGAGCAGCTGAAATCCTTTCAATTGCACCATTTAGAAGTAGTAAAATTCATCATATAATTTACTTAAGTAATAAACATGAGTATAACACGAGAAATAAAAATGAAAAAATATTGCCTAAACATAATTTAGAGATTTTTACAAAGAAAACTTCCTATGCTGGAATAAAATTCCTAAAAGCCATCCCAAAAGAAATAAGAAATGTACCAGATAGTCGTACATTTAAGGATGTGCTTCAAGAATTTCTGATTGAAAAGGCATGCTACTCGATTGAAGAACCGTATATGTAAAATAATCTTGTTAGTTTTTAATCTTAATCATTTGACGCTATTTACTGTACCTATGTACTAATTTGTTAAATAAATAGATTGATTGATTGATTGATCTCTTTACACACAACAAGTTCTTTGTTGTGTGTAAAGAGATTAAAGATTGGTATTTTAACACAAATTGGCTACTTTGACACACTATGAGTCAAAGGCAATTAAAGTTGCTATAAACCTTCACAAAACTCTAGTTATTGACAGGCAAAAATTTAGAGCATCAGGTAAACACATTGTCCTGTGAAAAGAGGTCAAAATAGGGCCTATGAGCATCACAGACAGAGTAAAAAAAAGGGAGACAGAGGGAAATTCGGATTACACAAATTTTGGATTCTGCAATGCATAAAACATTAAAATAAACCATAATTTCAAGATTCTAAACAATGTACAGACAAAACTCTAATTTTATTAATATAGATGGATTAGTAAACATATAGTAATGTAGGCCTACGGTACACATGAAGATCTTCTTTTTTATTGAATTATTATCTTTATCTCTTATTAAACATTCATTGATCTAGGTTGAACAGCAATATCTAACAAATATTAAGTACTAAGTATTAAGTACTAAAATAATGTTTGTAAAATGAAACATTACACCCGAAATCTTTGGATTAAGCCTAAGAATCCCAGGATTAAAAATTCAAAATAATTAGCTGGGATCCCGGGATTGGATTTCTTATTTAATTACAAAGTATATTTCAGGCAAGGTTATAAAAATGTTATATAACTTATAAGGAGAAATAAAGATTATTTTTCATCTCCGTGGATGTAAGAGAAAATAATAAGGTAAAAGTAGTTCCAACCTCATTTTTTTCTTCTTGAGGCTTCAACCTTTCTTGGTTACGGATGAATTCCTCCTCCATCAACAGGTAATCCTTTATTCTTTCAAGCTTCAATAGCTTCAGTCGGCATCTAGTGTGAGGTGTAACTAAAAAAAATTGATAAAAATAATTTGAACAGGTGCTAAACTACACTTTGGGCCAAGGGGGATAAATGCAACTGAGTTGGTAACAAAGTGTAATTTAATGACTGACCAAGAATTATAAACACATGAATTAATTAGAAGGTTCATATAGCCATTTCATATGTTTTAATAATTTACAAATTGTGGTGGTTAGTAAATTACAACTTGCATGCAAGACGAATGACCACATTTTTTTGTGATGATCACCATATTATGAAGTGATCCAATGCTAGTTGCTTAACTTAATTGAAGAAATAAGTACATGCTCCTGAATGGGCACATGTATTGTACACAATGAACACCAAGAACATTATACAGGGTGTTTGTAAACTCTATGTGGTGATTCCTTGCATCAAAATATATCATGGAAAAATATGTCCTAAAATGCTTCCTAAGGCTGCTAGCCGCCAACTGGTTTTTACACTTAATAATTTTTATATCTGAAACGAATAACTGTATTAAGTTCATATTTAGCATATGTGTAACTTTGTACCTTTTAGATAAATCTTTTTATTATTATTTTTATTATTTTTTTAAGAAGACACAGATCACTGATTTAGGCTAGGCCTAGTCGAACTGTTAATATAAGTTAGGCTAGTAAGTGAAAAAGTCACTGGGGAAGTAATATGAATAATAAGTCACTCAGCAATGTTGAGAAAACAGATTATTTTTATTATTGTCAAATATTAGGTTACTTCACAACATTTTCAAGTTAAGTTATTGGGCTAGCAGTCAGATGTCACTACACAAGTCAAATGAGTGTCATTTTTCTTACCGCGTGATTTGATGATTTTTAATATAAAGCTTAATTAAGTAATACTTATCATTACTCTATTCATTTAAATATATCTTTTTCTTCTAGGTCAAAAAACTCAATCTTAATCCTATTCTTTTAATTTTTTACTCAAAACAATTACATCATTTCCCTCACATCCGCTATAAATATTTCTTGACGATGCACGTAACCAACGGGATTGCTTCTCATAGGTCGAGATTATTGCACCTGTTGATTACGTCACCACTTCCAAAATTTTATTTTATTTTATCACCATGTTAGTTAACTACACAATTACAATCAATTGTATTATCTGAAAATTATAAAAACATTATTTTTAGTAAAATAACACTTTCACACATAAACCTTTATCACAGTAATGTTAAGGAAAAAAATTATTTTAAAATTGTAGCCATTTAAAATTTTTAAAACTCCAATAATTAAAAATGGGTACCGGTAAATGTTATCAAACTTTTACAAACAACACAAAAGTTGACGAATTAGATAAACTAACCAATTATACCAATTTTTAGGTATCTCACAACAAGTAACAAAGTTATTGCCATTTTTCTGCAGAAAAACATTGATTTTGCCAAAATTCATGTGAATTAAGGTTATAATAGAAAAATCACAACAGGCACTTAGCTCTGTTCCATACCAGAAGTTCTGGATAGTGAGCAACCATTTTCCCACCATGGGGCATCTGTGCAAGCACACAGCCATTTTCTTTTGTTGTCTTTTCTTACCTTGGGGTAATTTAGTTGCTGCATCTGGACCCTTAGTTTTCCTCTTCTTTTTACCAACACGGGTAGGAATTGGAGGTTCATATTTCTTCTTCTTTTCTTTGTCGTCTTTTTTATCACCACCACTTCCTCCGCCTGCAGACTGATTCTGACCCTAAACAATAATAATTTATCTATAAGTTTACCATCAAGTAGGCCACTTTGTCGTTGAGGGACTGTAATCCTAATAGGGGCCTAGATTAACATTCTTACTTAACCTAGCACTGACCACGCCTTTTTAAGTTGTGGCCACGGCAAATCAAACTTGAGACTTGAAAAAAAAATTGCTGAAACGCCAAATATGGAGCAAACATGGCAATGTACTGTATCAACTTATTTTATTTGTTAAAACAAGAGTTCAATTCAAATCAACTTTATTCATAAAATTTGTACAATTACATATACATTTAACTGTTACATGAAATCATACAAATGTAGAATGGCATCTCCCTATGTGATAAGTAAAGGACAATAATAACTAACAATAAGTATTGTCTAAAGAAAGTTCTTCAAATGAATATAAAGATTTTTCTATTAAAAAGGTTTTTAAATGCTTTTTAAACTTTATATTGCTTTCTATTGAAATCAAATCTTTGGGAAGTTGGTTCAAGAACCTTATGCCTGCAGAGCTGGGCTTCTTAAAATGTAATTGCATTGAATGTTTCTGTGTTGCTAGCTGATTTTTATTTCTGGTGTTGTAATTATGACTTGATCCTAATTTAGGCAACCTGTCACCATTATACCTTACAAACATGACTGTTTCCAAAATGTATAGACCATAGATTGTAAGTATACCTAACTGAGGAAAGAATTGTCTTACAGAATCTTTATCACTTAAATTCATGATTATTCTAATTGCCCTTTTTTGAACCCTTAAAATTGTCAGCAAATTTTTGTTACTAGTTGCTCCATACAACACAACTCCAAAAGATATGTGTGAATGTATGTGAGCATAGTAAATAGTTTTCAATGTTTCTAATGAACAGTATTTTGACATCACCTTAAGAGCGTATAATCCAGAAGAAATATTTTTACTTAACGTTACAATATGATTATTCCAGGTCAAATTTTCATCTATCGATAATCCTAAAAATTTTGTTTCATTAGATTGGAATATTTTGTAGTTATCTATTACAACATCCGGTTTTCGTTTGTTTCTGTTTTGTTTGGTGTGGAAAGATATGAGGTTTGTTTTTTCCGAATTTAGTAATACGTTTTTGCTGCTGAAATAGTTGTTAATTAATTTAAGATCTTCATTTGCTATAACCTCAACTTCATTCACTGTCTTACCAGTAACTATCAAATTAGAGTCATCTGCATAGAGACATAATTTGTTTTGTGCCCCAGATAAAACAGATGGAAACACCCTCATGTAACAAAGGAAAAGAATAGGTCCCAGAATGGATCCTTGTGGAACTCCATGTTTAATTGTTTGTAAAGAAGATTTTGCAAAAGTTACTTGATTTTGTTTGTTGATGTACTTTAATTGAACATATTGTTGTCTGTTATAAATGTATGACTCGAACCAGTTTAAAGTTATGTCAGAAATACCGATATTTTTTAAAGTTGAAAGCAAAATTTCATGTGAGAGACTATCAAAAGCTTTTGACAGGTCCATAAAAATTCCTGTAGCATTATCTCCTCTATCGATAGCAGCAACAACATTTTCAATAAAGTCAATTCCAGCTGTTACCACAGACCTGCCTACTCTAAACCCATGCTGTTCATTATCAAACAAACTATTTTTCTCCAGGAATTCAGTTAATTGTAGGTACATTACACGCTCAAATATTTTAGATATTGAGGGTAAAATAGATAATGGCCGATAATTAGCAGGTTCAGTTTTATTCCTTTTTTTAAATACAGTTATGATTTTTGAGATTTTCAATTTTTTTGAAAATATACCAGAGATTAAAGATGAATTTACAACATGAACTATTGGCTTTATCAAGAAAATTTTGGCTTGTTTTATGACCGTGATTGGTATTTCATCATAGCCTACAGAATATTTATTTTTGAATGAAGAAATAATTTTATCCAATTCATCTTCACTTATAGTTTTAGCAGAAAACAGTTTATTGCTAGTAATATTTGAAAAACTATAGTCTATGTTATTTGTATTTGGTGACAGGTTAGGTATTACTAATTTATCAACCATATTTATAAAATAGTTATTAAAAGTTTCACAAACATCTTTGGGATCAGTGTAATCCCTACCATTAACCACTAATTAACATTACTACATTTAACATTGTCATAATTTCTAATTTCCTTGTTAACTACTTTCCAGGTAGACTTACTAATATTATCAGACTTTTTTATTTGATTCTCAATGTACTCTTTTTTTGTTTCCAATACATTTTTATTGTAAGACTTTTTTTCTGCTTGAGTAATTTCTTAATTCCAACATTCTTTGTAAATCTAGCAGTCTGGCTTAAGTTTTTAATTTCATTTTTCTCTTTTATTAATTCATGAGTTATCCACCTTTCCTTTGCAACATTGACTCTACTTTTAATCAATGGAAAACATAAATCGAAATAAAACATTAAAATGTTATGAAAAACATCATACTTATTCTCTACAGTGGAGTTATAAACATCGGTCCAAGTCTCATTAGACAACATGTTTTTAAATAAATCAATATTTTCTTTTGTAAATTTTCTACTCATGGCAGTGATTTTACTTACAGATACGCTATCGCTTTTTATATTTATTTTTAGGAACTGGGCATCATGATCACTTATTTCTGTAATCAAAACTTCAATTATCAGCATATCATTTTGTAAATTAGTAATAATGTTGTCAATAGCACTTTCACATTCACAAGTTACCCTGGTTGGAAAATTTACAAGATATTTCATTCTATGCTGAGTTAAAATATTACATAATCTAATATAGCTCTTTTTAGAATAATTTAGTGCATCAATATTTATATCACCGGCTAAAACTATATTTTCGTATATTTCGTTTAACCTACTAAGTACTAAATCAAGTTTGCTTAAAAAAGGAGTGTCATAAGCTGTGCCTGGTGTTCGATACAAACCAACTAAAACAAAAGTAAATTTAAAAACTTTACATACAACTGTGCAACATTCAAATTCTTTCTCTGTACATAATTGATTTATTTGAGGTATATTGATTTCTTTAACTTTAATTGGTCCAGAGTCACGGCTAAAAATTATAACTCCTCCACCTCCACAAGTTTGACGACAATAACTGGATATCACAGTATAATTATTAATTTTAACAAATTTAATTTCATTGCTTTTCAATTTATGTTCACTTAGTACTACCAAATTTGGGTTCAATTCATCAAGAACTATTTCTAATACATCTTTTTTAGATGAGAAATGGTTGATGTTCTGATGGAAAATATTCAAGCTCATATCTCTTTTAGTTGTTTTTTATTTAATTTTAGCTTTTGTTAGAGTGGAAGGGCTATTTACAAGCTCAATATTATGGGAGGCCAGTGATCTGGAGTTCCTAAAAAAATTGATTGACAAAACGGTGTAGAATCAGACCCTCTATGCACTGCCCCACCCTCACTTACATCACTGGAACACAGATTGACCACTTCACTGCTCTCGGCAGTGTGTGAATATAATACAGTTACAACAAAAATTGTAAAACAGAAAAAAGGTAAAAAAATAGTATGCTAACAACGAACAAAGTTTTTTTTAGACTATAATTTTTAATTGTAGAAATATTGAGGATGATATAGCCTACAGTGTGTTAGAAAAGTCCATGAATGGCTTAATGGTAAGTTTTTGAACTATAATTTAGTTTAATTAAGGAAACTTCCTACATGTATATAAGTCATTAAATTTTTTTCCCAGACTTATAGGATTTTTTTACCTATACAGGGGGAAAGCCCAGAGGAACAGACATGTCCGGTTTTACACTATCATAGTTCTATGTTATTATAGCTCTATTATAATATATTTGATAAAACTATGATAAAAACAAAATATTAATATAACTGTTTGTCAATTAGATTTTATGAGAATTTTTTCACATTTTGTTATAAAATGAATGAAACAAAAATTTTGTTTGGTTTTATTATTTTAGTTTGATGATTAAAATTCATTGGTATAGGCGTACTATTGTTTGTAAAATCAATATAAAAAAGTGTTTTCTGTAGTATGATATATGATATATGATAGAGAGACATATATAGGTTAACTATTATAACTAGAGATCGCCTCCTGATTGAAATTCGACCAAACATTCAGTTGATCAAAGTTAAACCGTCTGGACCCAATTAGTTTAAAAAAATTACATTTGAAACATCTGTTCTTTTGATGTTTTGCTAGAATTTGTTATTATAGCTGTCTAATGATTTAATCAACTACCCTTATTCCATAAGATGACATAACATAACATTGGAACTTTGAAAGGCTGTGGGGCGTATTCCTGGGGACCGATCTGAAATATAAATGATATTCTGCTCGGGACAATACCTTTCTAACGGTACTTGCGGATTTCTCCTTCAATGCAGACAAGCAGGAAAAAGGAGGAAAAGAAACATGCTTGCCTATTAACACGTTCGCTGCTGGCAGCTGCTATAGCAGTTGCCTGCCCACTAGCGCTGCGCGCGGGCAACTGCTTGAGCAGTGGCGTGCTCCCTTCCCAGTTATTGCTTCAGTGTAAGCCCAGCTCTTGGCCGGGTTTATATCGTCCCCGCGTGTTGTGCCGGCTTCGCTCATTATTTTAGCGCAATCATTTTCCGGTTCGGGAATTCCATTAGTTTTCGCGCTATCGTTGGAGGAATGTAAATATAGTTCAGCATGGGGGTTGAGTTTTGACATTTTATATGCCACAGCGAACGTGTTAGTATATTAATATTTAGCCTAACCAATTACAATATTTCTTAACAAAGGTATGATAATAGATAGGCCTATAGTATGTCATAGAACTATGATAGTGTGAAGGATACTGGGCCTAAGGAGAAAACCAATATAATCTAGGCCTATATTACTTTTTAAGCAGGATGCAGAATATGTCCAATCCGGCAATCTAGGAAGGGGGAAATTTCAAGGTTTTTGGGGCAGTTGTGGGGAAATTATTAATATTTTTGTGTGGTTTTCGTTTTTTCAGTAATTGAAGTTAAAATTGAACATCTATTAAGATTGTATTTTAGCTTTGATGGATATAGGGCCTAAGTATTAAAAATATAGGTTACTGGTAAGTAGGTTTGATTTGATTTTAATTACTTGTGTTTTAATATGAGAAACTAATATTTAAAAAAATCGTTCATTTCACTGCCCCATTGTAAGCTGTTGAGTTTTAAGGCAAAGTCATTTATGTCGCGTATCCTCAAGGGGGAAATCTTTGATCCGTAACAATACAATTGGCGGAAATTTTAGGAATCAATACATTTTCAGCACCCCTGTTTAAATTGAAGGTTTAATTTCGCAGCATTGATTAAGGCTATTAACCCTTTAACGTGAATCTGCTGTATATATTAGTGTTTATATGAATTATTTTAGTGTTTAGAGCTATTGTTTTTATAACAATGGACCAAAGCTTTTTTATGGTTCAAAAGCCGGTCCAACGAGTGACAACAGCGTAGACACACTACTGTGATACTTCGATACTTGTATCGATAAACCTGGTCGGTGCATGAACCAGTGTGTCCAAGATTACGGTACCATGACAGTTGGTAGAGGAGAGGAGAGTAAGGAAGGGTTGTAAATAGTGTAAATGATTAAATAAGGTCATATTTAGGCTATATTTTAAGAAAATTTTATTTTTACATCGTAGGTGGCATATAAACATAAAACTTTGGATCAAATTCGGCACTGCGGCGTAGGCAGAGCGGGCGGTGAACCATGGAGTTGCTCCGCACAATGCTACTGCAGTGCATGGGTGCTACACCAGTGACCCATGAATTTTGGAGGTCTAGGAACCAGGATGTTATCATTAAAGTAGGCCTATGATTTATAAGCCTTTTCAAACGGTCTTTCTATTAGCCTACTAAAGATACCATGCAATAATTTATTTTTACTTGATATGATCCAATTATGTCCTCACCGCCCACTGCCTACCTTTTTTCTTTATACAGTATCATTTTCTCTCGTAGGCCGAGTAGACATAGCCTATTTAGACAATTTAATGAAATGACTCAATGTATCTTTCAGAACATGTTCAAACTGTTGACGCATCAATACATGTATTATGTCTTTTGGATTAATAAATGATTCTTGATTCTAATTCTTTTCAGCTTTCAAAGTATAGGCCTAGTTACGGTAACATTTTTGGCATCAGAAAATGTGTTAAAAAAATGCATAACGCTCCAGGGGTGCAACTTTGAATGCTCAGAGGGTTAATGTAAAAACATTAGGGCCTAGGCTTACTTAATTTATAACTTAATTTAGACAAACAGTGTGATTGGTTAGCTAGGCTGGTGTTGATACTTATTTCTTTGACTGTTTACATTTTGCATACGTCAATATAATTAAAAGCTTATCGTGTCAAGTTTTATGTTTAACACAGTCTAAACTTACGAACCTAGCATACCTAATCTTTAAAACAGGACTACTGTACTAGATCTATCTTAATCTAAGAAGTTAAGTTAAGTTTGAGTAAGAGGGAACTTACCATTTATTTTAAGATTGAAACTGGATAATGTCTAGTATTTTCAAAACTTATATATTCGTGAAGATTCAAAAATTTACATACAATTAACCAACCTTAACCTAACTAACTTCTAGCTTGACCAATTCCTGAAGTCACGGACAACTAAAATAAACTGTTTGTCACTGCCAGTAATGAAATTTATTTTTGCAGATGTAACATTGATTTTTATATTTAAGTAAAAATTTACGTAGAAAACCAAAACAATTCCACAGGAAACGATCCAATAGCAGCATTTATTTGACAAATGGTTAGGAAAATATAAATAACACAATAAAGGCTTCGTCAGGTGTGCCTCAGGGGTCCCACTTAGGACCCTTCTTATTTTCCTTGTTTGTGAATGATATAGTTGATTACATATCTGTGGACTGCCTGTTATTCGCCGATGACATCAAAGTTTTTACTTCTGTTGCCTCCACTAGTGACTGTCGCCGTCTTCAGGATACTCTGATTAAAATTGAAGATTGGTGTCATCTGAACTGCATGAAAATGAACGCCAGCAAATGTCGAGTCTTGTCATTCAACCGATCTGTAGATATCATCGTCTTTGACTACTTCCTGGATGGTTCCCCTCTGGAGCGTGTGGAGACAATGCGGGATTTGGGCATTGTCCTATCCTCAAACTTGAACTCTGAAGACCACATCAACTATATCGTTAGTAAAGCCACCCGCACTTTAGGATTTATTATCAGAACAGCAAGAAAAGGATTGGATATCAATGCGATGACTGCTGTCTACAAGTCTCTGGTGAGGTCTGTGCTTGAATTTGGATGTCTCATCTGGTCACCTCATCAACTTGGACAAATTCGGCGGTTGCAGAAGCTCCAGGACAGATTTGTACGAGTCATTGGTGTCAGGTTGGGCTTTGAGTACCAGGAGGTGCCACTGAACCAAATCGAGGAGATGCTTGACCTTCGTCCACTGTCAACAAGACGTCAACTACATGACCTCACATTTCTTCGGAGGCTACTTGTTGGGGAGGTGGACTGCCCTGCGCTGCTTGCCCTCATCGAACTGCGAGTTCCAGGTCGGACACGGTCACAACATCTGTTCAGGCAACGCCCCGCTTCAACAAATTATGAAATGAACGGTGTTATCTCAAGATTGCACAGACTGGGTAACCTGCTTTCCCCACACTTTGATTTTTTCAATGACAGTAGTTACCGCCTGAAGTCTATTTTTCTGTCTTTGTGAATACCTAATTTATTGTTGCTTGTATTTTGATTGTTATTGTTGTTTTTGTTACTATATAAGCCTGTTATTGTTGAGATATATATTTTTGTTGTTGTTTTTTGATAATATTTATTACTGTTGCATTTTTTCAATATATTTTATCTCTCTGTCTCTAGTCAAGCATATTAAGTGTAAATTCTGCCCTCATCAATGCCAAAGTCTTGCAATATGTCTCTCTGACAATTTTTGACATGTTAAAATTCTTGAAGCTTGTATTTATTATCTTGGTATTTTTGCTGCTATTATTGTATTGTTATGTTTGGATTAATTTCACTCAAGAAATATGTCTTCACTTGTTCATAATAATATTCTGCATGTAATTCTTTGAAAGTAAATTTTCTTCTAATATGCCATCTTGAATGCTGAAATGTATTAATGTAAGTTATTGTTCAAATGTGTTATTGATAAATTGTATTGTATCATTTAACTGTAATTTTTTTTGTATACTGGCGTATGCCGTTCATTGCCAATAAATAAATAAATAAATAAATAAATGGTCCTAAATTATTTGGTAAAATAATTTATATCACTGTATTAAATTTCTCTCTTTTGACTCTTGTTAAGATTTTTTTATGAATTTCAGATTTTTTTATGATTCTTATGATTTTTTATGATTCTTAGCTAACTGAGTGTAGCCTACTCCTGACCGTAGCCTCTCTGCTATTATAATTGTACCCGACAATTGCTAATACATATGTATAGTATGTCAATGGCAAATAAATGACTGATTTCTGATTTCTAAATGGTGGTGTAAATCTTATTATTAAGGCAAATATTGTCAACTTAATTCTATCAGATAAGAATATCAGATAATTGATAAACTTAGAAAAGTACAGTTAGTTGGATTTTCTAGCGAGAGGCGGTTAAGATAGGAGAGCTGTCTTTGATTCTGAACTCATTTATTTGTAGTATAATGATATAAAGTGTCCTGTTTCCTGTAAATCATTTATTTGTTTATCATCACAATGCTACTATGCTACATATAAAAGAAGTTAATCGTCAAAGATAGTTCACCTAATCTTGACCGCTTCTAGGTAAAACAGCCTCAAAAAGGGTATCGGAATGGTATCGGTAATTGATTAGTAAACCCCGATCAGTGCGCGTGAACGTGCCCAATATTTCCATGGCTAGCACACAATCATGTGGCCGAACACGATTGTCGAATAAAAATAAATAGTATAAGTTTTCTTATTTGAGCACTCGCGTCTAGTTTATTTGGCATTATTATTATTTGGCATTGAATTCGTCTAGATTTCTTGCATCAAACTAAAGATTCCTTGGTATGCGTTTTAAAACCGATGCGTTTTCTTTTTACAATTCTAGAAAAAAGTATTTTCATGTTACCGGTACGTCATTTTACATTTCATGCCACAGTATCTAGAATAATATGCTAAATAATGTCACACATTGAGTGCATTCACAAGCATCCACCGCAAAGAAGTTTGTTCACTTTTTTCGTATTCGTGGCTACTCATCACTATTAACATTGACTTTACATACTTGACTTTTGTATGTAAAGTCAATGCTATTAACAATAGTTGTCGTAATACATGGTGGAAGAGAAAAAACTCTCTTCCACCATGGTTGTAATACGAAAAATTCGATATAGGTAACCTTCACGAATATTTGATAACGTCAGAATTTAGGTTTGTTTTCGCTTTTGCCTATCACGTGACAAATTCCAGACACTTTATTTGGGAGAACTGTCACGTGATGGGCAAAAAGTAAACAAACCTCTTTGCGGTGGATGCTTGTGAAAGCGCTGAATAAATCGCATTAATAAGCAATGCCGCAGTGAAGCCCTGTAACAGCTAGCTGTATAAGTTTCAAATTTATGTCCAACTAATGGCATTGGTCCCGTTCACGTTCCTCAGAGGTGGAACGGGATTGAGTGTTTTTTTTCGCGGTTAGTAACAGATGCGTGTTCGTCAACCTTCAAAATCCCGGTGGATCCATAAGACGACAGCAAAGTGACGTCACTAGGATCCACCAGGATTTATCACGTGATCCACCGAATCCCGGTTGCGGTGGATGAACGTGAACGTGACCAATATGGAAGCTGAGAAACTAGCAAGGTCTGTAGAGGAAAAAGCATAACTGCTTCCAAGATCTGCTGAATAGCTATTTTTTGTGTTCCGGATATGAAGCGTCAAAACTAAAACGGAAGTCATGTTACGTTATAATATTTTCCATTACACAGCTGATTGAAAAAGAGAATGAAGCAGTCTTGCCACGGGTACGATATTTATCGTAACGACACCTTTCTTACATTTTACATTTGGATTATTAGTTAAGTTAACAAACCATTAGGTAATAACCAAATTAACATATTCCTATTATATTAAACGAGAAAGTTTTGTAGTGGGGTTTGTGGTTGGAAATTATTTCGCGAAGTACAAGCGCTAGACCGTTCCGGATGGAAAATAACTATTCTTGGGTACAAAATAATGGTAGTTTAATTCATCAAAACGCTCAAAACGCTCGAAATATTTAGTAAAATCGTTAATAAAAATCATTTTTCTCCATAAGAAAAGCATTGGAGCGATCACCTGATTATAAATTTTTTTCCGAAACGTAAGTCCCATGTTTTAACCATGTAGCCAGTTTGTGTATTAAAAACGAGAAAATTTCTTAGTTGTGTTGGGGGTTGGGCATAATCTTCAAAAGCACGAGTGGAAACCCAGTATTGAGCGATAAATTCTAGGGTATAAAATTACAGGTAGTTTAATAACAGGTAGTTTAAACACGAAAAACCTTGGATTACATAGTAAGATAATGAATCAAATATTTGCCTTTAAGAAAAGTATAGGTGCAAATCATATGATTGCAATAAAATGAAATGTTTTAAAGTCAATTGAAACAATAACAATGTTTATGACAATCGTCAAAAAATCAAACTAAGGTTAGTTTGTTACATAAAAACTTAACCTCAAAAAACTCTTCAGGTTTATACAATGAGACTTTTGTTAAACCAGTTTTTATAACATTCTTAAAATTAGCTTTAGATAAATTTCTTATGTTAACAGGCAAAGCATTATATTTTTTATGCCTTGATAGCAAAGACTATTTTTAGTGGCTGAAAACATGCTTCTTGACGTGGAAATATTACCTCTAAACCTTGTTGAGTAGCTGTGAACATTTGATATTTTGGTTAAATTTGGCAGATTGTCTTTGACAAAAAGGATGAAATGACAAACAATGATGGTAAGTATTTTAAGAGCAATCAAGAGTGGTTTGCAATGTATTTGGTTATGAACGCCACACATTAATCTTACGGCCTTTTTCTGCAACATAAAAATTCTGTCAATGTCAATGGCATAAGAACAGTTAGCCCACACTGAGGTTCCATTTGACATAAAACTATGGATGTATGAGGAATAATACAGAGAAAGACATCAGGAGAAACACTAGCACTTAGTGATCTTATCATGACGGATGAATAGTCGCAATTTTTGAAGCCAAATAATCAATGTGTGTTTGCCACTTAATATTGGACTGCAAATAAAACCCCAAGAACTTAAGTGATTTGACATTACTGGATCTACTGCCCAGACACAGTGTTACATCCTGAACCTTCTCAGCATTCATGCAGGGCTTCTTTGTACTGCACTACTCACTAATAAGGGTTGGCTTAGAAATAACAACATCATTGACATCATTTAGCGAGCTAAAATTTGGACTTAGGACAAAATCGTCTGCAAAAAATTGACATACTGATCATTAAAAAAATGTTTAAACATGTAAGTAGCGTCCATGTAAGCCTATACAAAACCGAATAAGCAGAGACATCCTTATGGGAAAGTAAGGATTAAACTCTAAGGCCTGACCCAGTTTAACATAGTCAGCATCAAAGATCTTCAAGATATGTTTAAGAGCTTCAAACCCAAAAACTCTGCAGTAATCGACCAAATATCCAACAAAATAATCAGTTATCGTCAAACAGTAATAATTTTGCCCATATTAAACATTATTAACTCCTCCACAGAACAAAATGAAATTCCTGAAGCAGCCAAAATAGAATTAGTTTACCCTAAATGCAAAAAAGGAGAAAATCCAAAGCATAAAATTACCGACCCGTATCAGTGCTGCCCAATTTATCCAAATACATTGAAAAAGCAATCCACAACCAATTAATCAAATATCTAGAAGAGAACTGTGTAATATCAGGTTTGCAACATGGGTTCCGAAAAGGAAAATCAACATCAAAAGCCCTGGCCCAACTTTGTCAAGACAACTCGGGAGCTTGGGAGTAAAGGAAGCAAGCTACCGGAATCTTCATAGACACAATAAAGCCTTTGATAGCCTGGACCGATCCAACCCTTATTAGCAAACTCCTTCAACTTAATATCTTAGGCAATGCACTACTTTAGCTGAAAAACTATCTCACAAACCGGAAGCAAATAGTGGAAATAGAACACCTCATCAACAACTATGAAGTCAAAGTAAGATCACCACTCCAGAACGCAAGGAAATCCCCAAGGATCCATCCTCGGCCCACTGCTTTTTCTCATACACATAAATTCCTTTCCTAACCACCTCACAGACCAGTCAAAATGTATTATGTTCGCTGATGACAAGACAGTTATATCTCCCAATGATAAAGGCAATCCTAACTCCCATGAATAAGCAGTAGACCTTCTCCTACAATCATCCGAAACTGCCTGCAACTACTTGAGACTGAAGATAATTTAACCTGGAAGCCTCACATTGACAAACTACAAAAAAAACTATCTCAAGTGCTTTACGCTCTCAAACGAATCAGAACATTAACAAACAAGGACATAACTAAAACTGCGTATCATGCACTTTTTTCTTCTCACGTCTGGAATGGAATAATCGTTTGGGGGTCAGCAAATGAAACAGATGTTCAAAAAATCCTCATTCAACAAAAGAAGGCAATCAGAATCATGGAACAACTTGGACCTCAGGAACATTGCAAACCTTCCTTCATTCTTAACCGCATCCTAAGCATCATTTCCTTATTCCTCTTTGAAATAATAGTTTACATTAAATACAATCCCCCTCAACTAAAAATAAATTGTTACAGTCTTAGTTTGAGAAATCAAACTAATCTTAACTTAAACCACTATAAGTTAACCAAAACCAGCAAAACACCTAATTACATGGGGGTAAAAATGTTTAATTTGTTGTCAAATAGTCTCAAAGAAATTAATAAGGCCTCCATATTTAAAAAGCAACTAAAAAATATCTATTGGAAAGACCTTACTACAAACTAAGTGAGTTCATAGAAAAACACTCTCATAAAAAATAAAATGCTCTACACATGACACACACACACACACACACACACACACACACACACACACACACACACACACACACACACACACACACACACACACACACACACACACACACACACACACACACACACACACACACACACACACACACACACACACACACACACACACACACACACACACACACACACACACACACACATTCATGCAAGAATTGACGACTCTCCCTCTCTTCAAGGACTGCAGAGATGACTTCGATGGTAAATGGTAAAAATGGTAAATGGTGTAAGAACGTCGAATGTAATTTTTATTTACGAATTACTAGTCTACTTGTTGCTTGGAATTGAGCAATTTAATTTGATACAATACAAAAGTAACATTTACTTCTAAATTAACGACAACCGACCAATCCAATATTGTGAATATCAGTAATCACAAAAAACTACACGTGTTGGTTTACAGCTATACATTAACAGATGATTAAAATGTTCAACCCAAACCTAATGTTATTCTAATGGGAAAATCTCAAATTTAATTTGTGTAAAGCGCCCTTATTTTATGTCTGATTTTCATCGATTTTTATCAGAAACAACTACAGAACAAGCCCTATCCAACGACACCAAAAACTTGAATATCGGTTAAAAATTGTAGGAAGAGTTCTCAACACAAAAAAAACCTTAGCGTATTAAATAAGTACTAGAGATCGCCTCCTGATCGTAATTCGATCAAAATTTCAGTTGAGTATAATTTCAATAAAGTATAGTTTTACAAAACCTCAGGTCAATCAATCGGTCCAGTAGTCTTTGCGCCTATTAAAGACACACAAAGCTTTCGTTTTTAAAGATACATACTTTCGTTTTTATAGATAGATTGAAAATTTTATTTTAGGAAAATGCTACTCAAAAATCTCTATCGTAAGTTTAAGTCCTTTGTTTACATTTTAAATACTTTTCTCCCACCCCAATATTCCGGGAAGGAAGTAAAAAAATACCTATAGAAAAGGGAAGGCTGAAGGCATGCTCTGACATCTTACCCTCACTTAATGAACTTAAATGTAACTTTAAACATTTTGTAACATTTTACAACATAATTATAGAGCGAAGCTCGGCTCCCCGGTACTATCAATAAAGGTAAATCTAAAACTTCTAAACTAGTTTGCTTTGAAATTCCTTATTTTAGTAATAGTTGAGACAAAAAATCTCCAACGCAAACGAAAACGATTGTTGTTTTCTGCAACGTTGTCAACACTTGCAGTAACAAAGAATAAAAAGTTGGGTTTTTAATACTTTTTTTAACTAACAAAAACTCTATGGCGACATCCACGGATGTCTCAGAAACTGACTCCATATTGCTCTTATGGGATGTAGTTCACCTGTGACACTACAATCATCTTGAGAAACTAGCGCTTCTCGAGTACATACATAGCTCATCATTGCCTAATTTCCTGAGAACTCTTGAGGAAAGGAGTGGGGGAATCAAGAATCAAGAATGTTTATTTCCATCAAGCATGTTAACAAATAACTTGCACTAGGAAAACGTCAAAAAACTTATAACTAAAAGTACATTTTCATGGTGTTGTGACTATCTGAAACTCACCATGCAAAGAAAAACCACACATCAAACAGAAAAACTGCACACAGTTTAAATAAAAAATCTACCTAATTACATATTCATTTTGTAAGTAAAAAAACCCATGGAGTGAGTACATTGGGTTTGCCAATAATAGTCCCTCCACCCCCTTTTTGAATTTGGGTTCAGGCAGGTTCTGAGCTGTACATGGAATCATGTTAAATAACTTAATGCTAAGAAGAGTGTTACTTAGTTGATTTTTCCTAAGTCTATCAAAAGGAAAATATTATAACGTAACATGACTTCCGTTTTAATTTTGACGCTTCATATCCGGAACGTAAAAAATAGCTATTCAGCAGACCTTGGAAGCAGTTATGCTTTTTCCTCTACAGACCTTGCTAGTTTCTCAGCTTCCATATTAGTCACGTTAACGTTCATCCACCGCAACCGGGATTCGGTGGATCACGTGATAAATCCTGGTGGATCCTAGTGACGTCACTTTGCTGTCGCCTTATGAATCCACCGGGATTTTGAAGGTTGACGTTCACGCATCTGTTACTAACCGCGAAAAAAAACACTCAATCCCGTTCCACCTCTGAGGAACGTGAACGGGACCAATGTCACTAGTTGGACATAAATTTGAAACTTATACAGCTAGCTGTTACAGGGCTTCACTGCGGCATTGCTTATTAATGCGATTTATTCAGCGCTTTCACAAGCATCCACCGCAAAGAGGTGGATTCTTTTTTGTCCTAGGACTGAAAAATCATCTGGAGAATTTTTTAGTACCTAGGACTGAAAAGTCAGCTGTTTGCTAGGTATATTATTATTAATTTATTAATGTTGAAGAGCAGAATTTTGAAATTCAAACGTTATAAAGAGCGTTGTTTGTAAATAACAGGAATGTAAACACTGCATATTACTAACTTTGTAAATATAACCTCGAAAATACAACTTTATAGCTAATATTTTTAATGATCAAAAGCAATGAATACAGAGTCTTATAAGAAGAACAGGCCCCATGTTAAATATTCTGCCGTTTTTTTAAATTGGGCATCTCAACACCTGGCTGTGCTGAGCGTTTTGGCTGTTCCAACTGCTCTACGCGCCCCCACGCCCCTCATTGTTGTAATTAATTGGGCATCTCACCACCAGGTTGCGTCGAGAGTTGGCTGTTCCAACGTACGGATACACACAGCTGGCTGTTCCAGTTCCACTACATCCCCCCTCCAGCCACCGCCGCTAAAGCACCAATTCTAAATTAAAGCATTTCATTGAAAAAAAATAATTGTTCACATTGAAAATTGTAATCTTTCATAGTAAAAATTGGGCTACCACTAGGCCTAAATAAAAATAACTACGGTGTTTAATTTTAGATCTATGATCGTTATGAAAAATATGTGAAAACATTGCGAAGCAATTTCTTTCAAATTAATCACATGAAAAGGTTGGTCTGCGAGAAAGTTTTTTTTATTATTGGTTTGGTAAATTTTGTTTTTGAGAAAGTAGTTGAGAAATACTTACATTTGCACAGTTAATTTAAAGTTAGCCTAATTTTTAAAACCCATAGGACTCTTTCTATGCTTATTCAAAGGTAAAAGTTTAATTGTTGATTGGCAGGTAGCCGTGGGCCATGCCGACGGGCCGTGATTAATTAGCTTGTAGTTTTGTATTTACAGTATATTAAGATTACTTAAATATCAATTTTCCTCATTAATGTTTCCAAAAAAAAGTATTTAAATGTTTATTGGAATGTAATGACTCATTCTATAAGTTGTTTGGATTTTAAATTACTTAAATGTATTGAACGAACATGGCCAAAATATTTAATAAGGCCTATTAAATCATTCATAAAAAAGGTATTTTAGCTGTGGACGAAAGCTCGTTCACGTTAACAATTTTGTTTTAATAAAAGATAAAAGGTAGATATTCTTTCCAGGTCGGTCAATAATCCATAAACATTAAACTCTCGTATCTTATATATCAGAAAGTTTTTGTCTTGTCTAGGAGCTACTACCGATTAATTTATTAACTAATATTCCAATGAGCGTTACATAGTTGTAAAATTTTATACATTAAACGATGTGCAAAATCAATTTTTTACCATCATACAATTCTGCCAATTCTGCCTTTCCAAGAAACATTATTTAATTTTTCCCAACAGAAAAGGCTGATAACATGGGGGATAGCGAAAAATCGGACTAAAATCCTATACTCTTATACGAGCAATGTTTGCTTGTTTGCTTGTTTGCTTGCTTGCACAATTATCTCAAAAACGGCTCCGACGATTTCCTTCAAATTTTGGAATAAACTTAGTTTTACCTTAAAAATACGATTGAGATGGGTCTCGCCCCCAGGGAAAATCTAATTTTGCTAAAAATTAAAGTTTAAAATTACAAAATTTTAACATTGGGCTTATGGGTTGCCATTTTGGCAACGAATTAACAACATATAAACAAGAAGTACATTCAGAACTTCAAAAAGAAATGTAACAGCTGTTTATGTACTGCATATTAAATGTCAATAAAGTTTATTCTGATATTTAAATTTACTAATATTTCACCGAGCAACGCTCGGTCCTCCTGGTACTTACATTTTAAACCATTAAAAATTATTGTTGCATGACCTTTTGATTCAAATTCTAGAGTACATTCTGGTTCTAACGTTCACGTTGGCCACACTTTAACGACATTGTATAATGTTAACGGCGAAGACTTAGAGGGTTACTATTAATTAATTATATAATTTACATGCACCTTTATTCTTAATTTATTTTTATTATAAATCAACTTTTTTTATTTTTTGAAATAGCAATTTCATAGCACTGTTAGTTACAAATGAATGCACAGGATAACAAATGTTTTCATAATTTTTATTCAATTTGATTTAATATTTATGCGGCCATGAAATTTATTGAAGACAAAGTAAATTACAAACTGGATTATACTAATAATATAATAATAAAACAGCTCGATATTAATTTTTGTTAATGACCCCAAAGAAGTCTGGGGCTCAAAATAAGTAGACTCCTCGCTTTGCGATCTAGCGACTTTAATATATAGTTTAGAATCGAAAGTTTCTCAAGATGTTGTGTTTATTACTGTTGAGTAGCCTACATATTTTATGTGTACAGTATAGGTTAAGAAAGTAATTTTCTGTTTTAAAATATTTAGCATTACATTATTTATTTAATCGTGATTTAAAATAACATATCTTGTTTAGAAAAACAAGCATCACAGAATACTTCAGCATTGCTGGACGAAATAATGGTTATGTTTAATTCTATAGAGTGTAAAAAAAACTATAAGATTTCACAACTATGTGCTTAACAAATATTAAGTAAAAAATAGATAGTCAATACACCTTGTCATTCTTATGAAATCATAGACCGAACGATGAAGTAAGAGAGCGCGAAAGTGAATTTCTTCAAGGCACTATTAATTCAATTGCCAACGATCAAAACATTTAATCGTAAATTTCTTAATTACATGATGAAATTCATCTAAATGTCAACAACTTTCCCGCTGAAAGTTTGTTTCTGACCCAAAAATAAAAAAAATTCCTCGCTTAGTAACTTTTTAATGTCAGAAGTAGTGTCAAATTGTTGGTGCTGGCTCAGTTCAAGGTCACCTGAGGGATGACGTCATCGAGGTCAATGACCTCACCGATGACGTCATCGATGACGTCATCGATTGCGTCATCGATGACGTCATCACTAATGACGTCATTTCTATGACGTCACACCCATGACGTCACAGAAATGACGTGCTGATGACGTCACCACCCCTTACGTCATCAAAATGACGTCACCGACGCCACTGAGGTCAAGGTCATGCCGAAACTTAAAATTTTTTGGCACTTTTGCCGTTTCTCGCACTACGCTCCGAGTTTCAGTCAGAGTCCCCGTGACCTTGACCACTTGGAGCGAATTTTCGACGAGAAACGGCAAAAGTGCCAAGTTAAACTCGAGTTTCTGACATGACCCTGCCTAAATGGGGAATCGGTTATCCCTCAGGTGACCTTGAACCAGCACAACACCAACAATTTGATATTACTGTGACCTTGAAAACCTAACAACGGAGCGCCGACACCGATGCGCACCCCACGACAGCCACCGAGTGACTGACTGTCAGGCTCTGTGTACGCTAGGTATATTGGCTTGAGAGACTAAGACTCTAAACTGTCAGGAATGGGAGTAACTAACTGAATTTTGCAAGGAAAAGTCATTTCATCCAATATATTAAACAAATCTTCATCAGTAAAACTGACATTAGTCTGTTTGGTATAAAACTTAGGGTGTCCGCGCAACAGTTTGCGCCACTTAGCTAAAGTTGAAACTCTCTTAACTTTGAGTGGTGGACAGTGAGCAACTAATAAAGTCTTAACACGGCTAAGTTTCTTACCTAAAGTGTCCTGCGACATGGCTTCACCTCACAAAAGTCCGCACAATACTGAGAGACTGCTTGTAGCGCATGAGTCAAGGGAAAAGAGGTGGGGGAAACAGCAGGAGTGGGGAAGGTCACAGTGGTGGGGGAAGGTGAGGTGGTACGCTGGAGTATCGCATCACTTCACCATGAGCTGTCCTACAGTCAACACACTGTTCTCTTGGCCCGAGTTGGCACTAGAAGAAACATTTCTGTACAGCTTAGGCTGTGAGAGCCGAGGAAGCAAAGTCAAAGTGGAAATTGTGTTAAACTCTAAGATGAAGAGTCTCCTAAATAAACTAATTGTATCCCTGCAATCTCCTATAACTTTAGAGAAATACCACTTTATTAAGCGACACCTTATACTTTGGCAAAACGAAGCGGAAATGGAAAAGATTACAGTAAAATTAATTTAACTTAAAACTTGGACTGGACACTCATGGCGATACCACGTGGCGTGCAAACGCCACCCTAAACATTACAAGTTAGGTTATTGAGCACCTCTGGTACGATAACCGATGTGCTAGAGTTAAAGTGTGATGACCTTGAGTCAAAACACTGAAATACTACAAGTCGATATCGTCCCAGAGTTAAAGTGTAGTGACCTACATTCAGAACTTGTAAAATTACTTACATATAGAGAGCTAGAGAACAGCGAGACGCACCGCATGGAAGCCGGAGACATACTGGCGAAGCGGTGTTGTGCAGCCTAGGGACCCAGTTGTGGTGGGGGTATAGCCAACACTTAGAGTACAAGTGTTGTGGGTGACCTTGACCCACATAACTTACCTGACCCCCCCCCCCCGACAAAAGTGCGAACCCCCCCCCCCCCCCCGACAAAAGTGCGAACCCCCCCCCCCCCGACAAAAGTGCGAACCCCCCCCCCCCCGACAAAAGTGCGAACCCCCCCCCCCCCGACAAAAGTGCGAACCCCCCCCCCCCCGACAAAAGTGCGAACCCCCCCCCACCCCCACCCCCACCCCCACCCCCACCCCCACCCCTGATATCCTGGGTGTGGCAGCCCCGGTGGGGATATAAGGGGGTCCGGCCAGAGCCAGCTCGCAGTCCGCTCCCGCGCGTTGAACGTGAACGACCGGGACGGACCGCCATAGGCATCACTAAACATTGAATGGCGCCTTCAGTGTTTAGCGAAGTCTACTCTAACTTTAAGACTTGTATTAGTTGTAAGATATTGCGCTTGCGTTTGGGTATTGCGAATTGTTTTATATGAGAGTGTTTTACTTGTACCCTATGTCTCCTGTGTCTTTTATCCTTTGTGTCTTGTTTGTTATATGTGTTTAATGTGTATGTGCTTGTTCCAGCATTGACTACGTTGAGCTCAATTGTGTGTTGTAAGTGTGTTATATGTTTCTAAAGTGTATACGCTTGTTTTAGCAATCCCCCCTTGAGCTTTTTCAATGCTCAAAGTAAATTGTAAAGTCAGGGAACGGGAGTAGGCCCCCGTGTAAAGCCACTTTTAATAATTGGTAGGCTCCTTGCCAGGCATGCAAAAGGTTGCGGATGGCATTTGGGGAGCATGTCCGTTTGTAAGCTGGCAAGCAACAGGTTGTGGCGGCCTCTGCACTCGGACCGAGGACGTAAGCCATTAGGGTGTCCTCAGTATGTTTCCCTTCTGGAAACTCAAAATTATGTAAATGAATCTTTGTTAGCTATTTGTGTTTTTAGTCCCCAAGGCCCCCGAACATTCGTGGTTCGCCATGGGTGTACGGGGGCCGAAATTTTTTTAATGTCCGTGTGGCCTTGACCTACAAAGACTTGTAAAAATTCAATGCATTTTAAATGAAAAATATTAAAGATAGGTTACGGGAGTAGGCCCCCGTGTAAAGCCTATTTTAATTATCGGTAGGCTCCTGCCAGGCATGCAAAAGGTTGCGGATGGCATTTGGGAGCATGTCCGTTTGTACGCTGGCATGCAAAAGGTTGCGGCGGCCTCTGCACTCGGACGAGGACGTAAGCCACTAGGGTGTCCTCAGTTTGTTTCCTTCTGGAAACACAAAATTATGTAAATGTATCTTTGTTAACTACTGAAAAGACAATGCAGTAAATGTTTACAAGTCTTGCGTGGCGAAGGGTACACGACATTGGATGTTGCCTTGTTGTCATAGTTGGGTCTCTTCGGAGGCTACAGCGATGACAACCCAAGTGCCTCACACCCCCAAAGGGGGGTGTGGGGCTTAATTTTTTTAAAGTTTTTTTGTGACCTTGACCTAAATATGTAAAATCTTTCAAAGTGTTTAACAGTCAGGTCTTATTAACACAGTTAATACATTAATGTCTGTTAAAAAAATATAACAGTTAGGTATTTGTAACCCACAAGTTTGGAGTTGTTAATAGTTGGGTCCCTTGGGAGGCTTCAGCTATGGTAACATAAATGCCTCAAGTAAGGCTTATTTTTTTAAAAGTGCGGACCCCCCCCCCCCCCCGACAAAAAGTGCGAACCCCCCCCCCCACCCCCACCCCCACCCCCACCCCCACCCCCACCCCCACCCCCACCCCCACCCCCACCCCTGATATCCTGGGCGTGGCAGCCCCGGTGGGGATATAAGGCGGCCGGGCTGCACGCATTTCTCATTCCGGTCCAAGCTCCCATACGGACAGGTACTCTCTCTCGCTCTTGAGACTTTTGTTTTACAAGTTCACTTCTTTCTTTACATCTATTCTTTTCATCCATTACAATGGGTAAAATGGGTCTGAAGCTGAAAAACTACCCATCAACTTCAACCTCGACCGACGCGTCTCGACCCTCATCATCTTCGACTTCGATCCTGGAATACCTGATGACTGCGAACATCCTGAGCTGCCTGACGATGCCGCCACCGCCGCCGCCGCCACCACAGCCCGCCTCAATGCCCAGCCTGTCGCCATTGCCGGCGACAGTGGAAGAGGCTGGTGCACAGCCATCGCCAGGAGAACTCGTCAAGTCGTCAGGTCGAGTCCCGGTAGCCTCTCCAGCACTCTCGCTGCTATCGGACTCAGGATCGGAGTCTGCGGCTTTTGAAGAGACGTCTAGGTCGAGGATCACCCCATATAGCAGAACCCGGAAAATCCTCTCATACACTACATCCCAATGTCCCTCACCTATATCCCCCATGCCACCTACACCAACCAAACCACCCCGTAAATCCATCTTCTCCCCTGATCTTCCCACCATAGACCTAACACGCTCTCCTACCCCGCCCAAAATTGTTTGCTCCATCCCGCTTGAACAATCTTTGCCCCTTCTACCTCCTTCCAACCCCATCCCTTCTAGCCAGCCTAATTCAGAGAAGCTCCAAGACACTCCGCTAAAGAGTCCAACACAGAAACGTAAACGCGTTAAAGCCCCTGCTGGCAAGGGTAAGAAATGCGATTACGCTTGGATGTCTAGTAAGTTTGGGGTTTTGTGTTGCCAGAAACTTGCTTGTGCAGAAGGGGATCGCTGCCAACGACACCTCAAAAGTACAGTCAAATTTCGGCAATTCAAACCCTATACTCTGTACATTAAGCCTAAAACGTTCAAGTTCAGACATCCCCACGGTCCGCAACCGCGGGATATTAGAAGGCTAAAGGTTGATGAAAAATACTATTTCATTGGTCAGACATATGGAGCAGGTAATAAGAAAGTAGAAATCGTTGTAAAAGGTGAAGGCCGCCTTTGTACAATGCAAGTACCACCTCGTATGGTACAAAGAGAATTTTTCATACCTAAAGCCTATCTGATACGAAGGAAAGGATGTGAAACCGTGTGGGAAATGGACTAGGACATGGGCCCACCAAAAAAAAAACAAAATTGTTAGGCTGTGTTGGACAATATATAAAAAGTCTTTTTCCAAATTATTTTTCCAAATTTAGTCTTAACCCTCTTAAAGTAAGGGAGAGGGGTATTATACAAGTCAACTAATAAAAAAAAAAAAAAATACTTGACTTGTATAATACTTTAACCTGGCGGTGATGTAAAGTCACTGGGACAATCTCAAACCGTGTCCTTGAGGGTGAAGACTAAGTTACAAATAAATCATTAACAAATAAAAACTTACCTCCAAACACTTGTAGCTTGCTACAAGTGTTTGGAGGTAAAAATTTTTCAAAGTTTGAATGACCTTGACCCATATAAATTACTTACAACTAATGTTGTGTATCACGTGATACCCCCACTCTAACGCTCTTACTAAGCTTGTATGAGCCGTTCATTTGCTTCAGTCTGTTTCTGTGCTCCGTGGTAAACATGTCACGGTACAATTACAAAGGTGGTGACTTCTTGATAGATCAACACAATGCTTGGGAAGTGCTAAACCAGCATAGAATGGAAGTTGAGTATTGTATAAGACAAGACGGGTCTACATTTTATCTATGTATTATAAACAACCAAACTCATAAGTATGAACACTGGACAAAAATTAATTATAACAACATAGATGAGCTGTTTGCTTGGGTGTTTGAGGTGTGTAAAGTTATTGAAGAAACCAAAATAATGGGTGTGCTAAAGGTATGTAAAACTGATGACCGAGAAGACTAAGCAAAATTTCTTTTAACCCCCCCCCAGTGTTATCCCCACCACTAAAAAATGGGTATATATAGGAGTGGTGATCAACCGTCCTCTCATTCTGCTTTACACCGTTAAGCTGAACACCACCATGTCTGCTATGAACGTCCCAGCCTCTACCTCTGGCCCGGTCGCCTCCAACTCCAGCCCGAGCATTGGACCAATCCGATCGGGGCCTTCGTCAAGAAGTCGTGTCCGATTCTCCGGCTTTGGTCCTGTGAGGAAGGAGTTGCGGAGCAGCGGAGCGTCTCAACCAACCACGACGGATGCATCAACTCAGACTCCACCAAACATCATCGAGTGGTACGACGAAGTGATAGAGCAAAGGGACAGAATGCTAGAGAATACTCGCAGGGAGCTACTTTATGTCAGGAGTAAATGGGAAAAACTGATTAAGAAGTGTGAAAGCCTGTTGGACAGTGATGATAGTGAGGATGAGAGTGGATAGGTGTGTGGGTAAAGACTTGGACTGGGACTTGTGTGTATGTATGAATGTGTGCGTGAATGTGAAATACAGAGCGGGGGATAGATCACTCTGTGGCAATGGACTAACATGCCACTTAGTGATCTATCCCCCGTTCTGGTAATGTTTTTGGATGGCCTTGACCCACTTTACCAAGGCTAGCTAGTACCCCCACCACTGATAAGTGTATATATACGGGTATTGATGTGCAGTTTGGTTATTCTGCTTTGTATCGCTTAGCTGAATACCTCACTTCAACATGGCTTCCAACTGCAAAACTTCTCAGGCTTCCTCTTCTTCTTCAAGAAGGCGTGCTGCCAACGTCCTGCCTGCTACTCGTGGACCTGCTCGACCATTCCACAGCATAACTGTTGCTCGGGCAAATGCCTGCAAAGCTCCAATGCTACGGACCTTGCTGGAGGTGAGCCAAGACGGGCAAGGCTTGCTCAGTCCTGGTCAACGGCAGGAGCAAGAAAGGCGTATGGCGTACTACAGGCTGCAGGGTGTAGTTCCCAGCTTGAAGTTAGGCGATCCGAGAGTAGCAAGCATCAACGAGGCAGCGGACTACATATCACACCTTCACAGTGTTTTAGAAGTAAAGGACCAACAAATTGAAAACTTAAAAGAACAATTGAAACAATTTAACTTTAATCCTGTGGAGTTTGTGGAAGCAGTGATGAGTGATAGTGATGATGAAGGAACTGAATATATATTGGGTATGTAATGAAAGACTTGGACAGGGACATGTGTGTGTGTGTGTGTGTGTGTAGAATACAGAGCGGGGGATAGACTACTTTGCGGCAATGGACTAGCATGCTGCTTAGTGGTCTATCCCCCGCTCAAAGGGTAGCATTGGATGACCTTGACCCACTTTACAGCAAGGACAACCGGTTAACTGGTATAAAAGAGGGGGGTCTGTACATCCCGACTTCATTCTGCTTTGAACCTTCCAGTGGAACGCTAGAAAATGAGTGGATCACTGATCATTGGTAAGGAGTGGGAGTATGTAACCATAAACTATTTAAACTGTAAAGGGATGTTGAAGAAGGTGTATGATAACGTTAAAAGAATGGTTGTTGAAGAAGGTAGGGTAGTGATTGTAGCGTGGAAGAAGAAGCAGTATACAGGACAACAAGTGAGAGCAAGTGACTTTGGGGGGAATAGTGTGTTTCAAATTGGACGAGCGAACTTGGTTAATTTGGACATTGTGTTTTGGGACTTGGAAAGGTTAATTGAAAATAGTGGCAAACATGGGGAACTCTTAATTGGCAGGGAGGACAGAGTATATGAGTAAGTGTAAAAGACTGGGGGCTTATGTGTGTGTGTAAAGACTAGGACTTGTGTGGAATACAGAGCGGGGGATAGATCACTTTGCGGCAATGGACTAGCATGCTGCTTAGTGGTCTATCCCCCGCTCAAAGGGTATTATTGGATGGCCTTGACCCATATAAAGGTAGAGGGGGAATGGGTAATAGGAGGGGGAAATTGGTATATATGTAGGACTGATGAATAAAGCATTTAGTCAAGCATTTGTCTAGACACTATCAACAACAATGGAGAGCTTCAGTGTTGAGTTCATCCTCTTGGAAGAAGACATCAACGAAGTGGTGGAACTTATAGAGGAGAAGACCAGCCAGGGCACATTGGAACTTGTGAATTGCGAACCGTTGGACAATGCCGCAATCGATAAGATTGCATATTTCATGATGCATTTGTATAACGAACAAACAACCAATATGGAGTTTGTGCAGTACCTTTATCAAAACCAAGTAAATGTGCGAGTGACAATTACTTGGTGGCAGTAATAATAAAGTGTAACATATGGATGTGGACTTGGATGTGGACTTGGACTTGAGTGTGGTCTGCGGAATAGAGCGGGGGATAGATCACTTTGCGGCAATGGACTAGCATGCTGCTTAGTGGTCTATCCCCCGCTCAAAGGGTATCTTTACGTGACCTTGACCCACATAAATTGTATAGTTGGTGGGGGTATAAAAAGGGTAAGCAAATTGGATGGATACAACACTTCCATACCATGGCTCCACTTGACAACACCGTGTTCCATCGCAACAGAATTGTCTCTATTCTGGAGGTAATACCTCTAGAAATTATAGAAGTAGAGGACCAACTACCTGCGGTTGATCAAGAAGAGGAGGAGGAAGAGATAATGGATATTGAAACGGACTCTGACGAAGCTGGTTCAACGGACAATGAGGTGGACTTGCATGCCTACGAAACATTAGAGTCGTCATCTGAGTCGGAAATGGAATTCCAATTGGAAATCGAAGAAGAAGAAGAACAAGAACAAGACACTCCCCATCGTCCAATGGATAGGATGTTAGTTGCCAGAAGAATTATGTATTGTCATCGCTACCTATTCCGTGATGAGGATGATTCCGACTCTGATGGTGATGTTTCACCCTTGTAAAAAGTTTAAACAAAAAGTTAAAAAAGAATGTGAGCGGGGGATAGAGCACTTTGTAGTAAATGATGCTGCTTAGTGCTCTATCCCCCGCTCAAAATAATAATTCCAAATTACCTTGACCTACATAAACTTGCTCAAACAGACATCTTTGAAAAAACTTGTACAAATTATTGAATCTAGACCAAATATCATCAATTTATCAAGCCTACTGATAAATGTATTACAAACGGTTGTGTAAAGGCTAAATTTAGCACATGAGTGATAACCTGTTTCCATATGACGTCACTTTCCCCACCTATCTGCCTCGGATATAAAGGGTCCCGGTGGAGTGCGCTGCTCATTATTGCGTGGACATTCACAGAGTGTGCATTCAAAGCCAAACTGTTTGAAATGGCTCTTTGCGACATTTGTGGGGAAATCTTTCAAGACGAAGATCTTTTCACCATACACAGAGAATTACATGAAGACGAAGATAGAAAAGAAGATATTACCATGGATGAAATAGACTTAGACTCAATTGACCGGTTTTTGGAAGAGCACCAGAAGCAGACGGACTACTGGGACAGCTATCTACAGCAAATGCAAAGAAGAAGACCTAGTGTGATCCAATTTGCTGGTGCTGGACCATCTACTGCTACAAGACCTATTGAAGAAGAGGACACCGAAGAAGAGGACACCGAAGAAGAGGATATGGAAGAAGAAGAACTGGAAGATGTAAGACAACTGCGCACCACAGCCTTGCCAGGACGAGTTGTAACACATTTCAAAATTAATAACGTTCAATTGGAATTGGAAACATTCATAACCCAGGCTAAGGAACTTGTTGGTCAAACGTTGAGGGAAGAATTACAAAGGCTAAATTTTATTAAATTTGGAATGGTGTTAGAGGCTATGTTTAACAATACTGATGGTGAAACAGCATTGAGAGCATTCATTACCAAAAACCGAACCCTTACCTTCACCTCCGACATTGATGATATTATTGAAGAATGCTTGGAGGAACTTATAACCAAACTCCAAGAACATGAAGGAAGAGGATCTGGATGGACTTTGTCATCAATCGAAGGTATGGATGTTAGGGTTCATAAACATGGATATGGTTTAAGAGGTAGTAGTTTTATCCCTCTACCAAAGAAAATCCAAAACACTAACTCGTGTAGAAATGTTCAAAATGAGGGTAATGAATGTTTCAAGTATGCAATGTTAACCAAGTATGTTAAAAACAATCCTTGTAGAGTTGGTAGAGAATACTACGAAAATGAACACCGCTACAACTTTCAAGGTCTTACTTACCCAGTTACTTTAAAAGATATTGACAAATTTGAAAAGAAAAATCCTGGCGTTTCAGTTAATGTTTTTGGTCTGGATGATTCCAACAACGTTTATCCTTTGCGGGTAGTAAAGGTTGAGCAAAGAAACCATACGGATTTGCTATTGATAACCAAGGGTGAAATTTCCCATTATGTATGGATAAAAGACTTTGAAGCGTTAGTTGTAAAACAATTGACCAAAAGAGTAAATAGGATTACAGTTTGCAAGAGATGTTTCTGCTTTTCTTGGAAAGATTCAAGACGTGGAGGATTGGACTGGTTATTGGAACATAAAAGACTTTGCAACGAGAACTATGAAGTAAAGATAAGTCTTCCACCGCCTACCCGAGCTTCAATACAATTTAACAAGACAGTTCACCAATACCGAATTCCAATAGTGGTCTATGCAGATTTTGAATCAACGTTAGTACCACAGGAGCTGCCGGACGGCGAAGTGACTAGAAGAACAAAATATCAGTTGCATCAGCCCAACAGTTTTTGTTTACTAGTTAAATCAACCTTGTCTGAAAACCAATTGCAAAACTATGGTTTAACATCCACTCCAATACTCTACTGTGGTGAAGAAGCCGCTAAGTATTTTGTAGACCAACTGTACGATATTGCTGGAAAGGCTCAACGCTTGTTCGGTAATATTGTACCTATGGAACCTTTAAACCAAAATCAACAAGAAGAATACAACTTAGCGACAAGATGCTATTTATGCAAGAAGATGTTCAGTGAAGAAAATCCAAAAGTAAGAGATCACGATCACCTGACAGGGTTATACAGAGGAGCTGCTTGTAATTCATGCAATATAAATTACAAACTGCCAAACTTTATTCCTGTCGTTTTACACAATCTTAGCGGCTACGACTCCCACTTTATTATCCCGGAGTTAGGAAGAGATGACGGTAAAATTGATGTTCTTGCTACAACATTGGAAAAGTACATCAGCTTTTCAAAAACAGTAGGTAAAATTAAACTTCGCTTCGTAGACTCTTACAGATTTATGGCATCTAGTTTAGCCAAATTGTCAGAGAACCTAAGAAGAGAAGACCTAAAAGAAACCAGAAAAATTGTACCTGAAGATAAATTAGACCTAGTATTACGGAAAGGAGTGTTCCCCTACGATTACATAACTTCTACAGAAAAATTTGAAGAAACCAGTCTACCGCCGATTGAAGCCTTCAACAGCAAATTAAACGAAAGTGAAATCTCCGTTGAAGACTACAATCATGCATGTAATGTTTGGAACCAACTAAACATTCAAACCTTAGGGGAATATTCTGACTTTTATATAAAATTGGACGTAACTCTGCTGTGCGATGTGATGGAAGAATTCAGAAACACCTGCTTCTCCGCCTATGGACTGGACCCTCTACACTCGTACACATCTCCAGGATTAGCATGGCAAGCTATGCTAAAGTCAACCAACTGTCGACTGGAACTTCTAACGGATATTGATATGGTGCTCATGATGGAATCTGGTGTACGGGGCGGTTTGACACAAGCTGTAACACGTCATGTCAAAGCCAACAACAAGTACATCCCCGGCTTCGACGAGCAACAACCATCGGTCTACCTTGGCTATTTTGATGCAAACAACCTTTATGGTTGGGCAATGTCAAATCCGCTTCCCTACGCTGACTTCAAGTGGATCGACCCGGCCACCATCGGAGACATCTCACAGATTCCAAAGGATGGTCCAAAAGGCTATATTTTGGACTGTGATTTTGAATACCCGGAGCACCTTCATGACCATCACTACGACTTGCCTCTCCTAGCCAAGACTGAAGTTTCACCGATAGGAAGATGGCCAAAATTGATGATGACCTTGGAGAATAAAGATCGCTATGTGGCTCACTACTGGGTAGTTCAACAGGCTCTTGAATTGGGTCTACGTATAGTGAGAATTCATAGAGCAATTGAATTCACCCAGTCTTGTTGGTTGAAACCATACATTGATTCCAACACTACAAGAAGAGCTGCAGCAACAACAGCATTTGAAAAGGACTTCTATAAATTAATGAACAACGCCATCTTTGGGAAGACCTTGGAGAACAAAAGAAAACATAAAAATGTAAAATTAGTGAGTGATCCTAGAAAATTGGAAAAATTAGTGCAAAAACCAAATTTCGGAACATCAATGATTATAAATGAAAATCTAGTCGCTGTCAGTATGAAGAAAACAACAATAGTCATGGACCGTCCGTTATACATAGGTATGTCGATTTTGGATATAAGTAAAACCCTGATGTATGATTTCCATTATAACAAAATGGTTAAACATTACGGAAGGTAAAACATTGGAGTCGCATACATGGATACGGACGCGTTTATCTACTGGATAAAGACTTTGGACATGTATGAAGACCTAAGGACTTTTCCATACAAAGAAGATTTCGATTTTTCTGACTATCCGAAGAACCATCCAAATTTTAATGAAAAATATAAAAAAGTAATTGGAAAATTCAAAGATGAAGCAAATGGAATGCCTTTAGAAGAAATAGTGGCGCTGATGGCGAAATTGTATTCATTTAAGATGTACCACGAGAACAACACACCGACAGTGAAGAAAGCAAAAGGAGTGAAGACATCTTATTTGAAAAAACACGTGACATTTGACCACTACAAGACTTGTTTGTTTGAAGATACTACGATATCAGCAACATTCAACAATATCCGAAGCTTCAAGCATCAAGTCTACAGTGTCACCGAAATTAAAAAAGCGTTGTCAGCTCGGGATGATAAAAGATACATTATGCCCGACAAAATCCACACTCTTCCTTTTGGCCACTACTCTCTAAACCCTATCAACTAGTAACCTATTCTTCGTCCTTCTACAACTACGACCTTATTCCTTTCTCCTTCCGTAAAAAAATGGGGAACACGGCAAGTCCAACGCCGTGTTCCCCATTTTTTTACACAAGTTTGGATGACCTTGACCCATATAAATGATGTGAATATTTAAAACAACATTCATTGTGATTATACATGTGATACAACAAACATTGAAACCTGCAATATGAAGGACTTGAAGCAACAAATTGTCAACGAACTTCATAAACCTGCAAGAAGAAAGTTTCCACGAAGAAATACGGTGATAAAAGGAATTAATGATTTATATCAAGCGGATTTAATCGAAATGATTCCTTATAGCAAACAAAATAAAGGATATAAATACATATTGACTGTTATTAACTGTTTTTCAAAAATGGCTGATGCTTTACCACTAAAAGATAAAAGTGGCAAAAGTGTTACAAAAGCAATGGAAACAGCTATACAAAGAGACAAACATACTATTAAACATTTACAAACAGATGATGGAAAAGAATATTTTAATAAGGAATTTGCAAATTTAATGAAAAAACACAATATAAACCATTACTCAACCAATTCAGAGGTAAAAGCCTCAATAATCGAAAGATTCAACAGAACTTTAAAAAGTGCAATGTATAAAATGTTTTCCAACAGAGGATCGCACATATGGATTGATATGTTACCAAAACTTATAAACGATTACAATAACAAATTTCATAGGACTATCGGGATGAAACCAAACCAAGTAACTAGTAAAAATGAAAACCTTGTATTAAAACGTATAAAAACGAATACTAAACCAAAAGTTGAAAAACTAAAGCCTAAAAAATTTAATGTGGGTGATAAAGTGCGAATAAGTAAATATAAAGGTGTATTCAGTAAAAGATACCTGCCAAATTGGACCAATGAGGTTTTTACTGTATTCAAAGTACAACCTACAGTACCTGAGACATATATTTTAAAAGATAATAAAGGACAATTGCTTGAAGGAGGGTTTTATGGACATGAAATGTTAAAATCAACAGTAGGCGATGTATATTTAGTTGAAAAGGTGTTGCAACGGAAAAAAGATAAGGTCAAAGTACGATGGTTAGGATTTAATAAGACGGAAGATTCTTGGATACCTAAAAAGGATTTGATATAACGATAGAGAATCATTTTAGGTTGAACCATTACAAAGGATGGAGATAGTACCACAAAAAGAGAGTTTTACTATTAATAATATAGATGAACTCACAGTGGATAATTCAGAATTCAATAGTGGGAAACATGGCAATTTGTTACCAAACACCGTTCGTTGTCTGGTTACCGGACCTTCCAACTGTGGAAAAACTAATGTAGTATTCAATTTGATTACAAACCCTAAAGGATTACGATTTAACAATCTATATGTATTTTCAAAATCACTACAACAACCAAAGTATCAATTATTGGAAAAGATACTGACTAATGTGCCTGAAGTTAAATATTTAAAGTTTAATGCAAGCGAGAGTGTCATGCAGCCACAAGAAGCTAAACCATTCTCCGTGTTTATATTCGACGATGTATCTTGTGAAAACCAAAACACAATAAGGAATTACTTCGCTATGGGTCGACATAACAACATAGATAGCATTTATATTGGCCAAACTTACAGCAAAATACCTAAACAACTCATTAGAGACAATGCAAACATGTTAATTGTATTTAAACAGGACGAAACCAACCTAAAACATATATATTTTGATCATGTAAATGCGGATATGACATTTGAACGATTTAAAGAGTTGTGTGGAAAGGCTTGGGCTGAAAAGTATGGGTTCCTAACAATTATGAAGGGACAAACGCTAAACAATGGTCGATACAGGATAGGATTTGATAAATTTATATTAATACATTAAACGCGGTATAACACATTCATTGTTGTACAACACGTCTTGCTACAAACATGGTTAACCAAGAAAAATTAGTAAAAGAAATAAAATCACTTAGTGATTCTATTCGGGCTAAAAACAGAGCATTGAAACTAGGTATTAGCGAGAGGGAGAAATTCCTTGAATCTACTTTTAAACCTATTACTGAACCCTTGAAACAATTAAACAAAAAATTTGCTAAACCCGTATTGGAAGGAGATGCGATTGCACCTATTACGAAGTTTGAAAGAGAAAATGTAAAATCAGAAGAGTTTAGTGATGAAGATCCGGAATCCTCTACGTATAGTGGTTTTACCGGTGGAGAACCCGAAAGAGAGCTAGAATCACCGGACTATAGTGGAATAAAAGAATTATATGAAGTAAAAGCCAAAAGAGGACATGAAGTTGTATCAACTGCTAGTGAAGAGGAAAAAGAAGAAGAAACAAGGGAAGGTCCGTCAAACATAAGCTTGTTGGGTGAAAACATTCATAACAAAGGACCTTTAGGAAGGAAATACATGGTAAAAATGTTACTCGGAACAATTCCTAATAAGAATTACCATAGTTATGGAGCGAGATTAACAGAAGACGGTTTAATGATAGGTAATAGCCCGTTAAACGTTGACGAACATGATAATATTGTCATTGGTGATCAAAGGTATAAGGGCACAAAAGGATTATTTGAATTATTATTTGAAAATAAGCCTTCAGTATCGGTAGTGAAAGAAAAAGACATGGAAGCATATAAAAATATTTTGGAACAGACAAATGCATATAGGAGAAAGTATTTACCTGACCAGCCTCCTTTTAGATCTAAGTCTTTAAAATATAAAGAATTTGTATCCAAGTTAATACCAACTAGAAGACAAACAATGCCGTTAACACAAAGAAAACCTGTAAAACGAAGATTTATGGCATCCACTTTGGATGTAAGTGCTCAGGAACGAAGAAAAAGAAGTAAGTCCGTTACGGGTACAGGTTTAATGAAGAAACTATATAACACAAATGTGATTTATTACAATAATATCAATAAATTGGTGGATAGAATGAAACTAATACATGAAGCTAAAGAAGCGGGTCATACTGGATTGGAAAACGAATGGGTGGCTTTAGTGGATGAACTCCGAAACCGTGGGGTAATCTCATAAAAATGCGTTACTCCCTAGAATACTATTCAGTTGCACCATGAGTGTCGACAAGTTCGGACGTTACTCCTCGGATGGGTTATATTATGCCAATAGTTTAAAAAGAAGTGCTGGTTTACCACAAACACCTGATGGAGATTATGATATGAGTAATAAAAGGTTAAAAAACATAAAAGATCCTACGGATGAAAACGATGCAATAAATCTAAAAATATTAAAGGAAAAGATATCGCCAACATTAAGACTACAAAATAACACATATGACGCAGAAGATCATAGAATCATCAACGTTGGTAAACCAAATCAAAACGGTGATGCAATAAACAAAGGTTATTTGTCATCTGAATTAAAAAATACGTTAAAATTCAATGGGAAAACGTATAGTGCCAACAATAAACGTATATCCAACGTAGATGACCCTAAAGATGCAAAAGACAGCGTAAATAGACGCTATTTACATTCTTTGATACCTGAAAAGACAAAAGATGGATTTTCTTTTTATAAATTTGTTATTAACGATATAGGTTATCCAAAAAATGAAAATGATGCTGTAAATCTCAAATATATAAAAGATCATTGTGTCATACGTGATGTGGGAGTTATCGATTGTCTTGGCAATTGTTTGGCGAATGTAAAAGATGGTTCAGCACCATCTGATGGTGCAACAGTGGGTCAAATGAAAGAGACTTTAAAACAAGAAACAACTGGATTTGCAAAACGAGATGAAGTATTATCAAAGCAAGGGGATGACTTTATTCAAGGTAATGAAAAATTTCATTTATTGACATACAAAAACGCTTATTGGGATTGCAGGCATGGAAGGTTATCAAATGTGTCATGGGGTCATGCAGATAGAGACGCGGCTGCCTTAGGACAAACAGTACATCTAGATCCAAATAATTACCATGCGTTTTTTATATGTAGTAATAAAAAATTAACAAACATGGCGCAAGGAAGAGAAGCAAATGATGCTGCAACTGTAGGACAGGCTATCACATTATCACAAATGGATAGCAAAGTGTATACTTGTAATAATAAACGTATAACAGACCTTAAAGACCCTGAACATGTGGATAATGCTGTCACTGTTAATTTTCTTGTAAAAGTTTTAGGAAATGCATTATTTGATGTATACAATCTTATTGGTATTCGTTCAGGTCGTACTCCTTTGTTGGAATCTGAGAGAGGTACTTGGATTAAACGGGAAATTGTTCAAAAATATTTTATCAACCCTAATACAAAAAAGTTTAGATCATCGGATTGGGGTGATTTTGATATTTAATAAAAGAACACAATAAACGACTTCATTTATGTCCAACTTGTCATAGAGGTAACACATAAGTTGTACATTGCGATTATAAAAGGACAATAATGACGTTCCAGTACATCAGTCCATATAGAGACACTGTAAGGAGAGGAGGTGGGATCACGTCCACAGCGGTTTCTCTGTTAAGTAAAGCTTTAAAACGAATTCCAGTAGGATCCATAGTAAATAGAGCAATAGACGCATTACCATACGAATTTCATATACCGGGAGGTTATCAGTATTGCGGACCAGGAACTAAATTGAAAAAACGACTGGAAAGAGGCGATCCTGGCATAAATAAGTTAGATCAGGCTTGTAAAGAACACGATATCGCATATTCCACGTTTGCCGATTCAAAAAATAGATCAATAGCTGACAAAAAGCTTGCGGACATAGCTTGGCAACGAGTAAAATCAAGTGACGCTAGCATAGCAGAAAAAGCAGCAGCTTTAGCAGTAACAGCAGGTATGAAGGCTAAAACAGCAGTAGGAGGTGGAAGAAGGAGGAGAAGGAGAGTAAAAAGGAGGTCAACCACAAGAAAACATGGAGGAAATATAAAAAGAAGACGACGATCTACAAGAAAAGGCAGGAAGAAGCCCACCGTGTGGTCAATGGTAAAAAACGGGGCAGGTCTTTACCTAAGACCTTATCGTGCATATTAAATGAAAGAAATCAATTGGTCATACCACATAAAGCATTAACCAATATTGAATTATTTAAATATATTTCCTGTTTAAAAATACCATTTTTCCGCGGTGTGTTTATGAAAGACAGTTTACCAAAGAAAATGTGGCAAAATGAGACTGGAATTGTAAATTTGGATAATACTGAAGGGCCTGGCACCCATTGGGTTTGTTATAAGAAACTAAATAACAATGTATATTATTTTGATAGTTTCGGTAATTTGCCACCACCAAAAGAACTTCAAAATTACTTTAAATCTGCTAAAAACATATATTATAACTATAAAAGAGAACAACCTGATAATACTTCAATATGCGGCCATTTATGTTTGGAATTTCTAGCTAAAAGTATCAGTCACTATTGAGATGTCTTCCTATACGGTATCATTAACAGGAAAATCGTCCACTTTACGAAGTATCCTTTTTCCAGCGTTACGCTTGCAAAAAGGAAGGTTTTGGGAGGCGGCACTATTGGATTTTACAACTTACAACTCTATCCCCAATGTTACGGAAGGTAAAAATAACGTATTGCATTATTATAAGGGAAAGGATGCCAGTGGAAAATTTACAGACTTACAAGAGTGCAGGTTACCCACAGGTTCTTATGAAATTGATCATATAAATGAATTTTTGCAAACTAAAATGGGAAAAGACAATATAACATTAAAAGGTAATAATAATACGATGAAAGCTGAAATTACTTCCAAATATTATATAGATTTCACTCAACCAAACTCAATTGGTGATTTATTAGGATTTTCCAACGATGAGCCTGTTTTAGAACCAGATGTAACACATTCCGGTAAGAAAACAGTAACAATATTAAAAGTCAATAGTATAGACATAACTTGTAACATTATACAAGGTGCTTACAGGGATGGGGCTAACACCCACATCATACATACTTTTTACCCAAGTGTACCACCTGGATTTAAAATTGTTGAAAAGCCACAAAACCTGGTATATCTACCGTTGAACACCACTTTCATTTCAGACATCGTGTTGAGCGTATTGGATCAAGACGGTAACTTGGTAGACTTCAGAGAAGAGCCTATTACGATTAGATTACATTTAAAATCGACACTTTAATACAAAACCATGGGTTTAACATTTAAAAGCGAACAACCTACGGGAAACCGCATTAGTAGCTCTTCAGCTGTGGAGGAGTTAACACGCGAGAACATTCGTTTCTTAGAGAGAATTGGATTAAAATTAACCGAGTATGGATATACTGGATATAGCGCAGGGTCCAACATTCGACGAAACCCTATGGGAAAAAGAATATCACACCCACAACCCTTACACTTCATCGAAATTAAACAATAACGATGAAATTCGTATTCCCATACAAAATCAAGACATTTACACACTACCATGTGAAAGTTACTTGTATATTGAAGGACAAGTTACTAAAAAGGACGGTACTACTGTTGGTACAACAGTTCCATTTATAAATAATCCTATGGCTTTCCTATTTGATGAAATTAGATATGAAATATCAGGTGTAACAGTTGATTCCACTAAAAAAGTAGGTATTACGACAACTTTAAAAGGATTAACATCTATAACACCCAATGAAACCAATTTACTTAAACCTGCCGGATGGGTATTACCTACGATTGACACGATCACTCCAAATCCAAATGGATATTTTGATTTTCATATTCCATTACGTTTGCTGCTTGGTTTTGCTGAAGATTATAGGAAAATAATATTAAACGTTAAACAAGAATTAGTTTTGTTGAGATCTTCTAACGATAAAGACATTATTAAAGCTGCAGATGCTACTACAGATGCGACTTTAGAATGGAAATTAAAATTAGACAAAATTGTATGGAGAGTTCCACATGTTAAATTGGCTGACGAGCATAGAATGCTACTTTTAAGAAAATTAAAAGCCGATCGTGATATTGTTATTCCATTTAGAAGTTGGGAATTTCATGAGCATCCCAGTTTACCTACTACGGATCGACACACTTGGACTGTTAAAACATCGAATTATGTAGAACGAGCCAGGTATATTATATTTGGTTTACAAACAGGTAGAAGAGACGCCATTACTAAACATGCAGGACAATTTGATCATTGTGACTTGAAAAATATTAAAGTTTATTTAAATTCACAATTCTTTCCATACGACAATTTAAATGTGTCATTCACTAAGAAGAAATACAGTATATTGTACGATATGTACGCGAGATTCCAAAGTTCATATTACGGTAAAACAAATACACCTTTATTACCACCTGACAAATATTTCGATGCCTACCCAATAGTTGTAATCGATTGTTCTAAACAAAATGAATCAGTAAAGTCTTCAAGTGTGGATATAAAAATAGAAATGGAATTCAACGATGCTATACCGGCTAATACAACTGCATACTGTTTAATTCTACATGATAAAATCGTAACATACACACCTTTAACTGGAATTGTTAAAAATGTATTGTAAGAACCGGTTTTGTTTCATTCCGCGAGTATAAAAGCAGAGCGTACAGACCGCTCCTCATCAGTTTGTTGCCTACTGTTGTATGGGTAGCATCGTATTCAATATGGCTTCTCCTAGTGGTACACCTGAAAATGTGGTAGATATTGAGAAGGAGATATCTGAGTTTTTAGATCCTCAAGGTCACCAGGAAGGAGGTGAACAAAACGTTTGCGGACAACTTCACGCCAGTAATAATGTTGAAGAAAAAGGTAAAAGAAGAAAGACTATACAAAAAAGAAAAAGGGATATTGAAGATAATATTTCTCCAAACATATTGAGTGAGGTATTTTTGCGAATATTTTACCCAATCTCTTCCAGTTTGGATAAAAGTGTTTTAATCGGTGTTATGAAATCTACAGATTATTCCCCTACTGTAATTTTAACTCATGGACCCAAAATGATTTTGTTTACGGACAGTGCTTGGGAATCGTTTATGAAACATTTGCATCTACTAGAATGCTATTTAAGTAGTAACATGTTTGGAAGAAAGACAAGAGTAGGACTTTTGGATTCAAATGTGGAAATTGATATCATTAAACAACGTGGTGATCATCAGCTACGGTTTAGAGACACAACAAGACATGATAACAAAATTCAACTTAATCGAGAGGAGTTTTTCATTTTAACTTGTGCTACTGAACCTATAACAAGATACTTGAGACAACTGGTGTTTTCAAGTTCGATTATTAAAGATTATCTGGAAGACACTTTGGACAAACAACCGGACGCACCTATATTATACGGACCTGTGGATACTTCTATATTTAATAGAGTTCCTCATGAAGTACAGATGTGGAGACAATTGGAAAAGTACGCTCAACTACATAAGAAATCAGTAAAACAGGAAGAAGAGGAAGATGGAGGAGAAGAATCAAGTGTTAGTGATGAAAATGAAAATAAGGAAAATATAAAGATGGAAACTTAAATGACAATGGTTAGTTTTTAAAACAATAACCAACATTTTGTGGGGTTAGGCCTATTGGGGACGGTGCCCACGTTAAATATACACCAACGCGCCAACAACTGTACGGCCTGGTATAAAAGTAGTACCTACCGTGGTGTGGAAATCAGTTGACCTCCTGACTTCGTAATGAGCAGACGTGTGACCTTCAAAATGGACAAGGGAGAAGAACAACAAGTTAAGTCCAAGCCTGGTATTATTGAGTTTCAAGCGTTTCGTGGTAATGATGATAGATTCATTATAAAAGAACTTGTGTTTTTGGACATGAATACAAGTGTTCCTTATTCGTTTTAGCGAATTTCCCATAGGGAATAAGCTATTACCGTAGGTCTCATGGAAAGACCTAAGCCCGGGACCATGTTACTTTTTCGTTTTGAGGTGCCCAGAGACTAAAAATAATAGTCATTAAAATTTTTATATATATATGTATATATATATGTATATATATATGTATATATATATGTATATATATATATATGTATGTGTCCCTAGACACGATAACTCTCGTAAAAATGGTCCGATCGACACCAAATTTGGTAGAGATGTGTAATCCTACGTTTATTCGGATGAGTTCGAAAACCAGACATATCGACCTACCGGAAGGGGTAGTTTTGGGGGGTTTTGTACCCCAAAAATGGGTTTTTTGCATTTTTCATATGTAAATTTTAAAAATTTTTAATTTTTATTTTGACCATTGGATTTAGCTCAAAAAAACACACAATTTAGTATTTTGAAGCTTTGCTCTATCTCCATTGGTTACCGAGATATTACAAAGTCTAAAGACAGTACATTGTCTTTTGGGGCTCCAATGTTAATCTTATGGAGAATAAGGATGTGTTAATATTTCACTTATTAACCAATATTTTTGGATGAAACTTAGTATTTAGCTTCATTTGGTTGAGATTCATCCATTTACGGTAAAAAAATCTTGGTTTTTGTACTTATCATGGCAGCAAACCTGCATACTCTTTTCCCATGTTAATCATATGGAGAATAGGCAAACTCTTTTATTTATGGACAGATATTGATGAAACTTACTATATGGCTTTATATGGTCGAAGTAAATTTTTTCTATGCTAAAAACCTACTTTTAGTGTCCCCCATGGCAGCATACCTGCATACTCTTTCCCTATATCTTAAGGAGAATAGACATTTATTTCCCTATTTATGAGCACGTGATGAAATTTTGTTTACAAGTTTAGCTGGTCAAAATTAATATTACTAATTTGGAAATTCGCTGAGTACGCAGGTCTGCTGCGACGGGGGGTATTTATTTAAACCACCATGTTCTTATTCGTCTTTAACTAGTAAAGCCGCTACTACCAACAGATGGATTTCAAAACACTTCCATCATATCGATTGGTATGATGGTTTTACAAGTTACACGGACTTGTATCACATTATGCATCACTTTTCAGACAAGTTTACCAATATTTACACAAAGGGGCTGGAAAAGAAAAGATGGATCGAAGGATTTACTCATGTTTCGGTTAATGATGTGGAATTGGATAAGAATTATCAATACATGCTGGAAACCATATGTATTTGTACAAAAAGCCCAGAACATGATAAAGATAGACATTGCGCTTTGAAAAATGCCTATAAACTCGCCTCTTACCTTCAAAGTGGGGAATTGGGGAGTGGTGGGGGTAACGGAGAGTATATAAGTGGGGAGCAGACAGGGACCTGGCATGAGTATTACTCGAGATTCCGAGACGACAACATCTCCGAGCAAGAAGACGATCTGTAACCTGACCATGGCATCTCACCAGTTCCTTCAGACTTTGGTCGAGCAGTTCAATGCTCACTCCAAGTCAACAATATTACCTGTAAAGAAGTGCTCGGAACTAAAAGACGAGAAGCACTACATAATCCATGCTATGAAGAAGATGGAGACTACAGTTGGGGAGGCCATCTGCTGCAGTCTCAGCGAGGCACCGTTTACTCCGGGGGATGAACCAAAGTTCCAGGTGTACCTGCCCAAGAGATTCGTCCATCTTCTACAAAACGAGGATCTTCGCTCTATTCAACCCGGGTGTCTATACCTGGTGTCCCACGGCTGCACGGGTAGCAATTCTACAGAGTTGACCATCCACATCGCTGACAAGCAGCAGTGTTAGATTTAAGTTTTAATGTTGTACATATGTTGTTGTTGTAATGTTTTATAAATAAACGAATCATAAAAGACAAAAAAAATAAAAAAAAACAAAAAATGCAACATATCAATATGTGACAGACTTCACGTATTGATATGTTGCATTTTTTTTTAAACTTCGCGGGTGACCTTGACCTTTGACCTTTGCATTTCACAATTACCCCCACTACTGTAATTACCCCCACTACCGCACTAGGATTCAAACCTGCTTGGATGCGAAAAACGGTCAGTCTGTTGCCAACTAGCAAACGATGAGCACCTTGTACGAGCTTTGCATACAACGAGTTATAACTCACAAGGACTTGTTCCCAACATGTTTACAAGACAATATCCCACTAACAATAAAAGAAGATGTCAAACGCTACAGGAGGGAAAATACAGGGTATTCGGAATACTCCTGGTATAAGTTCCACGACGGGGAAAAGTTTTGTAGGCCTTGTGGCGAGGCCGCCGTCAGAGACCTTCGGCGATTCGTACAGGATGGTGGTATAAAACAATTCGGATTTCTAGCGCCACTGTTTCGATTTGAAAATTACAAGGACACCTGCGCTATTTGTTCCATTCCATTGTATCGATGGAAAAAGTTTAGAACTGTTTAATTGGATTTTCTATACCCCCACCACTATTACCCCCACCACTTTTTCATGTACCTCCAAGCGCTGTGCCTCGGCTTCATTTCTACTCCAGCAGCCAACCTAGCAACATCAAGATGTCTCTGAACGTTAGTTGCGCAAGTTACGAGGAGGTGAGCATCAAGACTCAGCAGGAGCTAAACGACTTATACAAGGAGTTGCAGCTGATGGTGGCACGAGGCTACCGTATAAATGTGCAAGTTTACGCTTGCAATATACGGAACACCCGGCAGTCAAAGGAAGAGCCTGGACACTCCTCGACGGCTTCCTCACCAGCGTCCATGAAGACCGAGCCAGACAACTTGGACTACTTCAGCTGACTAGCAGTTGTATTTCTTGTCCTAACCATTGTAGAATATGTATATTTTTTCATTATATTAAAGAAGTAAAAGAGCAAAAACACCTATCTTGTTACTGACATATAAGCTCAGTAACAAGATAGGTTTTTTTAAAACACAATTTGGATGACCTTGAAACTTCCCCCTCCACTGCTTTGTTACCCCCACCACTTGACTATTGGTGTACATGGCACATCGCAATTGGAAACCTCATTCCATCTTCAACAGCCACACCGACAACATCAACAATGGCAAACCTACCAACAGATGAAAGATGTCCTCACGCATGTTGTGACTTCGTCCACGAATTGGAGAAGAGGATGCAGGAGAGGGCGATAAGAAGAAAACAGATCCACTCAGAAAATATCATGATAGTCAACGGCTATCTTTTATTGTTCGGCCTTATTATGGTTGTACTTTTCATACTGTACGGCATAGTCACATGTGTCGGCAAGGTTGCAGAAGAAAACGCTCGCCACCATCAATTGGAAAGTTTCAATGTTACTTTGTAAGTTTTCCTTTTTTTTAAAACTCCGTTTGGATGACCTTGAAAATTCCCCCACTACTCCACCACACCCCCCACCACTTCACCATGTTCCTGCATGAGCATCACATCAACCGTCATTCCTTGTCCGACAAGCAACCATGGCAGACAACAACACCATCAGCCAAGCTGACTCCACTACTGATGTCGGTACAAGTACGGGTTGGACACTGTCGATCGATAGTGTACACTATTTGGAGTCAATTTGCGAACGTATGAAGGAAATACTGCGGGACAACCCTGGGATCATAATACAAATGAATTTAAATTATGATTGGTCCCAAGTTAGAATGCAAGGGGACGACAACAACGGTCAACAATCTCCACAATATTCGCCCATGTCCCCGATCTATCCTTACGGCGAGTCTGACGTCGATGAAGATGAGGCTGATGAAGATGCAGGGGACAACGAGGCTGAAGAGGAGTAAGCTTCATTCCTTTTTTTTAAAACCTAAATTGGATGACCTTGAGAATTCCCCCTCCACTATTTCCTTTTTTTTTAAAACCCAAATTAAATGACCTTGAAAATACCCCCTCCACGTACTTTTGGTTTACCCCCTCTACTTTTCAATACTGTTACCACAGTCTGTAGCTCACATCATTCCTTGCTTAGCTATCATGGCGGACAGCACTCTTTCTCGAGTTGACTCCACTACGGATGAAGAATGGCCATTTTCCTGGAATGTTCATCTGCAAGACTCGGCAGAAGTGGATATGTTGCATGAGAAATTGGTGTATGTATTAAACGAAAACCCCAACATTGAATGTAGAATGACTATGGATTTCGATGCGACAGGGGTCCACACTCAACCTTCCACTTCCAGCCAGCCTGAACCTCAGCTACAGCCAAAGAACTTTACACATCTTTACACTCCAATACGGCCGGAGGATGTGGTTATCAGCGAGGCAGACTCTACTACAAGTTATATTGAACCAACGAATTGGAAGCTTGTTGTTGACACCTTACACAAGGTCGACTTAGTATGTGACAAATTAAAGGAATTGATGATGCAAGATCCTGGTCTTCGTTTTAAAATTGATTTGTTTTTCATCTGGGGAGCACCTGCACGGGGCTCTTCGTCTGACAGCTCTCTAAGTACAACGGATGAGGAGGAGGAGGAGGACGACTAGTTATCTTTTTTAAAACTCCGTTTGGATGGCCTTGACCTTTCCCCCTCCACTGAGTTTATTTAAGGTGCACTCTCAATGACTGCAGCATCATTTCATCGCGCACCTTCACCACAGCAACATGGAGAGTCAACTCAACTACTGTTGCGAACGGAAATGTTTTTCATGGCCGAATGACATTGATGTTGCGGATGGCTTGGCGTGTAGAAAATGTGAAGCTTTTGGTCAATGCATGTGTAAGTGCAAGTCTTGGAAGAAGCCGAAACCGGAGTTGAAGACATTCCATGTGTACCAGATGAGAGGGCATAAGTACACTTGTTGCCCTGAACGTTGCATTGAATTCACATTAAAACAGCTAACTGGCTGCAAATTGTGCAACAATCATTTTGCAGGTTTTTGCAAACATTATTTAGGAGCCTGTCAGTACAGATCAACTTGGCATACAGAAGCACTCACTATCAATGAAATCGCTATAGATACACAAGAGTAGTCTTTCTACTCTTTTCTTTTTTTAAAACTCCATTTGGATGACCTTGACCTTTCCCCCTCCACCCACCTTAGTTTATATAAACCCCATTCCCACTGACCACAGCATCACTTCATCGTGCTCCCTCGTCAAAGCAACATCAGCTATGGAAAGTAAGCGCATCTCATGTTGCGAGCATAGGTGTTTGGAGATACAAGGCGTCACATATTGTGCAAAGAAGCGTTGGGAGGAAGAGACGGGGACAACCTATTGCTGTGAGGATAAGTGTTTCCTCTTACCAAAGTGGCAAGTGGATGGGCTGGCCTGCCGGCAATGTGAATGCTTCGGATGTTGCAGGTGTAGATGCAAGAACCAACAGCTGCCACCACCGGTACTACAAACTTTCAAAATCTACAAATCCAAATACTTTTATACTTGTTGTCCGCAGCGGTGTATTAAATTTCACTTCTCCAATCTTACCAATTGTCGGAAGTGCTACGGACAACCTGATGGGTGGTGCACCTGTTTTCTAGACTCCTGCCGCTACAGATCGGATTGGTTTACAGATCCGTTGGAAATTGATGAGGTCGCCCAGGAAGCACAAGAGTAGTCTTTCTACTCTTCAACTTTTTTTAAAACTCAATTTGGATGACCTTGAGATTTCCCCCTCCACTTCCCCATATACCTAGAGTACACAGAGCCTGATAGTCAGTCACTCGGTGGCTGTCGTGGGGTGCGCATCGGTGTCGGCGCTCCGTTGTTAGGTTTTCAAGGTCACAGTAATATCAAATTGTTGGTGTTGTGCTGGTTCAAGGTCACCTGAGGAATAACCGATTGCCCATTTAGGCAGAGTCATGTCAGAAACTCGAGTTTAACTTGGCACTTTTGCCGTTTCTCGTCGAAAATCCGCTCCAAGTGGTCAAGGTCACGGGGACTCTGACTGAAACTCGGAGCGTAGTGCGAGAAACGGCAAAAGTGCCAAAAAATTTTAAGTTTCGGCGTGACCTTGACCTCAGTGGCGTCGGTGACGTCATTTTGATGACGTAAGGGGTGATGACGTCATCAGCACGTCATTTCTGTGACGTCATGGGTGTGACGTCATAGAAATGACGTCATTAGTGATGACGTCATCGATGACGCAATCGATGACGTCATCGATGACGTCATCGGTGAGGTCATTGACCTCGATGACGTCATCCCTCAGGTGACCTTGAACTGAGCCAGCACCAACAATTTGACACTACTGTCAGACTAAATAAAAAATTAAAAGTTTCCAACTTGTAAGTTACATATATTTCACAAATTAAAAAATATTCATATTGTTAGATTCTACATTTCATACAGAAGCCGAATATATACGTTTTATAGCATATCAACCAGTTTGGTTAGGTCCAGGGGCGTGTAAACGGCGGCGCTGATTTCGCCGTAGATGCTAGGTTGAAGGGGGGGATTTCACGTAAAGGAACGACACAGGAGTACAGCGCGCGCAGCCTGGTGTTGAGTTGCCCAATTAAAAAAACCGGCAGAATTATTAAAGCCATAAGGTCTGTTCTTCTTATAAGACTCTGTATTCATAGGCTGGGCTGATGCTGATAGAGATGTGCCGAAAAGAACAGAACAGTTTTATTGGAACAGTTACCCGTTTAAAACAGTTTTGTACCGGAACAGTATGGTGAAATAGCCTGTTCCAACTATTCCAATCAACTCGGAGTTCACGGTCCATAACACGCGTCTGAGCACTACACTATTCCCTCACACTCACATTCGTTTGGAATAGATACGAGTGTGAAGTGACATAGGACCTCCGAAGCTAGTTTCAAAGTTTGCCAAGTGTCTGAATGTGCAATGCTGAGGGCTGTAGTAACTGTAATCAAACCCGATTTTAATTATTTTTGAAGGTTGATATTTTATTAAAACTGAAATTGAATTAAACATAAAATGTATTTCGTGGTTGTCATTAATAGGATATTATCCAAATGAACTTTAACATCTCATTAATTAAATGAATTAATATGTTATTTTAGAAAACGTTACACGTTCATCGACGCGTCGTGTGAGAAATTCATAGAAAAAATTATTAGGTGAGAGAACATTTCAGCAGGAACAGCGAAGTTGTTTGGTACTAGGCCTAGTAGGGTATTGCAATTGCTGTTGTAAACTATTCCGTAACAGGATAGATACGCAACAGCATCATGGGAGTCGCCAGACTCGCAGAACAGTATCATATGGGATGTTGAAAACTGTTGTTCCAAACTGTTCCGCTGGAACAGGTATATGAGGCTAGTGTCTGCGCGGAACAGCTCCATGCGGAACTGTTCCACTAAATAGTCTAGTACGGTACATCTCTATGGGCTGATGACAGCGAAGAATACGAATACGGCTCCCCCCTCCCACACCTCGCCCCACCACTACCACATCGTCTGCCGCGTGCAAATAAAGAGGCTCGTCCACGCATCCGCGCAGACTGCAGTCTGTCCTTTGCCGCCTCACCACGATACGGCTATGTGGCCTGCGACCATGACGATGACAACGCGCCCTGCATACAGATATCAAATTTTAATTTCTCCAAAATTTTGCCGCCCTTGAAATTTGCCGCCCTGGGCATGTGCCCATGTTGCCCATGCGGTAAATCCGGCCCTGCCAACGAGCAAGGCTCAGTTAACCTGGTAGGCCTACTGTAAATTTTATGGAACGTAAAATAATATATGATGGGAAAATATTTAAAAGGATAGGCTAAGATATTTTTCTGCTGGGACATGTTTGTCTAAACGAAAATGTTCAGAGATATTGGAGTTGAAATTTTGTTCCATGTTCTTCTTACGGAAAAATAAAAATTTCAATTGCCGTTATGTCCTCAACCGTTAGGATTTCGTTAAAAGTCAAAATATAAAGAAGTCTTAAAATTACGTGTATAATCTAAAAATGTCACACAAAGTGGGGGTTTGTGTTTAATATTAGTGACTACCGGTCTGGGAAGGTGACTTCTGGTACACCCCGTCCATTTAAATTAGTGTCAATCGATAGAACAGAACCGATTTACCTATAATGGCACAGTTTTTTTTTTTTTTTTTTTTTTTTTTTTTTTAAATAGTTCTCTAAGTTTTAAACATTCCATTATAAGCTACGGTAAGCATTATTAAATTACATAATCATAAAATTATAATTGAAAATAGGTCTACAACACTTACGTTATCATTTCTCATTGTACAACATTCATTATTGTCGTTTGTCCAACTTTTACAATTAATCAACAAAGAAAAAAAAGATAAAATAAACGTAAAGGTGATTTAAATACGTTAGGATGCACCATTATTTATTGTGGTGCGGTTGGCAACGTCGTGTGTAGCGCCACTAGCGGCGAAAGGCGGAGGCTGCCGCGCCTGGTTAGGGAATTCCGAGTTAGTGAATTCCGCCGGACGACAGTTAGCCAATTCCACCCTACGCACATTGGAATCCACTGACTGGCGGTTAGGCAGTTCCTGGTTAGCCAGTTCCGGCTCGTGACACGAGTTAGGGAGTTCCGAGTTAGCCAATTCCATCGTCTCGAATTGAAAAGTTGTCTTTTTTGTTTACAAAAACACTTTGTAAAGCAGCAGTGGTGTCAAATTTCAATGTAAGATATGGATCACCTGGAGCAGTAAACAAATCGACAAAATTACGTCTTAGATTGGTCTAAATAAGGTCTAGTTTTCATTTTGCGGCTTTATAAGGCATTTTCCGAGGGATACCATATTTTTCCAATCATCTAGGGGTCATAAGAAATCCATTGACACCAAAACGGCCTCGATCCGTTCTGTAGTTCTCTCTCTAGACCCTTAAATGCACTCTTTTATTATATAAGATGTATATATATATATATATATATATATAATATATTATATATATATATATTATATATACATACATATACATATATATGAAAATGAGCGAACGGTGTTTTTGGCTTCTGGGGACCTCAAAATGAAAAAGTAACATGGTCCCGGGCTTAGGTCTTACCATGGCTACTACCGTAATAGCGTATTCCCTATAGGGAAATTCGCTAAAAGATTATTCTTTAAAAAAAGAGGCCAAAGCCAATTTGGCCTCTCCAGTTGTTCACTGTCAAGACAATTTGACTGCTAAACATTTTAACTGTTCCAAACGTTTTCATTTTTTAAAGTATTATTTATATTAAAAAGGAAAATAAACTCCCAACCTAAAAAGTTACAAGTACAACACTTTTTTAATCTAACTTTTCAGAACTTCACAAATTGTCAATATACTAACGCAAAGAGGAATATATGGTGAAAACACAAACCCTTTTAAGCCCGGCCTATTGAACTTAACATTTCAAAGACAGGTAACAGTTTAAAGCTTGTTGAACATAGTTTTTAATGATATTGAAAGCTTTATGGAGTTCAGAAAATGAACTGCCACTCCACTCCCACTTACATGGCATAACCTAGCCTAGATTGTTCTTGCCACCTCAGGCAAGATGGACAAGCTCAACATTGCTTCGGTTCCTGACCGCCAAGGGATGTAAGATGTGAAAGTGTTGTAAGACTTATTTTGCACAGTATTACATAACTATACAACACATAAGAGTAAAAATTAAGTTTATTATAAAGGAAATGGTAACTGAGTTTGATTTTATTGAAAGTTTTTCCCGTGATGCAAAAGAAGAATCCACATGGTAACACCGACACCCGATTTACGAGACGTTCTATTCTCACCTCACCGGAGAGGAATAAAACGTTGAGTTGGTGTACAACGTTGAATGTTGACCCATGACAGAAAAATAACTCCGTTGATCTGGTTCTTCTTAGAGATGAGCATCGATAGAAAAACATCGATGTTGACCATCGATGTTAACATCGAACTAAAACATCGATGTGTGGAAAACATCGACCTCTAAACATCGATGAACATCGGACCCAAACATCGATGTTTTTATGAAAATCCCGAATTTTGTAAAAAAAAGGCCATTGGATAAAAACGTCAATCTTTTAGTTAAAATTCCGTAGTTTCGTAAAAAGGATAGGTAAACCCACAATGACACACAACAAATTTAAATCAAACTTTATCAAAAATGTATTTATTTCGTCATTTTTAATAGTTACAAATTACGATGAATGGATTATTGCTGCCTCCTCTCACTCCCAGCTCCATAGGGTATCGTCAATTGAGTGAAGAAAATACTACTTTTGAAATAAGTCGCGTCCTTAGAGAATCTCCACTCTAGTAGTGTATAATAACAAAATTAATTTTCATTTTGAGAGTAGGTTTTTTTTACAAACTTGGTAAAAATAAAACCAACAATTTCGTTTTTTACGACTAGAAATATCAAACAGAAAAAAAACATCGTGTATTGTACTAGGTATACAATGCAGTTGTCTGCTTGCAATATTGAGCGGAGCGACTATTTTTTAGATCAATAATAGCAAATGTTTTATAGGTAATGCATAAGTGAGCTCGTTCGCTACGCTCACTCGCCTTTGGGTCAGCTCGTTCGCTACGCTCACTCGCCATCAATTTAGTTCGTTCGCTCCGCTCTCTCACCTTTTGGGTCGGCTCATTTGCTGCACACACTCGTCGCCAGATTTAGGTTGTTCGCTGCGCTTACTCGCCACAAGTCTGCAATACTCTAATAATTTTTTATTACGCAGGTTTGCTGCGATATTAAATGGTGCGTCGTCCAAGATTTGCACTTCCTCTCCGTAAACGTGGCATTTCATTCAAATACAAAGGTAAACAAACCACTAAAATAAACAAAACAACAATTTCACATAAAACTACTGTATTCACAAACAGCTGATAGTAACAGTCTGCAGTTAAATTTGATCCTTATAACAGCTATATAATGAACACACAGTAAACAAACCAAATAAAATATTTCTCCTATTAAAATAACATGGTAACTTTAAAGGGCCGTAGGGCAGAACCCTTATGTCCGATTTGGACCATTTCAGATTTATACCTTCCCATAGATGGTTACTATGACCGAGTAAAATTTCGTTATGATCACTTCAGCCGTTCAGGAGGAGTACTTGTAAATAAAAAGCCAGAGTGTAGTATAGGAGCTTCGCTCGCTTCGCTCGCTCCGCTCGAAAATTCGAAAAACATCGATGTAAAACATCGATGTACGATAAACATCGGTAACTCACCATCGATGGCAAAAACATCGAACATCGAAAGGAAAACATCGATGTTTCGAAAACATCGGCCATCGATGCTCATCCCTAGTTCTTCTGGAGTCATCCTGAACTGGAACTTCGTGGATGGCGGAACATTCATTGGGAAGCACGACTTTTAGCAGCATGTAGAGAAATGCTTTAATAGGATAACAGAGCCTGAACATGCTCAAAGATATGTTAATTCAAAGATAAAACCAATGATATTGATCAACAACTTGACAGTCGCGAGTAATCTCTTATAAACCATTTATGACATTTTATCTGGCCTGTTAGAAAGTCAACTTGTTGGTTACTAACCGGAGGTAGTTGTGTGCTAACCCAAAGCCACATTAGATTAACTTACCTCGTACCGGTACCTGAATTGCTCTTTCAACTAGTAGCCAATAATATTCAGTTTTAGTTGCGTTGATGAGTTTTTCGCTTTTGAAAAACTATAAATTTTAATACTTCACATACGACTAACGCAGTACATACTTCAGTAAATGTAAATTGTTATTATCGTAATGAACATTCTTTGTAAATGGTGGTAAATACTTATCGGTACTATCTTAGATACTGTTCTTGGAGATTCATCCAGATGGCCATCCGGCGTTGGCTGTCTTCAGGATGCCAGAAGACTTTCCGGACATAGGCTAACAGTAGTCTATTTGATGAGGGCGAGACTCGTATTCAATAGCCTTGGGTGAGAACATCAAGGAGCTAGGTTGGTTTGTAGATGTGTAGGTGAGAGTATTTTAAAATTCCACAATGTTTGGGATGTTATTCTCTGGCTTCGTGATTCATGGACTCGGTTAAACTATTAAAACTATTTGACCTTTGTAAGCTCTGTAATCATCTTTGAATTTACTAACTAAATTCTCTCCCACTAGTTGAAATTTCAAAGAAATTAGAAGAATTTGGATTATTTTTTATCAGAATATTCAAGCGTATTGTTTTAAGATTTTAAATTATGCTTAAATGAACATCACATGTTCTTGTGTTGTAGTTGTAGGCCTGAGCTGTGTTGATGTAACTTATTGTGGAGTGTGTTTGAATGGAAACTCATCTATATTTCTAAAAGAAAATGTTGGTTTATTTGTATAGGCCTATTTATATGTCTGTGATCAATGGATAAACCACTGGACCGTTTGTCATGAAACTTTTGGTACATACATGAAAGATTTTATGGAGAAGGTTTATAAGCCATTAGTTTTTGTATACCCCTCAGGGCTTAGCCCCAGGTCCAACATAAACGTATCCATGTCGGGGTTTTAGGGAGTTTTTGGTCAGAGTTGTTTGTGAACACAACATATGGCATAAAATGTTTGTTTGTAATTAGTTCTATAAATAGCTGTTCTCATTTCAAGTAGTGGGAGAAGTTATCAATTAAAGTATTTGGGGGAGATTGGTGATAAAAACTAGATAATATTATGGACTGTGGCGAGTGAGCTTAGCGAACAAGCTCACCTACAGGGCGAAAAATTCCTTATGTTGGCATTGCAAAGCATGTCGGGTAGCAGCTAATATCTCATAATACCCCCGTCGCAGCAGACCTGCGTACTCAGCGAATTTCCAATGGAATTTCAGATTATTTACTTTCCCCATAAAAACACCATAGGATCGAGTATGTAGGTTTGCTGCCATTGGGTGTTGTTAGAAAATCTAAGTTAATCAATAAATTGGTGAATGTAAACAAAAAATTGTGTCAAGCTCTGGCAATTTTTTATTTTCCCCATAAACCCCATGGGGGTGAGTATGTAGGTTTGCCGCCATATGTGTTTTGTAAGCAAGTATAAGTTAAACCTTATATAGATAATGTACATACCAAATTTGATTAAGTTATGTCAATAAATAAGCAAGACATAGGGTTTTCTTGATTTCCCATAAGAATAACATGGAAAACACATTTTTGGATTTGCCCCGTAACCAATTATGCTATGATCAAAATTCAAAATACCAAATTGTTTGTTTTTTAAGCTCTTTTAAATGGTTTCAGTTAAAATTGATGAATTTTAAAAATTAAGGTCCAAAAATGCCAAAAACCCATTTTTGACCCCTTTGAAACCCCATAAAACCCCGTTCCCATAACTTGACAATGCTGGTTCGCGAACTCATGAAAATAGACCTGGTCTTACACCTCCATACCAAATTTCATCAAAATCGGAGGTCCCCTTCAAAAGTTATCAGTACCACGGACACATATATATATATATATATATATATATATATATATATATATATATATGAAAATGAACGAATGGTGTTTTTGGCTTCTGGGGACCTAAAAATGAAAAAGTAAAGTGGTCCCGGGCTTAGGTCTTACCATGGCTACTACCGTAATAGCGTATTCCCTATAGGGAAATTCGCTAATAAAATGAAAAAATATTTATAATAACTCATAGATAAATTGTAATTTCATTAAAATGGCAAAAATACAGCGTTTCACAAATAAGGTCCCACACATGGATTACAAACCAACAAGTGGTCCTAAAATCTAACAATTGACAACGATAAACAATGTATAAATACTGAATTTGCCATAAGTGGAATTGGTTTGAATCTAACTAAACAAAGTCAACAGTATGCCTAAATTTAATAAAAACATTTTATGAAAACCAGTACGAATATGTAAATTCACAGCCATCAGGTGAGCGTGGTGCGTGTCAAACTTGTATAATATTGATAGTATACAGGGTGTCTCACGTAAGGTGTCTCAAATCGATTACAGATCAACAGTTTGTCGTACAATCTTGAAATAAAATCATTTCCCACTAAATTGACCCCAAGGAATAACTTTAAAATATTTTTAACGTTGTATAAATACAGGGTGTCCCAAAAACTGGGGGTCACAGGTTCAAATCTCGGAAATTTCAAATACAAACATATGTCATATTATACATCATTAGAAAGGTCTATTTAATAGAAACATTTTGGTGAAAACAGAATTTAGTTATCTTTATTCGTTTCAAAATGGCGTCCATTTTGGTAGCAAAAATCAAAATTTACGGAATACCCTGTAATTCTTTTATTATTTGTCATAAATGACTTCTGATTCAAAATACTTATTTGAAATAAGCTAAGCTTTACAATGATATGTCACAAGACAAAATTTATAAAAAAAACTAAAATTTCAAAAATTTTATATTTTTGAAAATTTTTACATAAATAAAACTCAAAAATTTTAAATACAAACACATGTCTTTTTGTACATCATATTAAAGCTCTCGTTAAACTGAACAACTTTGTAATTTACACTAATGCCGTATCTCTTTTGGTTTTGTAGTAATAACGTAAAAATGTCATTTTCCCATTTAACTTGCATGTTAATTAATCAGGACATGATAGTATGGCAGTCCTTCTTCCATTGTTGCCATACCATTAAATTAACATGCAAGTTAAATGGGAAAATGACATTTTTACGTTATTACTACAAAACCAAAAGAGATACGGCATTAGTTTAAATTACAAAGTTGTTCAGTTTAACGAGAGCTTTAATATGATGTACAAAAAGACATGTGTTTGTATTTAAAATTTTTGAGTTTTGTTTATGTAAAAATTTTCAAAAATGTGAAATTTTTGAAATTTTTGTTTTTTTATAAATTTTGCCTTGTGACATATCATTGTAAAGCTTAGCTTATTTCAAATAAGTATTTTGAATCAGAAGTCATTTATGACAAATAATAAAAGAATTACAGGGTATTCCGTAAATTTTGATTTTTTCTACAAAAATGGACGCCATTTTGAAACGAATAAAGATAACTAAATTCTGTTTTCACCAAAATGTTTCTATTAAATAGACCTTTCTAATGATGTATAATATGACATATGTTTGTATTTGAAATTTCCGAGATTCGAACCTGTGACCCCCAGTTTTTTTGACACCCTGTATTTATACAACGTTAAAAATATTTTAAAATTATTCCTTGGGGTCAATTTAGTGGGAAATGATTTTATTTCAAGATTGTAGGACAAACTGTTGATCTGTAATCGATTTGAGACACCTTACGTGAGACACCCTGTATAGAAAGAAGTAAAGAACAGTGTACAAATTTATAACTCTTTGGCAAGGTCCTTGTTGGTAAAAATCCACATTTCCGAGGTAAGTCATTGTATAAATAATTACTAGATTCCTACGTTGTTGTAATTCCTATGTTGGATAAATAATTTGAATTCTATTCGTACATGTCACCCATGGTTATGAATTAGCAACAGTGTCTCAGCATTGATTTTACATTTGGAGAGGTGCATTTATAATATAAAACCAATCGTCTTAGCTTCTTAAGTCATTATTCTGACAAAACATATTGATGTTTTCATTGCAGGTAATGTGGGATGTCATGGGAGGTGTACAGTAAAAATAAAATGTACAAGGGAGATGACAACACTTGAACAAAGGATAGTCAGACAACCAATAGCACCTTTACCAACACTTTCATCCATTTGGGAGGGGAATTGCTGCAACTTCCCCAACAAGCTATGGTCCAATGTAAAATCTATATATACTTTTTATTAGATAAAGTATCCGTTTCATCTGCGTAGGATAACGCATAATACTCGCTAAAATAATACTTAACACTCCAATTTTATAAGAAATTTTCATAGACAAGTGTAAACTGAAAAAGGAACTTATTTACATTATTTCACTTAGTTTATATAGAAAAATAAAAAACTTGCACAGCAGTAGATGTGTATGAACAGTGTTGTGAATAATGTTTTCATAAACTACTTTATTCAACCAAATCATGGTCTTAAGAGGCATAAAATTGGGAAAATTTAAGGGATGACGACAAACACAACTTCCGGTTAAGTATTTTTATTTACAAACATAAGCTTTAAAGTACATAAATGCCTTGAATAGAGTTTCCAGGACTGTCGGGTTGTTTTGGGATTAGATCAAGAACGAACTCTGTGGTTACTGTAGACACACACAAAAGTTTAACTTGTGAATGTTAATGAATGATATTAAATACAACTCGGTCTGACAGTTGTACACCACAATGAGTATTTAATTTATTCAACAGAACTTGACTCTCGTGTAGCTCAATGAATGTCGCAACCGCCCTTTAGTTGTTTGAGTTGATTGGTTGTTTTGGTTGTTTGGCTGGTCAAGGGTGCGGGAAGGTTTCCTTGTTCACCATACTCCTAAGTTACTCAATCTCTGCTCTGGACATTTTTTAAATTTTGATGTCCTGTGGGGCGGAGACCTGAAAGAATTTCGCAAAACCGTTTCTTAGTGAGCGTTTTTTAGCAAAGAGGAACGTCCATGCCAAATTTCAACCCTCTATACCCTATGGTCATTGAGATACTCTGATACGTGAGTGAGTGGTATTTGACAAATATATAGTAGATATTTGGTACGAGAATTATTGCTTACTTCCTCACTACTTTCACTTATTAATTATCTGCAAGAATTTCTATCTAATGTTAACCTTATGGCCAATTTTTTATACAAACCAAAGCAACAACGAATCTAAAAAACTATGGGACCTACAATGTTGAAATTGGGCATGGGCGACGTCCTTTGCTCATAGATGCTCACTAAGAAACGGTTTTGCAAATTTCCATCAGGGCTCCGCCACACAAAACTTCAAAATTTCTATCTAATGTTATTCTTATGGCCAATTTCTTATAAAAATCTAGGAAACAATGAATATGGAAAACCATAGGACCTATGATGTTGAAATTAAGCATGGACGTTCTGCTTTGCTCATAGATGCTCACTAAGAAACGGTTTTGCAAAATTCCATCAGGGCTCCGCCACACAGGACTTCAAAATCTCTATCTAATGTTATTCTTATGGCCAATTTTTTATTCAAATCTAGGAAACAACGAATATGGAAAACCATAGGACCTATGATGTTAAAATTGGGCATGGGCAACGTTCTTTGCTCATAGATGCTCACTAAGAAACGGTTTTGCAAAATTCCATCAGGGCTCCGCCACACAGGACTTCAAAATTTCTATCTAATGTTATTCTTATGGCCAATTTTTCATATGAATCTAGGAAACAACGAATCTGAAAAACACTAGGACCTTTGCTGTTGAAATTTGGAATGGACGTTCATTTTTGCTTATGGGCCCTCACTAACAAACGGTTTTTCAAAATTCAAACAGGGCACCGCCCCACAGGATTTCATTTCTGATCTAATGCTATTCTTATGGCCAATTTTTAATATGAATTGAAGAAACAACGAATATGAAAATCAATGTGACGTAAGGGAATCATTTGGAACATTTGGATTGGGAGATCCACTTTGCCCATCATCGGTGCTCACTTAAATACGCTCTTAGAGAGCACCTTCAGGGCTTCGCCCCACATGACTTCAAAATTACTCTACGGCCAACGTGGTTGAAATTTGGCAGGGACTTACCTCTTTGCTCATAGGTATGCATTAATAAACGGTTTTGTAAATATAGTTTTTCTAAATAATTTAGGGCTCCACCCCACTGGACTAAAAATTTACTCTATGGCATACAGGGTTGAAATTTTATGTGGACATTCCTCTTTTCTCTTATGTACTCACTAAGAAACGGTTTTATAAATATAGTTTTATATGTCCTTTAGGGCTCTGCCCCAGTGGACTTCAAAATTACTATTGAGCCTACGGGGTTCAACTTTGACGTGGATGTTCCTCTTTACTCATACGTACAAATTTAGAAATGGTTTTGCAAATATAGTTTTTGAAGTCCTTTTAGGGCTCTGCCCCACTGGACTTCAAAATTACTATTGAGCCTACGGGGTTCAACTTTGACGTGGATGTTCCTCTTTACTCATACGTACACATTTAGAAACGGTTTTGCAAATATAGTTTTTGAAGTCCTTTTAGGGCTCTGCCCCACTGGACTTCAAAATTACTATTGAGCCTACGGGGTTCAACTTTGACGTGGATGTTCCTCTTTAATCATATGCACTCACTTAGAAATGGTTTGGATATATAGATTTTGAAGTTCTTTAGGGCTCTGTCCCACTGGACTTCAAAATTCTCTGGGGCTTATGGGGTTGAAATTTAACGTAGACGTTCCTAATTACTCATATGTACTCACTAAGAATAGAATGGTTTTACAAATATAGGTTTTTATGTCATTTAGGGCTCCGCCCACAGGACTTCAAATTTACTATACAGCCTATATACATGGTTGAATTTTGATGTGTATGTTCCTCTTTGCTCATACGTGCACATTTAGAAATGGTTTTGCAAATATAGGGTTTGAAGTCCTTTAGGGCTCTGCCCCATACTGGACTTCAAAATTACTCGATGGTATACGGTGTTGAAATTTAATGTGGACGTTCCTTTTTACTCATATGTACTCAATAAGAAACGGTTTTGCAAATATAGATTCCTGTAGAGCTCTGCCCCACTGTACTACAAAATATCTCTGGGGCCTACGAGGTTGAAATTTGACGTGTACATATAGGAGCTCACTTAGAAACAGTCTTGCAAATATAGTTTTTGAAGCCCTTTAGGCTCCCCCCTCCCTACAGGTCTTCAAAATTACTATATGGTTTATGGGGTTGAAAATAGACAAAATATACGGCAAAATTTAGTGATCTGCTTACACTTCTTCAATGTTTTAATGTAACTCTTAAGGATGGAGATTTCGTTTCTCTTTAAAGAGATTTTATCACATATAAAATAAATTCAATCACGGGCGAAGCCGTGACGGGCAACAGCTAGTATTACATAAAAGAAGCTGTTTCGTTTAGCGTGATGGAATACAATTTAAATTGATTTGTTAAGCTAAGTTTAAAGAGAAACGGCAAAAAGGTACATTTATTAAAATCCCTCCCATACAGTCATGGGTAATAAATATAGCTTCCACAACTCAGTCAAAATGGAAATTCAATATTGAACTATATTTTGTAATTAAAAGGATAGATTTTATGAATCCATAATTAGTTTAATATCAATAATAGATATATTAAGAAAATGGATAATTGATGGTTTTATGATACTAAATTAGTCAATGATGAGAAGAGAAATTCCTTTTTAATTTCAAAACACAAAACATAGAACAATTGTGAACAATATTGTTTCATAAGAGTATAAAACAGTTGAGTTAATTGCTTACATTTGAATAATGAAGTTGAGTTGATGTTTGCAGTACTAGTGAATGTATATAGATACTGTATATTTTGATTAGAGTAACCTGTATTCATTAATACTTTATAATCAAATACATTACTGTTATACAATAATAAAAAATCTCTGTTATAAATAACTAGAAAATTCAACTTTACATTCTATATACAGGGTTAGGCAAAAGTCTGGACACCCCCAGTTAACTTTTTAACGCGTTGCAGTAGGAAAACCAAACTCGGCACATGTTAACAACATGAAAAACTGCACTTTTTCATCAACTACACAACTTTGCCCCTGCCCCCAAAATGGGGTATTTTGAGGGCAGCCCCAAATTTTCAAATGTAAACCCCTATTGAGTGACCCCTCATTTTAAACGGTGTATCAAGAGAAATTAAATGGCGCAAACCGGAGGTCGATATCTCACCCCTAACCAAAATGGCAGCCATTTCAAAATTTGAGATGGGCAAGCAAGTATAAGTCTGGACACCTCCAGTTAACTTTTTAACGCGTTGCAGTAGGAAAACCAAACTTGGCACATGTTAACAGCATGAAAAACTGCACTTTTTCATCAACTACACAACTTTGCCCCTGCTTCCAAAATGGGGTATTTTGGGGGCAGCCCCAAATTTTCAAATGTAAACCCCTATTGAGTGACCCCTCATTTTAAACGGTGTATCAAGAGAAATTAAATGGCGCAAACCAGATGTCGATATCTCATCTCTAACCAAAATGGCAGCCATTTTAAAATTCGAGAAGGGTAAATTGACATTTGTTAAAATTAAATCGGACAGTAGCTTTTTAGAATTTATAATTTTTGGAATTATTTTAGAATTGAACCTAGTAGCAGAAATGAACTAGTAAGTTCAATTCTAAAATAGTTCCAGATATTCTCAATTTAAAAAAAAAGCTATTTTCCGATTTAATTTCAACAAATGTCAAATTACCCTTCTCGAATTTTAAAATGGCTGCCATTTTGGTTAGAGATGAGATATCGACATCCGGTTTGCGCCATTTAATTTCTCTTGATACACCGTTTAAAATGAGGGGTCACTCAATAGGGGTTTACATTTGAAAATTTGGGGCTGCCCCCAAAATACCCCATTTTGGGGGCAGGGGCAAAGTTGTGTAGTTGATGAAAAAGTGCAGTTTTTCATGCTGTTAACATGTGCCAAGTTTGGTTTTCCTACTGCAACGTGTTAAAAAATTAATTGGGGGTGTCCAGACTTATACTTGCTTACCCATCTCAAATTTTGAAATGGCTGCCATTTTGGTTTGGGGTGAGATATCGACCTCCGGTTTGCGCCATTTAATTTCTCTTGATACACCGTTCAAAATGAGGGGTCACTCAATAGGGGTTTACATTTGAAAATTTGCGGCTGCCCCCAAAATACCCCATTTTGGGGGCAGGGGCAAAGTTGTGTAGTTGATGAAAAAGTGCAGTTTTTCATGCTGTTAACATGTGCCGAGTTTGGTTTTGCTACTGCAACGCGTTAAAAAGTTAACTGGGGGTGTCCAGACTTTTGCCTAACCCTGTATAGCTCACTTATCTGGTACTGTTTTAATCTGATGCTGCAGAACAGTTTCTGTGTTTCCACTAGTTAATTACTCAGCCTGTGCTTTGTATGCCAAGTGATTCATTGGGAAAAAATGGTATGTCCAACAAGGCAGTGGAGTAGACTCTGTGGTCAAAAGAGACAAGTGGCTGGTGGTGTATGATCCAAAGTAGTTCTTGGAGTTCAAATACATTCTCTGATCAGCATCAAACTGCATATTGATGGTGTACTCATTGTTGGGAAGCAACGTCACATTTCTTCCATTGCTGATGAGAGGAATCTCAAACTCTCCCCCGTACTCCACCTGCTTGCTGAACCTGAAAGTCACTGGAGGACGTTTCCATCTGTTCAATCTGTCAATCTGATGTGACCAAAAAATGGCTTTGGTTTCTGTGATTGTTATTGTACATCCAACCTCGTAAGTTGCCCCTTCAGGAGTTGACTGCGGACGCTTGAGAGCCGGACATTTCAAAGGCAACAGCTCTATGTCACTCTCCTTGGTAGCAACTTTGAAAGAAACATTCCTCGAAACAGATCTAAATGATATGGCATTATGTCCATCAAACTTTAACTTGAACTGCTTGAAAACACCTCGTGGTGTGATTTCATTGCAGATCTCAGTCAAGTCGTCTTGCTTTTCTTTTTTCTCAATTGCAATATTAACAGCCAAACATTCCTCAGCACTTAGCACTCTTGTAGGTGCCACTTCTTGACAAAACTGCTCACCAGTGATGGTGCAGATCCTGATGTGCTTGGTCACCTGGCCCAGCTGCTTCCGAATTTCCATTCCATCATCAGAACCAACTGAAAATCAAATTATGTTATGAGGGTTGAGTACATTGAACTCATTAAATTCCTTAAGATAGTAGAAGTGCATTTGTTGCTCAACATCGAGCAATTTCGTTGACATTTTTTTAAAGTTTACGTTTACTTAATACAGTCCGTTATCAGTGTATTTTAAAATAATTTTTGTATTTTAAACTACTTTTCACGTTTTAACTATGATGATAAAAATTTTATTTTTTATATTTTTTACAGGTACTTAAATTTTACTTGTGTTTTACTGAGATGTAAAATTACTTGTTTTTTTACAGGCTTTTAAGGTCAGAATATCCACCAGAATATCCATGTTTTGATACAATTCTCATGAGAAATCTATTTCATGTAGAGAGGGGAAATTTTGTTAGTGTATGGTATTAACTCATCTTTAAAACCTAACATAAATTTAATTCCAAACAAAATTCAAATAAAATAAATTCACAGAAAAATTATTTTTACATTTAAATGCAATGTACTTTTCCCAGGATTGTATAACACAAAAAAAAAAATTTAAATGCCTGCGCGATAAGGGTAGGCCACCCGCGTTTCAACCAATATAAAGTGCATATAAAATGCAACACCAGCGGCGCATAGAGGCATCCGGGGAACTACTGCTCCCGTCGCCCGAATGAGCTGTGGCTGCACAACCTTAAGGGGCCGGTTTACCCCAGCCAAAACAACAACAATGCCGAATGCCGCCTCGCGGCCGTAGCGCTAGGCGAGTTTGATGGCTGCAGAGGTTTATGGGGATCGTATTTTAAAATTAACCAATTAAGATAGAGATTGGCTGTTAACTTTTTTTTAAAGTAGAAAAAAAGATCTAGTCGGCTATCTTTTTAAAATTTTAAAATAAAATTTATAATTTCAGCTATAACTGTCTAAAATCATCTATTTTATTGATTTTTAACTGAAGTTTTCAGTTAAACTAATCAAAATAGCATTAGTTCATTAGTTTTAATGAAATAATTATAAAAATGTAGCAGAGGAAAATTAGTACCGTTATTCTTCTTTAATATGACACCTTATTTATAGCTCTAGGCTGTCATATTTACCAAGAATAATGGTACTAATTTTCCTCTGCTACACTTTTATAATTAGTTCATTAAAACCAATAGAAAACTTCAGTTAAAAATCGATAAAATAGATGATTTTAGACAGTTATAGCTGAAATTTGAAATTTTATTTTAAAATTCTAAAAAGATAGCCGACTAGATCCTTTTTTCTACTTTAAAAAAAAGTTAACAGGCAATCTCTATCATAAGCGGTTAGTTTTAAAACATGATCCCCGTAAACCTCTGCATTTACAAAACTAAAACACAGATGATTTTAGACAGTTATTACTAAAATTAGAAATGTTATTTAAAAATTCTAAAAAAATAGCCGACTAGATCCTTTTTTCTACTTTTAGAAAAAGTTAACAGCCAATCTCTATCTTAATTGGATAATTTTAAAACACGATCCCCGTAAACCTCTGCAGCCATCAAACTCGCCTAGCGCTAGGGCCGCGAGGCGGCATTCAGTATTGTTGTTGTTTTGGCTGGGGTAGACCGGCCCCTTAACATAACTTCTTTGGTATGAATAGACAGATGCTCTCGCTAGTGTGCTGTATTTACTTGTTAAAGCTATTAAACTTGAAAATCTTTTAATTCCCTTATCAACGTTAATCTAATGAGGAAATATAGTACTATAAGGGCTTGCAGGACTCCATTTGGATGGATATTTACTATCTTATCTTATACTCTGAAACAAGCTCTGTTTGCACGGGCAAAGTTTTTTTTTTTTCACCCCAAGGATTTTAGATTTTTTGATTGAATATGGGGGTTTTGGCCACCAGAAATCGATTGGAGCTGGTCCCATGCATTGGCGCCGACTCCATGGGGCCCGAGGGGCTCGAGCCCCCCCAATATTTCCCCTGGGGGGGCTCAGCCCCCCCAGACCAAATGGAATCATTTTAAAATTGGCATTCGCTGCCGTGATTTAGGTAAAAATAATTGTTTTTTGTTAAACCTGTACCATGTAACTCATAACCTTAGTTAAATACAATTTACTACATGGAATAATTTGACATTCTTAACCTTCTTCACTCAAGGTCACGTTCATTTGTAATAAACAGTAGTAATCAGGATCTAAATTCGGTCCACTAGATGGTGCATCTCAATCTGGACAGGTTAGCTAATCCCATAAGTGAAATGGTGGTAATTTGGCGTCTACCGTGGTAGTCAACAAGGAGTATATCTTGGGTAAAAGAGTGTCAATAATACTATTTGATAATTAAATACATTTAATTGTAAAAATGAAATAGTATAACCCATGTAATTTAAACCCGCTTTAAGCTTTAAAATAGGCTATAGTCGTTGAATTACACATGGATGTACGGTATTTCCTTCGTATCGTTTTAGAATGAGTAAGCTGTCAAAGCATTTTATTTTTAATTTTCTTTATTAGAAGTTTTGTTTCTGCAGAGTACTCTACATCCAGATTGTCAATAATTGGACAAAAATTTTAAACTTTATCTTGTTGTTTCGGCTTTTCACTTCGGGCTTGCTTATCAATGCCACCAAATGACATGTAAAATGCCGTAACGTAAAATTGTTAATTTTAGGATTGTACCAATTTTGCATAAAAATGAATCTTTAGTTCGATGTAAGAATCTAGAGGAATAATCCCACAGCCTAATATTTATTTTGATTCGACAATCGTAATCGGCCACCTGGATTTTGCGCTTGACGTGGAAATATTGATCGCGTTCACGCACACTAATCGGTGTGATCGGGGTTTAAATACTCTTCAATAACCGATACATTTTTAAGGATTTTTAAGCGATCAACTCGTTGTCGACTACCACGGTCAAATGCCATAATTTCCCTTATGGGATTTAGCTAACCTGTCCAGATTGAGATGTACCAACCAGTGGACCGAATTTAGATCCTGATTACTACCGTTTATTACAAATGAACGTGACCTTGAGTGAAGAAGGTTAAGAATGTCAAATTATTCCGGTAAGTTGTTTTTATGAAATTTAGAGTGTGTGCAAAATGATGACAGCAATATATAATTATACTACTTAAAGTTCTCCCATTGACTATAAATATTGTACAAAATCAATGGTTACATTACCTATGTAGTTTTACGTCAATTGTATATTTTATTATATCTTGATGATTTTATTTATAGGTTCTTGAAATATGTTGAATAATGTAACTGCTTTGACTTAATAAATTCTAGAGGTGTGCGGATATCCGGAAAACCGGATCGGATTCGGATCAGATTCGGATATCCGATCCGATCCGAATGTACATCAGGCGTCGGATACGATCCGAAAAATATCCGGTTTTTTCGGATAGATAGTGTGTATATGAGCATAAAATCCTTTAAACCCCCCAAAGACTACATTTGGAATGAGAGAAAAATTGTTGAGAAGTTTGAACATGCTCATTTTAGCGAATTTCCCATAGGGAATAAGCTATTACCGTAGGTCTCATGGAAAGACCTAAGCCCGGGACCATGTTACTTTTTCGTTTTGAGGTGCCCAGAGACCAAAATTAATAGTCATTAAAAATTTTATATATATAAATATATGTATGTATATATATATATATATATATATATATATATATATATATATATATATATATATGTATATGTATATATATGTATGTGTCCCTAGACACGATAACTCTCGTAAAAATGGTCCGATCGACACCAAATTTGGTAGAGATGTGTAATCCTACGTTTATTCGGATGAGTTTGTAAACCAGACATATCGACCTACCGGAAGGGGTAGTTTTGGGGGGTTTTGTACCCCAAAAATGGGTTTTTTGCATTTTTCATATGTAAATTTAAAAAATTTTTAATTTTTATTTTGACCATTGGATGTAGCTCAAAAAACACACAATTTAGTACTTTGAAGCTTTGCTCTATCTCCATTGGTTACCGAGATATTACAAAGTCTAAAGACAGTACATTGTCTTTTGGGGCTCCAATGTTAATCTTATGGAGAATAAGGATGTGTTAATATTTCACTTATTAACCAATATTTTTGGATGAAACTTAGTATTTAGCTTCATTTGGTTGAGATTCATCCATTTAAAGTAAAAATCTTGGTTTTTTTTTACTTATCATGGCAGCAAACCTGCATACTCTGTTCCCATGTTAATCATATGGAGAATAGGCAAACTCTTTTATTTATGGACAGATATTGATGAAACTTACTATATGGCTTTATATGGTCGAAATAATTTTTTTCTAAGCTAAAAACCTACTTTTAGTGTCCCCCATGGCAGCATACCTGCATACTCTTTCCCTATATCTTAAGGAGAATAGACATTTATTTCCCTATTTATTTTGCACTAATGAAATTTTGTTTACAAGTTTAGCTGGTCAAAATTAATATTACTAATTTGGAAATTCGCTGAGTACGCAGGTCTGCTGCGACGGGGGGTATTTTAACTCTTAAAGGCATGAATAGAAGATTTTATACGCAACATGGTTTACACTTTAACAAGATTGGTAAAATTTAAATCTCAAATATAATTAAAGACCTAATTTATAATTCTACGGTAGGAAATAAAATACCAGTAATTATAACAAATCGAAATAATTATTATGTTAATACAAAATATTCCAGTTTACAAAATCAAAAAAATAACTATTTTTTATAGTTAAGACAAAATCAAAAGGAAAAACCTAGTGGTAGCCAGAAAAAAAAACCATCCAAAAGAATATATGTCATGAAAACAATTTCAAAATTATTCACCAAAATATTGAAGGATTACAAAACAAATTTGATGTTATAGAGGACTTGATTTCAGAAGAATTCCCAAGCATTCTCTGTTTATCTGAACATCACCTCAAAGATAATCAGTTAAACTATTAAATTTAAAATATGGTACTTCATATTGCAGGGAAAACATGAGAAAAGGAGGAGTCTGTTTATTTGTAAAAAATTATTTAGACTTTTTGAGAATAGATACTTCAGAATTTTGTCTGGACCGTGACTGTGAAGTGATAGCAGGAAAAATTAGCATGTCACCTAAAGACCTTTTGATGGTAGCAATATATCGAAGTCCATCGGGAAATATTGATAATTTTTTTAACAACTTAAACTCATGTTTACAAAAGAATTTCAATTTCAGCAGCAATATTTTAATTGCTGGAGATTTTAATATAGATTGTGCTACAGCTAACCCCAATTCAAAGAGGTTAATTGACTTTATGGCATCATACGGCCTACGTCAAACTATCTTTGCATACACCAGAGAAATAAAAAATTCAAAAACCAGAATTGACAACATATTTACAAATGTAACACATGGTGAAATAACAAGTTATGTTTTAATTACCTGCTTAGCAGATCACCATGCTCAAGTTGCAATTTTAAGGGACACTAAAGGTTGCAAGTCATATCCTAAATATAAATTTTCAACATCATTTAGCGCATCACAAATAGCAAAATTTAAAAATTGTTTATCAAACGAATCTTGGAATTCTTTATATACAACCAACAGTACTGATATTAACGAAAAGTATAATCAATTTATAGATATTGTGAAAAATTATTTTACATCTTCATTTCCTACAAGAAAAATAAAAATAGATAAGAAATCATTTACAGGTAAAATAAAATTATCATGTGAAGCAATTGAACTACGGGAACAGTTGAAAACTCTGTACAAAAGTACTAAAGATTTAGACTCAAATGACCCTCTTAGGAAAACTTATAATAAAATAAAATTGAGTTATCGAAAAAAGATTAGAACTGAAAAATCAAGGATGATAACAAATAAAATTAACAATTCAAACAACAAATCAAAAACGATCTGGCAAACTGTAAAAGAATATAATTTGCAACAAGGCAAAGAAAAGTCAATAGATTACAGGATTCAGAATTCTTCTGGAAATATGACGAATAATCCAAAAATTATTTTGGATACTTTTAATGAATTTTTTATTAATATAAGCAATGGAATAACAAATAAGATAGACTGCTGCAAATACAAAAATAAAAATTATCCACATTCAATCTACATGAATCCAACGTTTGAGGGAGAGGTAATTAAAATTATTCGTTCTTTGAAACCATCAATGGCTTGTGGTTTTGATAACATTTCATCAAAACTCATTAAGGAATGTAGTTATGAACTTGCAGCCCCACTGACATCCTTAATAAACTTGTCTTTAACTTCCGGACAGTTTCCTCAGGAATTGAAGAAGTCAAAAATAATTCCTATTTTCAAAAATGGAACAACTTCTGACTGTAGTAATTTTAGACCAATATCAATTCTACCTAGTTTCAGCAAGATATTTGAAAAAGTTATATTGGAACGACTCAGTAATTATTTAGAAAGATTAGCAATTTTATCAAAACATCAGTTTGGATTTCAGAAGAATAAATCTACAGTCGAAGCCATATTTCAATTGATAAATAATGGAGTAAATTCACTAGACAGAAAAGAAAAATCCTTAGCTGTATTTTTTGATCTAAGGAAAGCCTTTGATCTAGTAAACCATGATCTTCTGTTGAACAAAATGGAAAGCATTGGAATAAGAGGAACAGCATTAAATTGGTTTAAGAGTTATCTAAATAACCGAACACAAATTGTTGAAATCCCTTATACTGGTGTGGATGAATGCTCTTATTTCCAACATTCAAAAGAATTAATTATTAAATCTGGAGTACCCCAGGGGTCCATCCTTGGACCGATACTTTTTCTTATTTATATTAATGATATAACTTACGGAAACAATCTAAAGCTTACTCTTTTTTGCTGATGATACTTCAGTATTTGTGTCCCAAAACAACAAAGAAAACCTTGAAATTCTCAGCTACACCATTGTAAATAACCTAATGCAATGGTTCAATGAAAATGGTTTCACTATCAACAGTTCAAAAACTAAAATTATAGAGTTTTCACATAATGCTCAAGAAAACATTAACAATCTCCTTCTGGGTGAAGATGTAGTGGAATCAGAATACGCACTGAAGTTTTTGGGACTAAGTATAGACAACAATTTAAATTTTAGACAACATATTGATAGTCTATGTGCAAAATTGAACAGAAATATTTTTGTTTTGAGAAGACTTTCCAAATTCAATGATTTAAATCTACTATTAACAGTATACTACGGCTTAATTTTTCCTTTTTTACAATATGCCGTTCCAATGTGGGGAAATTCATGTGCTAATATAAAAAATGTTTTTATTTTACAGAAGAAGGCAATAAGAATTATATTTAAAAAACCAAGAAATTATTCATGCCGCAACATTTTTAAGGAAAATCATATATTAACCTTCCCCAGTATATATATATATATATATATATATATATATATATATATTAGAAAATCTAAAGTTTGTAAAGAAAAATTTACCTCTTTTTATAGTTTAAAATACACCTTGTTATATTAGGCACAATAACAACCTCAAAATTCCAGTTCATAACACTACTCTATTTGAAAAACATCTTTTGTATAACGGCATAAAAATTTATAATAAACTACCCAAAATTTTAAAAGAAGAACAAGACTTCAAGATTTATAAGAAGAAAATAAAAAATATATTATAAAATTGAAGATTATTTAGAAGACAAAGCAATCATATAACTTAGTAATTTAAATAAATTGAGAATAACGCCAAATTGTCATATAACTGTCTTGTATCCGATGCAATGTAAATTGTTCGGGAAATAAACTATTATTATTATTATTATTATTACTGACGATCGCGTTCATTCTAGGTATGAATACAATGTTGGATTAAAACACGACTCAATAAATTATTATCAGTCTCTCTCTGGAAAACTTGAAGATTGAAGACAGTCAGTCAACACTAGTAATGACACTCCACGTATTAGGGGTGTCCCCAAGATATAGCGGCGCTCAAGGCAATGGTGGTCAAAACAAAACTGATATATTAGCGACTCCAGCGGATGGACCCATTCTAACAGTGGTCGTGATTGGCTGTAGAGTTAGGTTCCGATTCCAATCACAACGCGCGCTAGTGAACCCTTGCTAGCACTCCACAGCCACCGATTTGGAATTAACTGGTATGGGGGAACACCAGAGCTGACAGAGTGTCACGATTTTAGTCTGTGGTAATTTGATTCTGTTGTCCTGCACAATGGACGACAGTGTTTCCAAGTACACGATAATACTTAGTTATTGTACTCATTCTCCGACGTCACACTGATTTTCCTCCCAAAGATTTGCCGTAATTGGGCCATTCCACCGAAACAGGGAACTATCACTTAAAAATTTAAATTAAAAATTTCATGGTAAACTGTGTAATTTCTGTTCCATAAACATCTAAAAAGCTAAGAAAAGTTGCATTGGATTTTTTTGTACTCTTCTATTTTGCAATAACTTCAATCAACCGAGTCACATTATCAGTTGATTTCTACTTATAGTAAAAACTGTAAGTTCAAGGCTGCATTTTCCAACTGTACACCTGAATTAAAAAGTTGGAATGAGTTTTATTTAATAGTCATAATGGTTGACTTCATATTTACAGACATTCAGTAGTTGTATGTAAGTACAAGTTATTATAACACATGAATTTTTATTGTTAAAATTGTTCGTCCCGTACATAACATGAAACATGATTAAGTTTAATTTTTACAACCCTATGCAAAAATTATCATGAGTATTATAGAGAGTATTATAGATACTTAATAATACTCAATAATATTTTCTATGATACTTTTAAGATGTTAATGATACAGTACTATTGGCTATGATACAAATTAAGGTATTATAGATAATTCTAAAATACCTGCCAATAGTATTATAAAATATTACATCCTTAAATTTTATATCATAGAAGGTATCATAGAAAGGTATCATAGAAGGTATCATAGGTATCATTCAGGGTATCATAGAAAAATAAGTATCATAGAACTTTGCTATAATACTATATAAATGTACTTCCGTGTATTATTGCATTTGATATAGGTATTATGGGGTGTATGATACCAGTGATAGTAGTATTATTAACAGTATTATAAAGAGTATTTTACTTAATAATAAATTCAATGATATTAAACGGTACTTGTATTATTGGAATGATTGGGATTATTATGATCAATATAATACAGTATCAATACCCTAGTGAAAAAATGTTTTCTGGCCAGATCTGCTCCAGACCTGGATCATATCTGGACCAGTACTGACCAGTTCTGGGTCAGAACTGGCCAGATCTGGACCAGAAAATTAGATGTCTGGGCCAGAACTGGGCATGTCTCGGCCAGATCTGGACCAGAAATTGGGATGTCTGGACCAGAACTGGACAGGTCTGAGCCAGAACCTTGCATGTCTGGGCCAGAACTGGGATGTCTGGGCCAGAACTGGAGATGTCTGGGCCAGAACTGGACATGTCTAGGCCAGATGAACCTGGGATGCCTGGGCCAGAAATTTGATGTCTGTGCCAGAACTGGGGTGTTCTTTACCATAACTGGGATGTCTGGGGCAGAATTTTTTTATTTTATTTATTTATTTACAATTGCAGTATTACAATTTGATTATTGTGTTGCAAGTGTCAAAACATATTCAGTCCATTTAATAAAATAAAATCACTTATAAAAAAAACAAGTTTTCTGGTCACTCACACACATCAAGATCACATTCATACAAAACAGAGTAAGCCAGGCCAGAGCAGACACGTTACCCCACCCCTTCAGACCACAGAAGAGCACGCAGTGACATACTCATCAATGCTGTAGCATGCGCTTTCAATCAAAAATGATTTCAAGCGGCGCTTGAACACACTGGGGTTGTCAGCAACCAGTTTGAGATGCCTTGGTAAGCAGTTTAGCAGCCGTACTCCCATTTGTGCAGGAAGTCTAGCACCAGCCACAAGCCTGTGTTGGTCCACTCTATATAGTTCTCTGGACCTGGTATTATATGAGTGGATTTCTGTACCTTGTGTGATGTTGGTTTTTGAAACACAGTACGAGAGAACTGCTAGAATGTACACACAGGGTAGTGTTAAAACTTTTAGTTCCTTAAAGGATTCTCTGCATGAGGCATTGTACTGGAGATTACTAACCACTCTAATAGCTTTCTTTTGTAGAACGAAGAGCCTTTGAAAATGAGCTTGAGCACAGCCGCCCCAAAGCAAGATGCCATATGACAGGTGCGGTGATATGACACCGTGATAGGTCGTGGTCAAAATTTTTTTGTCGCAGTATTTGGCAAGGTTTCTTAACAAAAACAGGCCAGAAGAAACCAAGGAACACAACCTGTCTACATGGTGTGCCCAGCTCAATCTACTGTCAAGCCACAGGCCAAGAAATTTAACATTGTCTTCATAGGCTATAATGTCTTCATCAATCATTATAGTAGGAGGATGAGGATCAGCCACAGTTCGGAGCGAGAACTGTATACAGTTAGATTTTGAGCTATTGGCCAGCAGATTCATGTCATTCAGGTGTTGAATACAGGCATTTAGATCAGAATAGGCCTGGACTTCCAGTGTACTTTTTGATTTTGATTTTAAGCAGATAGAGGTGTCATCTGCATACTGAACTAGATTCCCATCTTTCACACATGAGCTCAAACTGTTGACGTAGCAGAGAAAAAGCACCGGACCAAGTATGGAGCCCTGCGGGACTCCATAATCTAGCCCAATGCTATTGGAGTATTTGTGTGAGACACAGACTTGTTGAGTTCTTTCAGAGAGATAAGAACGCAACCAAGCAAGGGGCAAACCACGCACACCGCAATGGTAGAGCCTGTCTATGAGAATTTTGTGATCAACACAGTCGAAGGCCTTGGACAAGTCCAAGAACACTCCGACTGTTGTAGATCGTTCTTCCAGCCCTTCAGTGATAGTCCTGACCAACTGTGTGACTGCGTCAACAGTTGACATTGATTTTCTAAAACCAAACTGGCAAGGGGATAATATTCGATTTTTTTCCAAAAAATTTACCAATCTTATACAAAAGAGCCTCTCAAAAACCTTACCAAAAACTGGAAGGATTGATATGGGCCTGTAATTGCTAGGCGAGTGTGGATCATTTTTTTTAAATATTGGTGTGACTAAGGCTCTTTTTAAAGCCAGAGGAAAGATTCCCTTGACAAATGATTCATTTATCAAGGAGGTGAGAGGTTTCAAGATTGCAGAATAGCAACGCCTTAGTATAACGGTGCTCAACCCATTAATATCACGGGTGTGCTTGTTTGCCAAGCTCAAGATGGCGGTCTCCACCTCTTGCACCGTGACAGTCGTCAGCACCATGGAGCCCACAGGACCCCCTCCCAGACTCCCATTATTCTTTGATTTATTAGAGTTGTCACAAGCCACATTCGCAAAGAAATTATTCAAACATGAGGCAACCTCTTGTGGATCTTTTAGACGGGAGCCCTCATGATCAATCTCAATTGGTTTGTTGGAGCCTTCATAATTTTTTCGGATTTTATTGATTACTCCCCAGGTGGCTCTAGTTTTATTTGTTGCTTTCTGAAGAGTGTACTGGACATGAAGGGCTTTGGCGCCTCTGATGACTTTCCTGTAGATTCGTCTGTAATTTCTCACATAATTATTAAAAGCAACAGATGTAGACGATTTTGCTATCTCTGAGAGAAATTTTAGTTTTTCCCTTGAGGTGAGAATGCCTTTGGTAATCCAGGGGGATGATCTAATTCTGTGAGTTATCTTTGAAGTTTTCAATGGACAGGCTTCATTGAGATGGTAATGAAACAAACTGTCAAAGTTATTGAATTTATTATCGACCGTCTCGGAAGAAGAAATGAAGGACCAGTCCTCATTTTCCAAGAACCGGTTGAGAGTGAGTAAATTGAGTTCACTCGTGTCTCTTGTTATGCGAAAAGTGGGAGGAGGGCTGGTGGGAACCGTCTGTCTGATTGATATGAGTTGGCCATAGTGATCTGAAACAGCAGTCACCATAATGCACACATCCACATGAGGTATGTTGGAGATAACATTGTCGATGGCTGTGGCTGAGCCTGCAGTTACACGGGTGGGAGAGTTAATTAACCAAGTAAGGTTGAATGATGCCAGGAGGTCAAACAGTCTCTTACGAGGGCTGTTGACATCCAAAACATCAATGTTCAGGTCACCGGCTATGACAAACTTCTGCTGCTTGGAGAAAATTCTCTGCAGTAGCAGCTCGAGTGAGACTAAGAAGTCGTCAAGATCTCCACTGGGAGACCTATAGAGCCCAATCACCACTATGTTGCCGCCACCGTGCAGAGATACTCTCACACAGCTGACCTCAAAGGTTTTGTCAATGGAAGAAATAAGATTGAGCTTGTCAAATGTTATACCATTCTTTACGAATACGGCGACACCACCACCTTTACAGCCCTGCCTTGAGACAAAGTTACCCAAAGTGTAACCATTTATCAGAAGATAATTTGTGTTATCATGACGAAATGCATGTTCGGAGACTATGAACACGTCTGGTTGAAGTTCACCACACAAAAGATCTAGATCATCAAGTTTGTTTGTGGCGTATTGAGCATTTTGATGGAGTATACTCAGGCTCTTAGAATGGTGGGTCGCTGTTTGCGGTCTGTTGGGGTGGGACCCCGCGTCAACAAAGGTTCCTGGCCTATCCCTAAAAAAGACATATCAACAGAGTTAAAACTTAAGGATTGAGAATTTACACTATCACACCTTTTGGAATCTTTTTTTGGAGGCACATCATGAAGATCTGGGTGGTCAGAGGTAGTTGGAACCAAGGACTTCTCCTCGGACGTAAACACAGGCACAGGGTTCTCAGTCGTAGGTTGGGGACTCTCAGCAACAGGTGTGGGCCTCTCAGCAACAGGTGCGGGACTCTCAGCAACAGGTGCGGGCCTCTCAGCAACAGGTAGGGGCCTCTCAGCAACAGGTAGGGGCCTCTCAGCAACAGGTGCGGGCCTCTCAGCAACAGGTGCGTTCCTCTCAGCAACAGGTGCGGGCCTCTCAGCAACAGGTAGGGGCCTCTCAGCAACAGCGGGGGTTGGCAGGGGGGGTGGGACATACACGTTATTCTTGACCATGAAAACTTGATTGACATGGTGTGATACTTTGTTACATATCTTCTTCTTCCCTTCAGAATTCAGGTGAAGCCCATGAAATGTATAGTCTTGTCTGTGGAGTCTTCTCAGGTCAATAATTCTACAGTGGTCGCTTTGTGTCTTAATTAATGGTGAAAGTTCTTTATTGACTTGGTTTATTTTTTTGTTTAACCAAGGCTTGTCGTAGCGATGAGGTATTTTCATTAAAATAGTGTTTGTGTGAGCTGTATTTTTCAGGAGATTGCTTACTTCTTCTTTAACTCTATGTTCTGGGCTTTCAATATCATTTGTGCCACCGAAGATGATGACCACATCTGACTTATTCAAACCTTTGGTCAGTTGAGGAACGCTGCTCACAACTGCACTTAATTTAGCTCCTGGATATATGTGAGCACTAACGTGATGTTGTGGAAGTTGGTTTTGGAGCAAAGGTCCCAGATTACGACCATGGCTGTCGGAAAAAAGCATCACTTTCCTTTCTTTAGGGACATTTTTGCTTGTAGTCCTATTTATTTCCATGGATTTCCCTATCCCTGTTTTCTTGAGATTTTGTTTTTGTTTACGTCCTTTGTTAGGTTTATTGTCTTTGTTATTGTTATTATGTATTTGTTTATCAGAAACCTTTCCATTATCCTTATTTAAAAGTTCAAATGAGTTTGACGTCTTCAATGCTGTTCCGTTTGAGTTTCCGCCCTTTATCTCTCCAGGTCTATAAAAAGTTTTCAGATCTATATTTTCCTTAGCAAGCAGGTGTTTCTCATTTCTAAGAAGAACAATTTCCGCTTCCAAAACCTCTATTGAGACTTTCATTTTATTAAGTATATTATTTTTTTCATGTAGTAGTTGTTTTACATCTATCAACTCTTGTGCAATATCTCCATTGTCATTGTCAGTCTGGCTACTCACAGTTTTTTTAATAATCTCTTCATTTTCTTGGTTTTGTGAGCTCGATGACTCACTTTTTGGTGTGCTGACTGTAAAAATCTGGTTAGTAAATTCCATGAGTCTAGTATCATTCATTATTGCATGATCTGTAACAGCCTCTAGCTGAGAGGACATTTCAGTGAGTTTCTCCTTTAGGACAGCATTCTCTTGAGTGAGTATAGTTACAATTTCGTCATTTTTCGTTGTGTCTACTGCAGGAGATAAAATTACTGCAGATTTACTTTGATCGGGTGACAATGACTTCTTGATCGCCGGCAGCGGGTTTTTTTGCGAGGCGTCATACAAACTACGATTTGTACTGGGGAGTTTTTTATCCTTTACAAAACTGGCTTCAATTTCTAAGAGAGCTTGATTAAAAGCTTGATCCCGCTTTTTAGCTACTCCTAGTCTAGATTTGTTGAGCAAGTAATCGTATATGTCAACTTCCTTAATAAATTGAAATGTATTGGCCAAAAGTGCGATGGTGAGAACTGGGATGTCTGAACGAACTAGAAATGAGATGTCCGGACTAGGATTGGGTAGTAGCTGTGGGAATTTTATTAACTCTTAATCAATGGTGTGCATTTTAAAATGGGTTTTCATTTAATAATAATTTTACAATACAGTAAAATACAGTTTTTTCAATTTTCCATACACAGTTTTTATATTCTATGTTAATAAGAATCACGTCATTATAAAAGATTTAATTTTAATTGATCAAATATATTATTAAATTTTAAATTAATAAATTAACAAATTTTAAATTACCAAATTAAGAAATTAGAATTTTTAAATCATATTTTTTAAAGTTAACTTAGTTTTCACACAAAATTATAACTTACCGATATAATAATATACTATGGACAGTATTTGTATTAACATGTCATCAACTTTTAAAATAATAAAAATAAAATTATTTGATGAACAGTTATTTTTAAGAACAAGGTTTATTCAACAACAAATATGCCAACAAAATATTTGATATGTAAAGTTTATACATTTATAAAGTTTTGAAGCTTTAATAATTCATAAAAATTTAGTCAGTTATGAAACAGTTATGATACCAATGTACGTTTCCAAGAAAAAAAAAAACATTTTGCACAGTATATTTTCAAAATGGCGGCCATTAAAAATTTTCAAACTTAAATATCTCAAAATCGGTAAATTTTATAAAATTTACGAGACATAAAAAAGTTGACAAATTAAATTATCTAACCAATGGTACCAAGTTTGTAAGGATCTAACAACAAATAACGGAGTTATTGTGATTTTTCTTCATAAAAACATTGATTTTGTATTAAAATCAATGCAAATTAAGGCCATTTTAACAGCAAAAAAGAAGAAAAATCACAATAACTCCGTTATTTGTTGACAAATCCTTACAAACTTGGTACCATTTTTTAGATAATTTAATTTGTCAACTTTTTTTATGTCTTGTAAAATATTTATAAAATTTACCGATTTTGAGATATTTAAGTTTGAAAATTTTAAATGGCCGCCATTTTGAAAATATACTGTGCAAAAAATTAATTTTTTTCTTGGAAACGTGCATTGGTATCATAAATATCCATACCAAATATGAACTGAATACCACCATCCATTACGGAAATAAAAATTATAATGTGATAAAAACAAAATGGCGGCTGTGTGAGTAACTAAAGACTTCCGGGCAATTTAAATAATATTTAAACATATCTAAATATCATATTATGATATTTAGATATGTTTCTAACCCAGGAACAAGCCCTAAAATATTGGTAGGGAGATCTGAAACACTCTGTATACTGCATTTTAGACTGGTTCAAATTCAAATTCAAAACATTGGCGGGAACAGCTCTCAACGTTCAGCGACAGTGATTGGTTCAGAGCCGATACAGCTGGCTTGTGGCTTCCCATGCCCATCATTCCCGTCGTGACCGTGCCGTGACCCGTGTTCGTGTTGTGTTTGTTTTTTTAACGTCTCAACATTAACGAGATAGTAATGTTTATTTATTGTGTTGTTGTTACAGTTCCAATGTTAAAATACTTTTTCATTAATGGGAATTTGATTGAAGAAACTTTTGTACAGGGCCGCCCCGAGGGCGGGGCGACCGGGGCAGTTGCCCCGGGCGCCACGGCCTAGGGGGCACCGCGGCCGAGGTGAAATCCCCGTTTTGTAAAGGCTCTAAGACTTGACAAAAAGTATAAAGACTCCATCAATAAATATTTTTGTTACAAATAGTTTAGTAATAATTTTGTTGATTAGTTTAAATAAACATTTTAAACAATTTATTAGTCGGGGAATGAGTAGTTTTATTTGAAATTTTATTCGTCTTTGAAAACGCCATTCTATATTCACACTCCTGTGTTAGGCCTACTTTGTACTATGAGATCACAGTATTGTTGAATGCATTGATGACTTCAATTAAACATTCTTGAATCACAACAATTTTTGTAAAAATCGTTATGCTTTTTTATATAGTATTAAATCAACAGTAAGGATTTTTGATGTGCAGGTTGCCTTTGGTTATCGCGTGTGAGAGTCTAAATTACTATAACCAGACCCAGACCATGTGCTGATGTGCTGTCAACAAATGGTTGTGTCAACAAAGCTTTGTAGTAGAAGGTAATTCTTAAAATAATTAGTTTTTTTTTTTTTTTTTTTTTTTTTTTTTTTTGAGGGAGAGGCGGAAAAATGCATTACGCACACAGGTGGCCAGCCTGTAGTGTGGGGCTCCCCTAAAAACGGGTTTACCCACTAAAAAACCTCCTCTACTCTTTAGGAATCTAACCTGGAATTGTTTGTCACATTACGTCAGGCTAGGCCTAAATTTGGCTTACGCCCGTGGGTCTCGCTCCTTATCCAGCCACTCGATCAAGGGATCTGGGCCACTTCGCGGTCCAGATCGGTTTTCTTTTCCAGGAGGATGCCCCGGACGAACTGTGACAAACAATCCCAGTTGCCCTCATCCTCCAAAATCTTTTGGCAGACCGAGTCCACCGAAAATACACCAAAGATTTGTGTGGCCTCCAGGCGGGGCCCTTCCCAACGGGGACAGCGGAAGAATGTGTGTTCCGCATCGTCGGGAACACCCGGGCAATAAATGCAGTCCGGTGAACCGGTCTTTCCCATCCGGTTCAGGTACGACCGAAAATAGCCGTGACCTGTCAAAAATTGGGTCAGGTAGTAGTCCACCTCCCCATGCCGCCGTTCCACCCATGGTTGGACCTGCTTGATAAGTCGCGCAGTCCATCGTCCTCGGGTGTCGTGCTCCCAGCTGTGTTGCCACTGCTGGAAGGTTCGGGAGCGCTCTTCTGTTCTTGCCGTGTCCTTGCCGATCTCGCCTTGTCTCTGATAAATCGCTTTCCTCTCCCCTGCCAAGAGCTTGACAGGGATGACTCCGGCGACCACCAGGACGGCAGGCTCGGACACTGTCCGGTAGGCGGAACACACCCGGAGTGCAGCTTGACGCTGAACCCGGGCGAGTCGCAACCTGTAGCACTCCTTATCTAGAGCGCCTGCCCACACCTCTGCCCCGTAAAGAAGCACAGACTGGACCGCGGACATCAACAGACGTCTTCTGCTGGATCGGGGACCCCCGACATTGGCCATCAGCCTACTAAGGTAAGTCACTACCTTAGCGGCCTTGTCCGCCGTACGGAAGATCTGATCCCTCCAGCTTAACTTGGTGTCCACCATAACCCCGAGGTATTTGGCGGCACGAGTTGATGTGACCACCTCCCTTCCCACTCGAAACGGGACGACGGTGTCGATCCTCTTCTTCGTGAGAATCACGATCTCCGTCTTACTGAGAGCAAGTGAGAGACCGTGATCGGACATCCAGTTGTTGACCACCCGCATAACTCGGTTCAACTTCAGTTGAGCCAGCTCAACGTTGCGTGCAGCAATGAGAGCTGCGACGTCATCGGCGTACCCAACCAAAGTGGTTTCCTCAGGCATCTCCGACCTCAGGAGGCTGTCATAGGCAACGTTCCAGAGATCCGGGCCGAGTATTGAACCTTGTGCGGCACCAGAAGTGACTTCCATCGTCCGCGTTCCGTCCCTCGTGTCATAAATCAGGCTTCGAGAGCGTAGATAATCCTCGATGAGCCGCAACAGATATGCAGGAATACGAAAGGTGTTGCGAAGCGCATCCAGCATATCGACCCACCTCGCCGAGTTGAAGGCATTCTTGACATCAAGCGTAACAAGAAGCACTACTCGGCGGGAGAAATGGTTGTGGCTCTCGGCTCTCTCCACAGCTCTCTGAACTTCGGTGACAGCGTCGATCGTTGACCGTCCCTTTCTGAAGCCGTACTGACGGGGGCATAAGTCCCCGGCAGCTTCCACGGCAGAAGTCAGGCGGGAACGGATCAGCTTCTCGAACAGCTTTCCAGCCGTGTCCAACATGCAGAGAGGCCTGTGGGACGACGGCAGCTCGGGATCACCTTTGCCCTTGCTGATCAGTACAAGCCTGGCTGTTTTCCAGGGAGCCGGAAACACCCCTTCTACCAAACAGGCATTGTACATTCTCAACAACAAGTCAGCGTTGATTAAAAATACTTTCTTTAAAGCCTCACTGGGAATCCCGTCCGGGCCAGGAGCCTTGTTGCTCTTCAGGGAGAGAACGGAGGTTTCTAGCTCCTCGAAAGTGAAGAGTGGAACGTCCTCTACCCGTCCGAAGTCAACCGGCGGTCGCTGTGGATGTTCAGGAAACAACGCAGCGACGATCCTCCCCATGGTGGCGCCCTCCATGATGGAAGGTGGAGAGCGGGCGCCGAGTTTCTGTGTTACAAGTTTGTAACCCAGGCCCCAGGGGTCGGAATCAACGTCGTCACGAAGTCTCCTCCAGCTATTCGCCTTGTTCCTGTTGATCGCCTGGCGGAGAGATTTTCTCGCAGCTTTATAGGCCTCAGACTTACGAACTCTGTCTGCGGGGATTCTCGCTCTTGTGGCGGCTCGTCTAGTTCTTAAACATGTTCTTCTGAGTTCCGCAATCTCTTCAGTCCACCAGTAAACGGGTTGTTTGTCGCGTCGGGGTTTCCTTCGCGGCATAGACTGGTCGCAGGCCGAGACGATCAGTTCCATCGTGGATGTTACTAGTGCCTCGGCCCCAGCCTCACCAGGATTCCCCTGCGCTCCCCGAGAGATGACTTCGGTGAACTTGACCACGTCCAGTTTGTTGGTGTTCCACCGGCGTGGCCCTTCCCGAGATGCGGAAACTCGACGATTTGCCTGATCATGCAGGTCAAACACGACGTATTGGTGGTCGCTACCCGTGTAGTCCTCCACAACCCTCCAGCCAGAGATCCTCGGAAGGAGCGACTCAGACGCAAAGGTGACATCGGGGATCGTGCCTCTCTGCCCGGGGCGCCGAAAAGTAGGTGTGTCGCCCTGGTTGAGGACGACAAGACCGGCCCTGGCGATGAAATCCAGGATGTATTTCCCCCGGGAGCTGGTAGAGGGCATTCCCCACTCGACGGCCCTGGCGTTGAAATCGCCACCAACGACGACATGCCCGGTGGTGCCGAGAACGCACTCCTCTAGGCTATCTATCTTGTCGCGGAAGTCCTGGACGGCCTCGTTGGGTGTGAGGTAGCAACTGAAGATAGTCACGTCCCCACACCGAACCCAGACGAATCCTCGGCCGCGCCCGTGACTCCGCACCAAGACATCTCGTGTATTACGTGCCCAAAATGCAGCAGTACCGAGGCTGTCCGAGATCCAAATGTTTGGGTCTCTGTCCCGATACTGTTCGCTGATAAGGAGCGCGTCAGCACCAAGTTCTCGGGCGAGCTGATCTAGAAGGTTATCAGCTCCCCAGGATCTATGAAGGTTGGCCTGGAGGATGCGAATTACCGGCCGCTGCCTTTTGCCTGTTCAAGTGCGGCTCTGAAGGCACCGCACTGACCAGACCCGGGTAAGTGACCGAGGGCACTGGAGCCTGAATCCTTGCAGAGGAAGCAGGAGGGGCTCGAGGAACATTCCTTGCGTTTGTGGCCCTGGCTTCCACACTGGAAGCAGTTGGCACTCCTGTCGGGCCCTTTACAGTTTCGGGAGGAGTGGCCGAAACCGAGACAGCGGAAGCATCTCGAAACTACCACCCTCCGTTTGAGCCTGCAACTGACCCAACCGACTCTGAGGTGCTGAAGGCTAAGCAGCTTATTGGCGTGCTTTTCGCCCATCTCTGCAACAGCCATCCGGAGTTGACTTCGGTTGGGCTTTGTCAGCCATACCCTCACTCCATCAGCTGGTATCTCCGGGAGTGCCACCTGGATCGCACGGGTCACCTCCTCTTCGGTGGAGAGGGCATCAAGGTCCCGAATCTCGACCGAACACTTCGGTTCTAGGGCCTTGATTGAGCCTTTGTCCCCAAGTGCAGTCTTGAGGGAAGCGGCAAAACCGATCTTGTCACTCGACTTCCCCAGTTCGAGGAGGACATCCCCGTTCTGGGTTCGCCGAATAGACTTGATAACGGTGTCGGTCTCCTCCGGTTTGGCCTGCGATCTAATCTGACCCAGAACATCGGCAAAAGATCGCCCCCCTAAAGGCTTGATCAAGATTGCCTCCGTCCTGGGCTTCTTAGGCCTGGGTTGTTTAGGCTTTCTGGCAGACTTGCCAGAGGCCTCCCCAACCGGTTTCGAGACTTGCGTCCGCTCCACCCTCGACGCACTTTTCGAAGCCGCCTCCGCTTGCTTCTGCCTCCTCCTTTCTTTCTTAGACAGGCGCGTCTTCCAGCCCCCCAAAGGTGTTGAGGTAGAGTTTGCTGCCAAGGCAGGATTAGCCGCCGGAGCAGGAACCTCTGCAGGAGTAGCCGCTGGAATCACGGCAGCGCCCGGGGCGGATTCAGTAGCCTGGACAGGAGATGTCTGCGATGCCGCAGTGACAAAAACCGGTCTCGGCACTGAGTCCACCTCAACAAGCTCAGGGCTTCCAGGCGAAGAACCGCTCTGCCTCTTCTTTCGCTTTCTGGCTTGAGTCTGGGACTCAGCTAGGTGAGCTTGAGGCGAAGCAGAGATGACTCGGTTCGTGACATCGCGCTCCTGCTTCACTGCCTTTAGCCTGATTTTCCGGCATTCCTCGATTTCTTCTAGAGCATCTTCGAGTTTCGGGATCCCCTCTTTTATCGCCTTGTTCACGTTCTTTTGAATTAAGAGGGCCTTGGCCATCTCCTTCAAAAGAGCTTTCATCTTCTTCAGAAGTGAGTCTTCCTCCTCGTGGGCGTCGTCCTGCTGCTGCCGAAGCATTTGCAGCTCGAATGCCGCACGAAGAGGGCTCTTCCTGGGAGGAATCCCTTGGATATTGGCTAATGGTGTTGCCGGCTCGGCCACCTCCATCGCCATACCGATCTCCTCCTTCTTCTGTCCGGTTTTGGACGACGATCCGTCACCACCAAGAGCCTTGAATGGCACCGGCGGGGGGGTGGTTTTAATACCCTTCGTCGGCGTTCCAGTGTTCAAGGTCGGAGACCTCTGCAGTCTTGAGCTGCGCTTAAAGGCGGCCTGCTCTATTTCATCATCGTTCGTGTTTTGCATTTTTAAATCCATACTTTTGTTTCACCAGCGCATCGTGCGGCAAGAGGCGGCCCTTCATCGGCCGAGAGCGGGTACACCCTCGGAGGTCTACCCCCCGTAGGAGATAAGACACCCCTACCCCGGTACTCCGGGGCCCGAACCTCCGTTTGCCCAGCACCGATACACAAAATGTGCCGGACGTGCTGGGGGTCGCACCGTGGCAATGCAGAGTCCGATCCCTGCATCCATGCCGCACTCCCTGACTAAGGTCCGAAGCGGCTGGCTTCTGACGACACACTGGAGGAGACCATCGGCAGTGCGAGGCACACATCAGTCCCTGCAACACAACAGGGACACTCCCAGGACCCCCCAGCATGCGCCGGTCGAAAGAAGGTGGAAAGACACCCTTGATTCGGGGTCGAAAACAAGAAGGTGAGCAAGGTTAGCTCAGGAAAGAATAAAGACGGTGAGCTAAGACCTGAAAGATGAGAAGAAAGGCCCTAGCTCAGGAAGAACTGTGAGGAGGGTCTCACAGCTTGGCTCAGGTACCCCGGGGTCGCCAAGAAACACCCGTACAGTGGAAAGCCCACTGCCCCTGAGGGAAAAATAATTAGTTTACCGGTATTCAAACTAACAGCATTGAAAAGTTAGCCATGCACCTAATTATATAGTGCTTCGAACTGTAATTTAACATTACAGTTTACAAGATAGGCCAATTATTTAATTTAGGGGGCGCAGGTCAAAACCTTGCCCCGGGCGCCTATTACCCTCGGGGCGGCCCTGCTTTTGTATCTCTTTTATAACTAGATTTTAGTGTTTCATTATTGTTTTTCGTCGAGATATACTTCAAGTCTGCAGACGATAGACCTTCACACGGTTATTATAACCCTACTCACACCACATATTCAACATATTCAGGTGAGTTAATTAACTTAATTGAATATCAATAAAAGTGATTAGGCCTTATATACTATATTAGTTTTACGTTTCATCATGTTTCATCCACGATTAAAATAGTCCTAGTACTGTTTTTCTCATAGAATATAAAACTACATCTAGGCCTAATGGAACTAACCAATTGGAGGTTATGTCTTTGAACAAACTTTTTTTATGACAGCCTATTAGGCCTATAGAATTGTAGTTTGGTGTGTCAAATACATGTTTGACGAAATAAACAAAACGAGCAAACTAGTATTTAGAGGCTCTGGCGGGTGCAGTTTCAAAACTGGGCTACCGGTACCATATTTATCAAATGAAAAGAATGAAAATAAGATTCGGATTAATCAATCTGATCAATATATCTATCATATCTTATCAACAAGCCTATTGATTCAGTCTAGTTTCTAAATAACAAAGACAATCACTGTAACTAATTAGGCCTACCCCTATTTATGTTTACTATCTTATTTGCGGTTCTTACACGGTCAATAAGGATCACGATCTGGATCGTGATAAATATTGACAATATTATTTCCTGACCTAAACCTTACACGGTCAATATGGATCACACATCAATACTTACGTCATCTGGATCGCAGCTCAATATCAGTTGATTGTTGTCAGTTGCCGTTTGAGTTCTAGTGTAGTAAAATTAGTCGGGAAAAATTATATAATTTTTTGAAAGCCAATTTCTTTTGAAATGTGTTCCATGGCATCCCCTGACCTTTCTCCAAAAAGTCCCCAGAAATCCCATGTGGGGATTACCTTTAAAAATGAGGGGTTGGCCCATTAGGAGTTACACATTAAGCTTTGGTATTAAGCATAATAAACTTAAATACATTCCAGAAGGTTTATATATATCAAATTAAAGGTCTTAAAATGTAGAATACAATGCTGTTAACCCGACCTCAATATAACTGTCGAGAGTAAAATGGCAGGCGTTCAAAGTTTAGAAAAAAATAATATTATCAAAACTTTGAAATGCAACAACTTCCGAAATATTTGACCTTTTGAGGTCTGGTTTTTGGCTATGTACTCTCCTTACCAAGACCTTTAATATTATGTATAGAGGCTATAACTAAGAAATCTTTTTTCTTTAACTTCCGCTTTGGGACGTTCATGTAGAGAGGATTGTTCAAGGGTAATACGATAGGCACATGACTAGCTATCCTCATTTTCAAAGCCAATTGTAAAAGCAAATGTTTGCCGCAAACCGCACCTCGAAAAAATCAAGTATTTTGAAAATTATTAAATTTTTAAGCGTTTAGGTTAAAATTTGATTTTTATTTAAAGTTTGACAGGCTGCCGTTTTTGACTCAGGCAACCTTTTGAGATGGGGTTTGCGGCATTGAATTCTACTACGTAAGAGCTTTAATTTGATGTACATAAACCCATTCGTCGAGGAAAAATTTATTTCTTACTCCACGTGGGCCATCCCATCATTTTTAGGCATGTTGCCCACTGGGGATTTGAGGGGACTTTTCTGAAAGAGGTCAGGGGATGGCATAGAGCACATTTCAGCAAAAATTCGCTGTCCAAATTTTTTTTCATTTCCAGCCATATTTTGGCTTAATTTTACTACACTATTGAAAACAACAGAAAAGCTTTTGCAGCAATTTTGATTGCTTTATCACTGAGGGTTAAACGCAAGCGGTGGGTGAAGGAATGGATACAAAAACGGGAAAAGTATAGTCATTTGAACCTTTTAAATGAAATACTGCTTACAGACATAGAAGACTATGAAAACTACCTTCGTATGCCTAGATCCTGTTCCGAGAAACTCCTTCAAATGGTTGGCCCATATTTAGAAAAAAAAGGACACTATCATGAGGAAATCGATATCGGCTAGAGAAAAACTAGCAATAACATTGCAGTTTTACGCTACCGGGAGAACTTTTCAAAACTTATACTTTTTCATGCACAACTATAAAACGGTATAGTTGAATATAGCATTGTATTATTATTGCTTGACAATTTAAAAGATTATACATTATAATTGTAAACGTTTTTATGTACTGGCCATAGTAAACCAAATCCTAATTATGAGGTTTTGCTCTCCTACTGTATTTAGACAAAACACCTCGTGTGTTTACAATCAGCTGATTCAATACCGGATCAGCGTACAAACGTACCTTAGACGCTCAATACATATCTCAATATTGACGAAAATATTGATGAATTTTAAAATCGTGATCCATATTGCGATCCATAAATTCCATCAATATTTGACTTTACACGCTCAATCCATATCGTGATCCAGGATCACGGTCCTAATATCGCGATCCGTATTGACCGTGTAAGAACCGCCATTAACTCTCACAAACCCAGAGTTCAGTACCGTAGTCCGGCTTTTTGGGAGCTTACTGTATACACCGGGTATTTCTACGGTGTATCTGTTTTATATTTTGATATAACACCAGCACAGCAACGATTGAGGGTTCTAAAGGCACATGTGATTGAGACACAGCAACGTGGGGGTTCGTTAACCTGGGGTTGATTGTACAGTATAAAAAATTTTTTAGTTGTTTTTTTATGAATTAATTTTTCTGCTATCCGTCATTTCAGTTAATATGTCCTGAAGAACGCTTGTCTGAAAAGGGTTTTATATAACCTATAAAGTGCTTTCGTTCTTATATCACTAAGTCATTTGTTTAACAATTTCATGGCAAACAGTAATTTTTTAAAATTTAATTTAATATATAGTATATAGGCCTAATTACAGTTTGTTTTTTAACGATTCTCATATTTATTTCATTATTCAAAAGGTATTTTTGTCACTGACTATACCCCGTTCAAAAGAAATGTTCAAAATGCAGATTGTAATTTCCCAATTTTTCCCATTCCTCCCGCTGCCAAGAATCCAACCAATCATAATCACTGAGAATTACTACAGCTGTTTAATACCTCATGTCACTTTCAGCCAATGCTTTGCTTTTTCGTAAACAAATATTCTAATTTTGACGTTTGAGATGTAACAACGTGCGCTTTCAGTGGCAAGTTAGGGAAGTAACACGATCTTCAGCGCTATTTTCTACTCTGAATTTTAAGGGTGAAATTAAAATAACATCCGATTTTGAAGAAAACTGGGGAATTCAGGAAGGTATTAAGGGAATATTCTTTGTAGTGGGAAATAAAATTCTGTCTTTCGACCGCACATTTATTTTGTACGGGGTATAAATCAGTCATTAACATCAGGGTATAACATAATATAGGCCTACGGTAACATTTATTAATTTTTGTACCATAGACTCGCAATAAAATCAAAATGTTATATAACCAGCGATAATAGCAACAAGGTTGGTTAACGAACTTTTCCCATTGAAACTGTGTTAAGGCCAGTTGACATGTAGATTACTTTTGTTTCAGAAGAGAGTCAGTGACGTACACTGCAGAAAGACCTAGACAAGGAAGAAAAATTGATGGAATCATCATTGGGCGTACTAAACACTCCAAATCCCATGGGCTTATCAAAGTGGTAAGTAGATCTATATAGCTTAATATTATTGTAGACCTCATTCTTTATTGCTTTATATTTTCATCATGTCATATGATAAAGATACAGTAAAAACCTTCTACCTTCCGATAATTATCTCTTCGTGATATCCGACCTAGTGTCTCTCTGTGATTCCCACTCTCCTGTCATTGATGAGCCTGTCGAAATGTGAAATACTTATTCTACACACCACTTATGATTTTATACACATATCTATAAATATTGTGATTTTTAACCAGTTCCGTCGTAGTCAGACATGGCAGGTTTTACTGTGATGGCTCGCAGACCCTCAGAGTGGTTAAGACTGAAATAGTACTTCAAAAGTTTTTTTTTTTTGTCATGAATGATTCAGGTTACTTTTTTGGTTAGATTTATAATTTCTCAATTTCTAAACTTTTAAGCTACCAAGAAGCTTTTAAATTGATCAGGGAAACAGCAAATGTCTCCATGTTTTGAAAAAAACCAAGGTCCAATTTTTCTCATGAAACTTAAATAAAAATCAGGTATTTGATTTTACTGTAGTATACTTATTTTTTCACACATATTTATTTCACTATTCAAAAGATATTTTTTTCACTATCTAAATCAGGTGTTAATAACATAATAGGCCAAACATTTATTAATTTAGGTACTGATAAGACTCACAATGAAATTAAATTGATTTCATTGCTGCAGGTACTTATTGAAGTATTATTGTAACAGACATGAGAATAAACCCCATTTGGCTAATTCTAAAACTTTCTGATCATTGATTGGTTTGGTTGCAGATATCTGATCCCAAGAACTTGGAAAATTGAGACTCAACTGCAATCCAATTCAAGAAAGAGAAGCTAAATAAAGTGAAACAAACTTTGAATGCAGACTCTTTAGTTGAGTTACAAAAGGACTGATTAAATATGAATAGCATACTTTTGGTACCGTAATAAACTTAGACTTTGATAACCCAGAATTCTGTATAACTCGAGCAATAATAATATAACAAATGTTTTTTATATTTATAACATTAATTATTCATACTATTAGCCTACTGTAAGGCTGGGACCTTACAGTGAGTGTTTGTTTACGTTTTTGTAATGAAGTACTATGAGTTTTATTTCAAAATGATTATTCCTAATGACTCAAATTTTGCTAAAGATGTTATAAAATGCTAAATAAGAAGTGCATCTGAAGGGGATTTCATATTTGGCAGTCAAAATAACTATAATATGAAAAATGATTCTGGTGAAGAAAGCGATGAACCAGACGCACGATGTATTCTTGCTTTTTTGGTTTTTTTTTACTGCTTTTAAGAGGAACTGTTTTTAATTTTATATTATGATAGGTTGTAGTATTATATACTACAAAATGACAAACGGATATATCCGTCCTCTGCCCGCAAAAATACTCCAAATTATCATCAGTTTTCATATTTCTCGATTGTCGTTGTGGGCGGCGGACAGATATATACGTTTACTTAAGTTTTCTTTCGGGCCAAAGCCGGATACATCCGTCTTCTCAAATTTTATTTTCTTTATAACGTGCAAAAAACTATATCAGTACTGAAAACAGTTTTTTTATAACGTATGAATTATTTTGAACAATTTAATAACAAGAAATTACCATATTATGTTTTGAAATTTTGCTTAAAATAATTCCGCCTTAACCCTTGATTTAATGTAGCCCGGGAAGTGTTAAAAAGAAAATTGAAGTTTTGGAAAATTTCTTTGGAGACAGCCAAAGAGCCAGAATATCCAAGGAATTTATTATAAACAATACCATTATATTACTATTTTTTGTTAATTATGTTATTGTTGTTTTGAGTTTTTATTAAAGGTAAGTTTTCTAAAATACTATTGTGTTTTTGTTAATTACCAAGATGTTACAACTGTGCTCCAATGTTTTATGTTTAGTTTTAATGATGTAGCAAACTGAATATAAATTATCGTGTATGAAAAGTATTAATATTCTACAAAACCACCGACTACTAAAGAATTTGAAAATGAGTATCATTAAGTGTTACAAAATTAATTTCTATAATAGTATTATTGAATATTTCAATAGTACTTTTAATAATACCTCAAAGTATGCGTTCGAATTTACGCATAGGACCTAATACCTGTCAATAATACATTTTATGATATCCTATAGTACTATTATAGGTTTATATATAATACTACTATTGGTTGATTTTAATAATACCACCAAGTACTATAGGATATTTAGTTAAGTTTTGTATTATTAAGTATTATTAAGATTTGTATTATTAAGTACTATAAAGGAATTCTATAATAGTACTATTGAGTATTATTGATTTTTTAATAATACCTTTTATGATATCCTAAAGTACTATTATAGGTTTTATAAAATACTACTATTGGTTGATTTTAATAATACCACCAAGTACTATAGGATATTTAGATTTGTATTATTAAGTACTATAAAGGAATTCTATAATAGTACTATTGAGTATTATTGATTTTTTAATAATACTTTCAATGATACTTCCAAGTATGCGTTCGAATTTACGCATTGGATATAATACCTACCAATGATACTTTTTATGATTTCCTATAGTACGATTATAGGTATTTTTATAATACTACTATTGGTTGATTTTAATAATACTCTATAATCATTTTTGCATAGGGTAAACCATATAATTAATATCAATAAATGATTTATAATCTAAATATGAGGTGCCTATATCTAACTCTGTATGTAGTTAAAAAAATGTTGTTGCCTCATTCCAAAATGTAACTGACATTTTAAAACTGTCCCGTACGTAACGTTACGTAGGGGACACAAAAGTAAATGTATGATTACAATGATATTTTCAGGACTCTAAGTATATATTTAATTTTTTGTTGTTGTAAATGGATCAAGGTACAGTGCTTTACACTGCAATTTTATTCTATTAAACATTTAAATACCTCTTAAATGTAAATATTTACTTTGGTGTATATTTTGTTACATTGGTGGTAAAAGTTTCTGATGTTCGGATGAAGTAAAAACTTAAACTAGTCTTTTGTATTTTGATTACAGTTTTAAGTCATCATTGATTTTTTTTTATTTTTTATGAACAATGTATTTCTGATAATGTAGGTATGAGTTTTTAAAATATATACTACAGATCACCGCCTGATCGATATTCGAGAAAAAATCAGTTGAACTGAACTCTGAACCCGAGCAGTTTAAAAATTTTTATAACTGAAACAACTGCTCCCTGTTTTTTATTAGCATTTATTATTACAACACTAACAGCTGTCTGATGGTTCAAGAAATTGCCCTTCTTCCATAAGATGAAACTTTGAAAGCCTGTACATGGTGTAGCCCCGGGGGACGATGTGAATTATGATGAAATTCTGCTCATCTACAGGACACTATACCTTTTTAACGGTATATTCAGATTTCTCCTATGATTCCCACAAGCTGAGAAAAAAGGATAAAAAGAAACATAATTGCCTATTAATATACAGATTAGCCTTATTAATATTTTGGAGAAGATGATATTTTCACATACAACTGATTGGTAAAAAAACCTTGGGAAAATGTAGCTCCTTTACCTGGTATCAAATCATTTCATCAAATTTTATACATGGATTGATCTATTTTTGCCCGATTAAATGCTTTGTCTCCAGAGATGAGTATTTGAGCAAAATAAACTAGCATGGAATTTATTTCTTCTACGTTGTTAATTATGAAGGACCACTTTACCCTAGAGAAATCCTAAAGGTTATAAGTGAAAATGTATTTGAACCTTCATCAAATCTAACAAACTCATCCAAAAACTAGTGGTGATTTGACTGCATTAGTTTTTACCAAAATGATATTGATAAAACAATGAATGAATGAATGAATGAGAATACTTCTTTATTGAAGCGAACATTAGGACCACATGGTCCTCTCTTACAGTTAACCTCTAAAACTAAATAAATGTTAACTTAATATAAAAATAAAATGCAGTTTAACACTGAACTTAAGGAAAAGAAAAACATTTTATACAATTTTAAAATCTTTTAAATAATTCAGATACAAATCTTGCCAACTTAAACAATCTAAAGGTATTTTTCTTTTTGATGATTTGGAAAAGCCAATTTCCTTCAAAATGTGAGTTTTCATGTTTGGTTGTATTGTTGTTTTGCAGGATTGGTTTTAATTTCTGTTCTTACCTTTTGTATAAATATCATAGTTGGGCTACTTACTGCATATTTAAAAGGTTCTTCTTGTCTAGCTAAGGATCACTAAGGAATGTTATTTCCATGTTAATTCAATTCCTAAAAATTTGATATTCCTACATAAAATATGGTTGTATTTCATTACTGTAAGCACCCAATTAGGTTAAAAATATAATAATTTAAGTAAACTTCATTGTATGAATGTATTAATAAAGTATTCTTTAAAAAAAATACATAATGCATTCTATTATTTGCAAAAGTCCCGTACGTAACAACGCCTGTCCCGTACGTAACAGCCATAAAAAAATTCCCTACTAATACATTTTAACAAATTAAGAGTTAAAATTATTGTTTTGGTAAAGGGTATAACAGTATTTATTGTTAAAAAAATACTAGAACAATATATGTTCAATAACTGAGCTGAGTTTAGGGGTTTTCACTCGAAATCAAAAGTAATGGTAGACTTGACATGTCCCGTACGTAACAAAGATATTTTTTATTATTACATCCACAAAAGTAAACATATTATTAATTTCTAAGTGTCAAAATTTAGATGAAAGTCTGTTTGTGACATAGTATAATAATCATCAAAATTCAGTTCAGCCAAATAGGATTTAAACAATTGCAAAGGTAAGAAATCATAGTACAAATGTCCCGTACGTAATGGTGGAATGGCCGAATTTTTCAAGATAGTTTTAATGATAGTTATGGAAAATAATTGATTTTTCGTGCCTAAAATATTGCAAAATCAAATCATTCCCGACATAAATCACTACTTAATTGATAGACACGACATTTTTGTGGCGTGCAATAATTTATTATCGTGTCGTACGATGTTTTGAAGTCTGGGAATACTGCTACAGCCGACAGCGTACAAGATAAAATTTGAATTGAAGTTACAAACTGTACCTTTTAATGTGATCAACATAATTTTTTAGAATCGGATAGGCTAGTTGTTAACCACTCAGTTATGGAGCCGAGAAAGAAAAAAAGTTTGATTTGGAAATATTTTGAGAAAAACCAAGAACAGGCGGAATGCCTATTGTGCAAGCTGGTTCTAAAGGTAAGGGTAGGGTAACTAAGACATCAGAAAATGTTCTTTGTAGAAAAATAAAATAATGTCGTTTTATTATTACTGAAATTGAGACTTGTGACTTGCTTCCACTTCATAAATTCTTTTGAGATAGGAATGTTTTTATTTTAACTGAGCTCATTAGGCCTAAAACAAATTGGGATGTAAGTTTAAAACCTAAATTGTTAAATGTGTTACATGTTACTGCATTATTGAACCTAAGTAAGCTTAGCAATCTACTTTTAAACATCAAACAAGACTGTAGCCTACATGAAGGTGTAGGCCTAGGCTACTGTTAAACAGTAATGTCACCACAGTGACTCAAAGATATCAAAACTTGCATATAGCCTAGGCCTAATGAATAAAATAGATCTTTTTTGGTCATAACCCTAAGTTATTACTCAAAATATTACTATCAATGTAGTATTCAAACAAAAAATAAGCGTGAAAATTACCTAATTCTGATAGAGAAAAATTTATCTAGGTTGTAAGCAAATTTGTAAATAATTATCGAAAAGGATTTTCTCACCAAAAACAAATAGTTACAATTGTAGCCTATTGATTGACCGACTTTAGAGCTAAACAATAGGCCTACCTTAAGTTAAAACTTGGTTTGATACCGATAGCCTTGTAGTGAATTTTTTTGAATGAGCCCTACTGTAGTTGGTAGAATATATGAAACTATATTATATAGGCTATAATATATTATAATAGGCCTATAATACACAAAATCATACAAATATGAAATGGTATCATACTTAACCCTCGAGAGGTCGCGCAAAATATATCACTTTAGAGGTCGCGCACGGTGGATTCCACCGGGTTTATAAATAAATGCTAATGTTGTACACATTTCCATTTTATTGACTACAATTCAAAATATTACATAGAATATTAACTAATAAAACACTATATGAACTATAACACTATACTATGAACATATAGTATAAAAATATGAAAACAAGTTAGCTACCTGTGGTTTCCACCGTGCGGGACAATGATGTCGCGCACGGTGGAAACCACAGGTAGCTAACTTGTTGCAATACAGCAGCCGACTGGCCGGTTGGAGGGGGTGAGGGAATGCGCGATAGCGTAGCAGACGAGTCCATTTGAAGGTACTGGAGGGGGGGGTAGCGCTAAGCTTCCACGCTGAGAAGTAAAAAAAAATTACCTATCGCCCGGTGGAAAAGACAGCGGCGCGACCCCTCGCGGGTTAACATAATACAACTCACGGACAACATCAATAATTCTAGTTTTGAACAAATACTTAACAAAAAAAAATCAATATAGTATGCCTACATTTCTATATTAAACAAAATAAAATTAACACTTTTTCATGCATTCATAGGAATAAAGTGTTAAGATGTTAATTAATTTGTATTTAAATTCTGAGTAATATAACAGTTCACTCTGTCCGTGCGAGTATCCGAATCCGAATAAAATCCGATCCGAACCCCTTACTATCCAATCCGAATCCAATTTAGAAATTAAACTATCCGATCCGAATCCGATCCTAAGTCAAATTTCACTATCCGCACACCTCTAGTAAATTCACTTATTATCGTTCATAGAAAAAATTTTTTAAAATATTAGACCTTTTATTTTAATGCTGTAAGGAAAACGTCATTATATCCTATACTCTTATACGAGCAAAGTTTGCTTGTTTGCTTGCTTGCACAATTATCTCAAAAACGGCTCCGACGATTTCCTTCAAATTTTGGAATATGGGGGTTTTGGCCACCAGAAATCGATTGGAGCTGGTCCCATAGCTGGAAAAAATCCGGTTTTCGCGCTAGAGCCCTTCAAAGATCCCATGTTATCCTTATGGAAATTTTTTAACTGAACAAAAATCAGCTGATAACTGTAGATAAAATAAACCAATGTGTTACATCTTTAACCTGTGGTTTTAGGAAAATCATACCAATGTGCAGCAAACCTTCCGCCTGGCGAGTGAGCGGAGCGAACGAGCTTTGTGTGAGAAACGAAAGTAATAATTTTACCGAGCTTAAGCTCGGTCCCCCTGGTACTACTATACCAAATCAAGTATGTAATGACATTTTATAAGACGTTAGCAGGCCTCTGAAAGAAAAGTGAGACCTAAAACAACAAAAAAATTAACGTAAATTAAAATGATTTTTAAATTCTCAAAATGTTCTTAAATGTTCATCTTTGGCTTAAAATTTTTAAAGTAATTAATTTTTCGGCTGCAGATCTTGAAAAAAGAGGTTAATTGGAGATAAATTTTGAACTGTATAAATCATGCTAAAATTTGATTTTTTTTACAATAACTATATGTACCGTCTCGTTGTTTTTTTAATGTAATTGTTCCTAATACCTTACTATTTTACGATTTTATTCAGCCAGGTGATAGGGCATAGGCTATCTATGGCTTTCTGCTAAGCGTAAAAATTTGAGTCACATTTCTTTTATAAGTAAAATTGTTTTTATTGAGTGTTGATGCAAGTCTGCCTGACAAAAATTGGAGTTCTATCATCTAATAACTTGATTTCTTGCCTACCCTTAGAACTTAAAACTTAAAACATTGAGGTTAACCTAGAAGGCAAAATTGCATACGGTATAGATGACACAGTTATACAAAATTATTTGATTTTGGATAAAATGACTTAGGGTTATTATTAGCACAAGCGTGTTCGTGGTTTTGAATACATAAAACACTGGTATTAAATGAACCAAAACAAAGTTTAAATTAACTTAAATTTAATTATTATTTATCTGTATACTTATTTAATACCTAAGGGTTTTTTTTTATCGGGACTCCTAGTACATTTTCAACCAATTTTAAAGTTTTTGGTGTCGTTGCTAATTAGTTCTGTAGCTGTTTTCCCTAAATCGTATTAGAATTAGAATTAAAATAAAGATGCTATATCATCCATATTTGCAATTTTAAAGTAAAACATCTGATTATGTATTAAATAAAATAAAGTGTAATTTTGAATGATCACTGCTAATCATTGGTCGGGTGTAGGTGTAACTAATAAGAGCTAAACGTATTACTTTCAGCAATGCCAAGTGGCGCAGTCCAAATTAAATTGCTCGATTTCGAGCAATACACTAGTTAAATAGAGCAATTTTAAGACGAGAATTATTCAATTTTCCCCCATTCCTTCGAGCCCCCCCAATAATTTTTGAAAGTCGGCGCCCATGGTCTCATGTCTGGGAAAATTCGGTTTTCATTCTAGAGCCCTTCAAAGTTTCCATGTTATCCTTATGGAGATTTTATTAATTGAACAAAAATCAGCTGATATCTGTAGATATAAACCAATGTGTTACATCTTTAACCTATGGTTAAAGAAAACTATCCCAAAGTGCAGCACCCTTTGGCTTGGCGAGTAAGCAAAGCAAACAAGCTTTTCTTTAAAACGGAAGAGGGCGAGTGAGCGGAGCGAACGAGCTTTGTGTGAGAACGAAAGTAATAATTTTACCGAGCCTAAGCTTGGTTCCCCTGGTACTTTTAATGAGAAACAATTTCACACCAAGCTCTATTTAATGATACAAAATTATTAAAATCGGTTGACGAGCCTTGTACAAAAAAACATGTTGCGTATTAAATACATACAGATTTGTTCAAATCGGTATTTCTCTTATAATATTTACATTTATTATTCATTCATATTACTGAATACTAATGTTTTATCCTTTATACCTATTATTACAATTTAGTTACAGTAAAAGTATTTTTCGTAGCATCAGAGTACAACTAACAATTACATTTATTAATGATAATTAATATTTCACAAACACCAACGGCGGATCCACAAACTAGGAAAATAAATTCATATGACATACTCAGAATCAAATTATGGCAAAGTTATGTACGTGAGAAGTATTTTTATGAAATCAATTGCAAATGCCCTTGGAGTAATAACCTTAAATTAAATATAAAAATAAAACTTTTAGTTTTGCTATGTTTTAACGGAAAGTTAAGAATACCAGGATTGTATACTGGTAATACCCGTATTATATAATGCAAGTCTGCTATAAATATGCATAATAGAATCATTATTAAATGTCCTAATCAGAATAAAAGAACTAAGAAATTCGGCCTTCATTATAACATTCTGAAAGGCGAGTGAGTGGAGCGAAAGAGCTTGAATAAAAAAAGCCATTTTGCGCTTGCCTTTGTCTAACACAGTCCATGACTGATAATATTACTTTGAAGAATTGTATAAATTTACCAAGCAAACATTATGCCCCCAGGTCCTGGACAAAAACTACAAATATAGGGACAAAAAAATATCGTGTCTAGGGACGCAAAGTCTGCGAGTGCCATCCACCGATGCAAGAGATGTAGCTTTTGCCACAACCTCTTCAAAATATAAAGCTTCTCCTAATTTGTTTACCTTATAACACAAAATGTCAACCCATGCATACATCAATATTTGAATCACACTCAGAAATGTTAATATTTTCCCTCGTACAAATTCTACTGGTTTCCACGGAGGACTCACCATTGTGCCTGGCCCACCTCAGGGCCTGCCGCCACAGCTCTATTTCTGGCAGGTTGAGGGCATCTTGCTCCAGGATCCTGACAAATCCTTCTTGGCTGAGTTCCAGGAATGTCGGGCTGGCCAGGACGCGGTCTGTCTCGTGTCGCAGGATCTACCAACAATCACACAGTAAAAGTAGTTGGGCTTATTGGACATTTTGCCTCTTTTTTTGTCACTACTGGTTACATACACACAAAACTACTAAGTCTAATACCTATTGTACCGCATATGAACAACCAAAGCCCAAAATTATATTTTAAGAGAGTATTAACTAAAACTTTTGTTCATGTTACCTGAAGATTGGAACGCTTCCATCAGTTACAAAGACAATGATCAACACAACTAAAACTACAACAAAAATCTGTACTATTCATTAAAATTTTAAAACTTTGAGAGGTGCAAAGGTATAAGTTAATAAATTTATCACATGATAAAAAGAAAGATAGGCTAAGGAGAGGTGGCGAGTTTCCATGAGGCCCCAATTTGCAATCACATCCTAATACAGCCATTAGATGGATTCCCCAGTTATTGCCAACAAGTAGTTGCAAAAGGGACAATCTTCCTGAGAAATTTGGCACTGCTGGTGAAATTAACTCACTAGGCCTATCACCTCATTCATGGAGATTAAGGTTATTATAATTAATTAGTATACAAGTAGTATCCATTAATCAATAAGTCCTAAGTTAGTAATCCTTATATTTCAACCCGCTACAAATTTATAGGTAAATAGACAGGAACTTGATGTAAACAAAATTTGTATAAAGTATCACACATTCCAGTACAAACGTACCCTACAACATTACCGTATACATACTGAGATCAAACAGCCAGTTTAAATCAAGATTTTTTTAGCAAAGATGGTCAGAGCACTATTGTGTGTGTTTACAAAAAAAAAGAAGTGTTGTATTTTTTCTAATGAAAAATAAGTCTGAAAGAACACTGGCTTTAGCAGGCCTCAAATTTCATGTTTTCAATGTAGATTTTCAGTACGGTACCGTATGAACGTTTTCACACGGGGCGACACGGCGCCGGCACGACACCGACACGATGCCGTTCCGGTGTCGTGGGGGTTGAGATCCAATGCTGCCAAATGTAAGAGCGTACACACACACCGACACGGCATTGTTGTGCCGTTGCCGGTGCCGACTTGTCGTTCGCAGCATCGCTCCCGCCGGCGCCGTTCTTGTGTCGTTGCGAGTTTTGTGTTCTGTTCTCTGGCGTTTATTAACTGATTAAATTAAATTAATTAATTGAATCTGTTCAGGAATGTCTGACAATAAGTATGATGTTGTTACTCTAATAGAATTAATAGAGACAAAGCCCTGTTTATGGGATAAAACGTGTGAAGACAACAAAAATAAGATTGTAAGAGACAGAAGTTGGCAGGAGGTTTTCGAGTACATGGAAGATGGATATTCAGAAATGACACAACAAGAAAAGAAAAAAAAACAGGTAAGTGATATACATATTTATATTTGTTTATTTCTTTCAATACAATTATGAAAGCAACTCTTAACCTACGTATTTAAGATGGCTGTTATTTCGTTTACTAGGCCTACAGAATGTAAAGACAGTTTTATTGTTCCAAAGTCAAAAGTAGGCCTACTGCCGTCTTATATCTTGGATAACTGCCAGGGAAGTTTACCGTGTGTACTCATGAAATAGTTCGCGAAACAGGTACGAACTCCTTTTCCACTCTTACCAGTTGAAGTGGTTTTTGAAACAGGTAACGGTTCAAAGCGAGAGCCAGAAGCAATAACCATATCACTTTCATTTAGTTCACTATCACGTGTACGCACTATGTTGTGGAGAATTACACAAGCTTTGACAATGTTTATGCAGGACCTTCTGGAAACATTCAAAGCCCTGTGGAAAATCCTCCATTTATTACTAAGTATCCCGAAAGCACATTCAACAAACCTTCGTGCCCTATGTAGCCTGTAATTAAATATACGCTGTCTTACACTAAGATTGTGATTAGAGAAGTCCTTCATAATGTGTTCATGAAGAGGAAATGCACTATCACCAAGAAATATATATGGCACCTTCAAACCATTTTCACTTAGAGGTTTTGCTTCGGGTATATTTAGCTCACCGCTATTTAGTTTTTCCCAGAAACTTGTAGCTTGAAAGACTGCCGAATCACAGTCTTTCCCATATGCTCCGATATCAGCAAACAAGAACCTGTACTGAGAGTCAACAATAGCTAATAGTACAATGGAGTAGAACTTTTTGAAGTTGAAGTACATGGAACCGCTGTTTGGAAAGTTCTGCACTCTAATATTATGTTTCCCATCTATGGCACCTAAACACATAGGGAAATGTGCTCTTTTTTTGAATTCGTCAGCAATAGTCTCCCAATCCTCTTGTTTCAATTCTTTCAGGTACTCAGCTCGAAACGTGTCCCATATTTGACTGCAGACATCATTTACAATGCCACTTATAGTTGAGACGCCAATTCGGAATGTATAGTACATTTCTGTAAATGTGGCACCCGTAGCTAAGTACCTGAAACAAATCATTATTATACATATAATAAAGCTGTATTTAATAAACTGAAACATCCTGATACACTAATAATTCCATCTGCTCATCTTTTTCATACTAACATTACATGGTTATATGACCTATACAGATGCTACATAGATGCTTCTCTGTTTCAGGGGACATGATAATGAAGAAGTGGGCAAATGTCAGAGATTCTTTTATGCGTTCTCTACGATGTGGCACTGGCCAGGCAGCGAAAAAGAAATACATGTACAGCGATCATTTAATGTTTTTACTTAAAACAGGGAAAAAAGCCGAAACTGTAAATAATTTTGACGTTGATGTTGGTGGTGATGCAAACGACGAGGACAGCAACGTTACTGACATCGGTTTACAGCGAGATGACGACTTGACTGTCAACTTTACTGAGCCAGTAACGTCGGCAGGTACTTCAACTGGTACTTCGACTGGTACTTCGGCCGGTACTTCGGCATCTCAGAAAGTATTCCCTAATACTTCCAAAACGGTCAGGAAAAGACAACTGGATCCAATTGAACGGGAAATTTTGAAAGAAATTAGAGAAGATAAAACGCCGAAACTCACAGCCCCACCTTCAGACCATGAGATGATAGTGTCCTCATTTTTGCCTCATATAAGAGACTTGACAGCATCTGAGCTGCTCGACTTCCAGGTTCAAACCCTGACCTTGATTCAATCAATAAAAAAACAAAGAGTGTCAATACCTCTGACTTTTAATATTACCTCTGATGATGGGAGCAGTTCCGCCTCATACCAAGTACAATCGCCTTCACCAGGAACAGAAAATAACTTTCAAAATATGTTACTTCTATGCTCAACAGAAAATAAGCAATAATGGACTCATTTTGTTGATTCAAACTTCTCTTTTTTCATTATAAGAATGCTCACTAATGTTTAACTTTATGAAATTTTGGATTTTGGATGAATAAGCCAATTAAAAAATGTGTATTCATAGTTAATTGTGTTTGTTTCTTACCTTAGTGTAACTGCTAACATTTCCTCTGGTGGAATAGCCATTCTCATCGTACTGTCTTGTTTCTTGATATTATCCCTTAAACTCACTAATATATAGTCAAAGGTATCCTTACTCATGCGAAAGAAATTAAAAAATTTATTTGGATCTGTCACCAGCTTATCAAATAAGGTATAATACAAGCCATCCAAATATCGAACTTTTAGTATCGGGTCAATCCAAAGTTGTCTATTACGACGGCGCCTTTTACGTCGTAGATGTAATAAATATAACAAATACAACCTCCTGTTGTAATCAGCCATTTCGTGCTGCCTACTACAAGAAGTGAGTTAGTTCTCCACCAACAGCCAGAGTCGTGTCGGTGCCGTGACGGTAAGTGTGAAATGCCTTAACGAATTGACGTGTCGGTGTCGGCATCATGTCGGTGTCGTGCCGGTGCCGTGTCGCCCCGTGTGAAAACGCCCAACATTGTTAGGAAGATCGGGACTCTACTGCATCTCTGTATCTCTACCATGTGCTATCTGTTGTTCCCATGTCCCATTTCAGTTTGCCAACCTTCCTCCAGGGTTCAAGCTGCGGTCGCATTTGTCGCATTTTGCGACACCCACCACAAAAATGCGACAACATTCGGACAGTCTGTCGCGATTTTGCTACAAAGATTTTACTATAATTAATAACAAGTACCTAGAGAGTCACATTTTTCCAATTTTTAAGTTTTCTGTCATAAAATTATGTGTAAAAGTGTTATTTCCATCAAAGTAAAATACAGCTTCAGTTAGTTAACCTCAATCTATCTATGGCCGGCCATACACTGCAACAGACGAGGCGAGGCGAGGCGGAGCATTTTGACTAAAGGCGTCTTGAGCGACAAGGAAAGCATTGGCGCTTATGGAGACCCACACACAGAAAGAGGCGAGGCGCGAAGACACGGACAGGCGTCTTTAGTCAAAAAGTGCAGCAGGCAAAAATTTCGTTTCATCAACAGTCACTAACAGTCGAAGCGTCCTGCGCATGAGCAAAGTCACGTGACACCCCTCATAAAGGTAGCATGAAAATACATGAGAAATATGAGCAGGTCAAAATGTCACACGCAGCATGTTTTCCCGCCGTAGCTCTTATAATTGAAAATTGAATTATAAATTCACGCAGCATGAAAATAAGCTAGTTAAATAGCTCATGAGGTGTAAACATTAAAAATAATTTACTTATGCTTGCCATTGAAGGTCCAGAGAGAGAGGATTTTAACTTTGAAGCTGGGCTTATGCAAAATGGTGTTTAAAACCAAGAATTTTATATTAGGCTATATTATTGTTGTGTAGGCCTACACCTACCCAGTCATATTTGTTGATGTTTGAATCCTTCGACAATTTGGAGTTTATGTATAGGCTTAAGTACTTATGTAAATCTGTAAAATTGTATGAATCTACTTTAACGTTTTCAAAATTAAATTAAAAGTCATTTTGAACTTTTTAGTGCTTTTATTTTAGGTAAAAAACAGTGTAAACAATAATACTTTTAAGGTAAAAGTATTGGTAACAGGTGACGAATTATACTCCGCGCGATATAAATGCTACATCATGTTTCATTTTGATACAAGTATCCAAGAGCTTGTAGCATTTTTGCTCCAAGAAAATTTTTCCCAGCTTAAAATCTGCCTTCCTTGTCTCTCCGCCCCCGTGACTCACCTGCGTGATGGTGCTCTTCAGCTCCAGTTCCGTATAACACACTGGGTTGTTCAGCAGGGAGCAGATGTTCTCCATCGTCAGCAGAGACATCAGCCGTCTGGCCAGTTTCTTCTTCAGAGTTCCCATCAGGTATTTTTCAGCGACGTAGAGTAGATTGTCTGCCTCATCGAAGGGCAAGCTCGCGGTCGTATCGTGTCCGTAGACATATCTGTGAAGAAGAAGAATAATTGATGACAAGACAATACAGTAGATTCATTATTAGCTAATTGAGAATGTTGGGGCATGCAACTTTGTATGGGACACCAAAGTATTCTAGTTGTTGAGAGAGGGTGTTTAAAAAGACCCTTGTCTTAATTGGGTGAGCCCACACCTACTCTGGCTTAAAAAAGTACATACACTCGACATTTAATTCATAAATTAAGTTTCAACAATAGACACTGATAAGGAATAATGTTTTCAACTTCAAGCTAAAAATAAAGTGAGTTTAGCCCTACAGCTCATTATTATAGTTTTTTTGCACGTTTCCAACCTTCGAGTGTTTGCGATGCTTAGGAAACACGACGTAACAATTGGTTTTGAATTGGAATTGGCCATGAACAATAATAAAGGAAGTAAATAATAACATAAAACACAAATGCTTGACATTGTGACGCTTAAATAGTCAATATCACTATAATTATATTTTGTGCGCGAAAATTAATACTGAGAATGACATACCTGACCTATTTCCTATTTTTTAAACTTAAGATGTACTTTTAATTGACATAAATTTAGTTTTATATGTTTTTATTATTTTTATTTCCCTAGATTTAAATCCTGAAATATCTCATCGCTGCCCTAAGATAATCCACAAAATAATTTTGTCAAAATATTGAAGAAGGATTTTAAAAATCCCTAAAATTTGGAATAACAAAACACTAGTAGAAAATGTCTACTAGTTTACGGGCGTAGAGGAGTTGGTAGAAATTTACTGGTATTTACTAGTCTAAAATACTAGTGTAGAGTTTTTATGAAACAAAAACTAGTCTACACTGGCAAAAACCACTAGTATTAGTAGTCCCTACACTAGTAACTATTATTTTACTCTTGTAAGTTTATAAAACACAGACTTGTAAAATTCACTAGTAATATTAGCACAGAGACTAGTAATACTAGTCTAGTAGTTTTATGAAACAGGCCCCAGGGGTCTTAAGCCTAAGTTATAGTGATAGTTTACTGAGTTAAATATTTTTTACAACCAAACGATCAGCATAGCTGAGTCGAGCGAGGTTACCATTTCCAAAGGTCATAACAACAACTGATAACCATTTATGTCACTTAAGAAACAACATTGCCTTAGTGAAATTTTTGGCAAAATTGAGATTTTTGTATCTCTATGGAAACATATGTATTTTACATGTCCTTGCAACGTAGTTTCGTGAAAATACCCCGTGAGTTTACTATTTTACGAAACTAAAAAGTGGGGAGGAGTCGTACTTCGTACTTCGTACTTATTCGGCTTTCCCGTAGACTCGTGAGTTTTGGGAGCGTCATCCTCTTCTCCTTTTCAGGGGAAGGGTAGGGTTAGGCCTAAGGTGGGTTGGGTTTACCCATTGGCTCTTTGTGTGAAAAAATCTTCCAAACTGTAGAAACAGTTTTGGATAAGGAAAAACTTGAGCTCACTCTTAAATTTGACTCTCTTATCTATTGTCTGAATCTTTTTTGGTAATGATTGAAAAATTTTTCTGCCAATGTATTGTGGTTTTTTTTTCATACAATTTAAGATTGTGCTGCTCTGAAAAATTATTCTTAAATCTAGTGTTGTATTGATGTGTTAAATTTACATACTCAGGAAGAAAAGTTTTAACATATACTGCAATTTCAAAAATGTAAAGACTAGGAACTGTTAGAATCCCCAATGAGATGAAATGATCCCTACAATGTTCTCTTGGGTGGAGTTTGAGCATTGCTCTTAGTGATTTCTTTTGACATGTGAAAATTTGTTTGAGATTTGTCTCAGAAGCACCCCAGAGCGCGATGGAGTAAGAGATGTGCGACTCGAGTAAGCAGTGGTAAACACCCTTCAAGAGACTCAGGTTCTCCAATGGCCTGAGACTTCTCAGGACAAAGGTCCCCTTTGCCATCTTATCTTTGATCCTCACCAGCTGCTCACCCCAGCTCAAACCATCGTCCAACACCAATGAATGAATGACTGTAGTAATATTAGTCATTTTTATTTTAGTCTTGCTGATTTTGGAAAATTTACCATAAACTTTGGAGGAAATCAGTTAACTGTAAACCACATAAAATACCTATATATTTCTTAGATTGAATAACCTTAAATGTTGAATTCAATGTAGAATGTTTAACAAATTGTCTCATGCCCGATCACGCTCGTCTTTGGTTTTTTCTCTCCTGTTGTCTGCATTATATTCAACAGTAACTTATGTACGTTTTATATATATATATATATATATATATATATATATATATATATATATATATATATATATATATAAGATTTTTCAGATGTTTTCATAGAGTCTAGCCGAGGACATTTACTAGTTATAAAGTGAGAAACAAATTTTAACATTTAGATTAAAAAGACCAAAGTTAGTAAACAAGATTGGCGTTCCACATTATTCTGTTAATCTGAATACATTCATATGGGACTCTTCCATTTTGATTATTTTAATTTATAATATTGTTCTATAAAAATGGGCACTTTACATTCAACATTGGATTACGTAGGCCAAGCTTAGTGAGAAAGTTGAAGTTGTTGTTCTGCTATAACTGGCTGGGTAGCTGAGTGGTTAAAGAGCTCGCCTTTGAATCTGAAGGTCGCCGGTTCGATCCTGAGAAAAGTTAGTGCTTTTTGATGGTTCGATACTGCTGGACCCAGCTGCCTTTGGTCATTGGGCTATTAATTAATGATCCTGACAAATGAAACAGCTGATATTTGTCAGTAACAAAGCTACACCTCATCTGATCCATTACAATCATCACACTCACCCCTTCAGTCATACTCACCTTAAAATACGCACACAGTGTGCGTCGGTGTTTCAAAAATAAATATCTAAAATATCTAAATATCTAAATATTGCATCGATTGTGTCATTTGTCATTGCATTGGTGGACACGGAGGGGGGCATTTAGAACGAATATTTCTGAAGCTCCAGCCTCCCAGAAAATCTAGTCTAGAGCCGCCTATGAACTTATTGGGGGTAGGACTACCCCGAGGGCTGAAGGCCAGGTAATTAATAAAGACCAATTAAGTTAAAACATATCTTGTTTATTATCAGGATGGCAAATAGCAAGTTATGAATTAGTACAATTTACAAGTCCTAAAAATCTTAGAGAGGGAGAGAGAGAGAGAGAGACAGCGGGACTCACCTAGGATGAAGAGCATGACGTGCAGCACACTGTCGGCAAGCAGGGAATGATGGCCTATCGCGGCAGGGCCTTTTTATATGAATTGATAACACCTGGACTGTCCGCGGGGTAATCCCCCCGGATAGGGTGGACCGCAGTGCGTGTACGTTATCAGCTGCTGCGCAATAATGGAAAGTACGTTGAGGTGGGTTACCGAATAATAGTTTATTTTAGGATAATAAGACTCTTTTGATCCGAGTGAGGGTCGTCCCCTAGATCGGTACGTTCATGAAAAGTGCCATAGAATTATTGATAATGGTTAGGGCGCGCAGCCCGTTGCATTTTTCATTGATAGCGGTCGGAGTTAATTCTATAGTCGCGGGGGTTCGGTCCCTCGCGCAGATGTGTTCTGTGATTGTAAAGATCTTTGTTATTTTTAGTTCAAAGACAATGACGTTCAATGTGATAAGGGTGAATTTGTAATTTTGGGGTTTTTGGAAATCGGCTGCATCTGACGGCAGCTGTGCCAGGTGACGGTATCTAACGGCCGATCAATACTTAACGGATGTATCTGGGTTTTCCTACATAACAAACTCTAGGCTTAAAATTCCCAACTTTTAGGTATATACAGATTTTTTTGGGTTTTTTTTCAAGGAGAGACTTCCCTCCCTATAACAACGCCCCTGGTGATAATGGGGTTTTGTAATTTCAGGGCGAGGGGGGGGGAAGGGAATGAGGTGAATGATTGGAGATATGACAATCGGTTTAATTGCCAACAGTGTCAGGGATTTGCTTTAAAACTATCTGGTAATCCTATATATATAAAATGAGCTAACCTTAAAAGGTTTTTGAATGTATCAGGAAAAATATCTGTAACAAGGACATCATTTTTTTCTGCAATCTTCGAATCTTGCAATTCTGCTCTGAGGACAACACTGTGAGCCAGCAACATTTTTTTTACAACCCCGATTCTTTCCTGGAACAAATGTTTACAAACACCTTGTTCAATGGAAAAGTAGTCTTTTGGTAATTTTAAGTGAATTTTCCAGCAGGGACTACACATTACAGTAATGGTGATATTGTTAGACCTAAACCCGGGACCATGTTACTTTTTCATTTTGAGGTCCATATAAGCCAAAAACGCCATAAAGCCGCGTCCGCCCTGTCCGAACATTTGTGACAAACTTCTTCGGCAAACACAAAAATCAACAAACATTTAATCAATCAATCAATCCTTCCTTCATTGTCATTAAACATGTACAGTAATAGACAGTGTCAAATATAGGCTAACATAAAATAAATAGGCCTATAAAAATTACAAAATTAACATTGAAAGACAAGGTCTAGTCATCAAATGGTGACATTGTGTCATTGAACGTCCTTTCAAGAAATTCATCAATTTTGTACAGGGGATTGCCGGCAAGCCACTTAAAAATAACTGACACAAATTTCTTTTCACAGGTGTTTTTGGCACATGGTGGAATCTTACTGAATAATTTACGACATGGTGGCTTGACCTTGTAAAGTGATTATGAACCTAGTTTGACTTGGTGAGATTCTCCATGTTTCTTTTAACATTAAACAAACTAAGATATAAATACTGATATTAGTTAAAAAATTTTCTTGCTTGAAAAGAGGCCTACAATGAGCTATTCCATCAGCATTAGTCAAGATTCTGATAGTTTTTTTTTGGACCAATAAGACATCATTTATTTTTTATCTGTTTCCCGTCACAGAATATTATAAAGTAAAATACTATGGAAAAATGCAAAATAACGTGATTTTAAATACTGACTTGGGACACTTTGTCTCAGGTTTAGGAGATGTGTACATCCCAAATGAGCTTAGGGTCAAAATTCATACTCAAGAGTTTTACATGACTTTCATTCTCTGCTTCACTGAGAGTACTTAAATCTAAAGAAAAAGTTACATTTTGAGTCTTATTTACATCGAGAAGGGATTTATTTGCAGCATATCAGTCAGCAGCCTCCTTCAACACAACATCATTCATATGTGATTTCAATGATCTTTGTGGTTTTTCCCAACATTTAAAAAAGTTGCATCATCTGCAAACATAATTGTACTGGCCGATACATTGTCAGGAAGGTCGTTGACTATTAACACAAAGAGGAATGGGCCCAACTAGGAGGTGTTGGCCCAAGACCCGGAGGAATAATCCCGGTGGAACGCCGTACTCAACACAAGTAGGAACTGACATTGACCGTCGAACGAAAATTGTTTGATGCCGATTTGTGAGATAAGATTCAATCTACTATATATTTGTCAAATACCACTCACTCACGTATCAGAGTATCTCCAAAACTGTAAGGTCTAGAGGGTTAAAACTTGGCATGGACGTTCATCTTTGCTCAAAAACGCTCACTAAGAAACGATTTTGCAAAATTCTGTCAGGGCTCCGCCCCGCAAGACTTGAAAATTTCGTTACAATGTTATTCTTATGGGGGATTTTTAATACAAACCAAAGCAACAACGAATCTCCAAAAGTAGAGAGCATGCAGGATTTAAATTTGATATCTATAGACGTTACTTTTTACTTATTGATGCTTACTAAGAAACGGTTTTACGAAATTCCTGCAGGGCTCCACCCCACACGACTTCAAAATTTCGTTACAATGTTATTTTATGGAGCACATAAAATACGAATCTAGGAAACAACGAATCTCCAAAACTATACGACCTACCGGGTTGAAATTTGGAATGGCCGTTCCTCTTTGCCTATAGGTGCTCACTAAGAAATGTTTTTATGAAATTCCTGCAGGGCTCCACCTCACACGACTTCAAAATTTCGTTACAATGTTATTCTTATGGAACACTTAAAATACAAATCTAGGAAACAACGAGTCTCCAAAACTATACGACCTACAGGGTTGAAATTTGGAATGGCCGTTCCTCTTTGTCTATAGGTGCTCACTATGAAATGGTTTTGCGAAATTCCTTCAGGGCTCCGCCCCACATGACTTCAAAGATTTGATGTAATTATCTGTTGAAGATTCAAAGCTATCAGCTGTTAGTGAAATAATACATTTTAAATGATGATGTAACCATATGACAATATTTTTATCTTTGTAAACAATTTAACTGGTGTAAAAATGTTTATTAGTTAAGAGTTTAGGTAAAGTTAGTCTACTTTGTCAAATACCACTCACTCAGTCTCATCGAATCTTTATAACCATAGGGTATAGGGGGTTGAAATTTGCCATGGACGTTCCTCTGTGTTAAAAAATTCTCCCTAAGAAACGGTTTTGCAAAATTCCTTCAGGTCTCTACCCCAAAGGACTTCAAAATTTCCATTTAATATTATTCTTATGGCCAATATATTATACAAATCAAGGCAACAACGAATCAGAAAAGCTATAGGACCTACAGTGTTAAAATTTGGCATGGGCGTTCTTCTTTGCTCATAGATGCTCACTAAGTAACGGTTTTGCAAAATTCCATCAGCGCTCCGCCACACAGGACTTCGAAATTTCGATATGTTATTCATAGCTAATTTTTAGTTCGAATTTAGGAAACAACGAATCTGAAAAACTATAGGATCTATGATGATGAAATTTGAAGTGGACGTTCCTCTTTGCTCATTTGTACGTGCTCACTACGAAACTGTTTTACAAAATTCTATCAGGGCTCTGCCACACACGATTTCAATTTTGGTCTAATGTTATTCTTATGGCCAATTTTAAATATGAATCTAGGGAACAACGAATATGAAAAGCCAGGTGACCTAAGGGGTTGAAATTTAAAATGGAAGATACACTTTGCCCATAGGTGCTCACTAAAAATCGCTTTTGTAAAGCATCTTTAGGGCTTCGCCCCACGGGACTTCAAAATTACTTTTAGGGCCTACTAAGTTGAATTTTGGCATGGACGTTCCTCTTCGCTCATTGGTGCTCACCAAGAAACGCTTTCACAAAAATCCCTTCAGGTCTCCACCCCAGTTGTCTTCAAAATTTCAATATAATGTTACAATTATGGTCAATTACAATACGAATTGAAAGAAACAACCAATCTATGAACTATAGGGCCTGCGGGGTTGAAATTTGGAGTAATGTCTTTGGTCATAGGTGCTCAATAAAAAGTGGCTTACACATTTACTTCAGAGCTCTGCCCCAAATAACCTTAAAATTAAGATAGAGCCTAAAGGGTTAATTTTTGGCATAGAAGGCCATTTTTGCTCTTAGCTTATTCACTAAGATACTAGATACTGGAGGGGAGAACCAATAAATATACTCGAAGGACCTGAGGTAAACCATTAAAAAGAAATTAAGACCTTGAAAAGAGAGATGAGATGGAGGTATATTCAAAATAAGAGTAAAGAATGTTATAAACAATGACATGTGAGTTAAAATACAAATATTGATAAGATATTATATTGAAAGTAAATTATTTAACTAATGGGGTGTGATTGCTTCATATACTGTATATAAATTGAACAAATACGGTTTTGGAAATATAAGTTAGTTTTTGAAGTCCTTTAGGGCTCCACCCCACTGGTCTTAAAAATTACTCTATGGCCTACTAACTTAGGTTAAATTTGACATTGATATTCCTCTTTGGTCATGGGCATTCACTAAGAAACGATTTTGCGAATATCCTTTAGGGCTCTGCCTCACAGAACCTTTTGGTTACCATAGATCCTACGGGTTAAAATTTGACGAGGACATTTCTCTTTACTCAAAGGTACCAAAAAAAAAGGATTTGCATAAATAGTTTTTGAACTCCTTAAGGGCTCCGCCCCTCAGGACTTAAAAACTACTAAAGAGGCTACGGGGTTGAAATTTGACATGGATGTTCCGCCCCTTTGCTCATAGGTAGTCACTAAGAAATCGTTTGGGAAATATAGTTTTTGAATTTATTTAGGCCTCCACCCCACTGGACTTAAAAATTATTCTATGGCCTACGGGGTTGGAAATTGACATGGACGTTCCTCTTTACTCATTGGCATTCCCTAGGAAACGATTTTGCAAATTTCCTTTAGAGCTACACCCCACAGAACCTTTAAGTTACAATAGATTCTACGGGGTTAAAATTTGACGTGGACATTCCTCTTTACTCAAAGGTACTAAGAAACTGTTTTGGAAAAATAGTTTTTGAAGTCCTTTAGGGATCCACCCCACTGGACTTCAAAATTACTCTATGACCTACTGGGTTAATATTTGACATGGATGTTCCTCTTTGCTCATAAGAAGTCACCAAGAAACAATTTTGGAAATATAGTTTTTGAAACCTTTAAGGGCTTTGCCCCACTGGACTTAAAAATTACTCTATGGCCTACGGGGTTAATATTTTACACGATCGTTCCTCTTTGCCCATAGGTGCCCCGCTCACACTATTTCAATGTATTAATCTAAATTAATATATTAAGGAAGAAGATTTCGTAGGTCTTAAAAAAGATTAAAAAACAAATTCAACACGGGCGAAGCCGTGACGGGCAACAGCTAGTAATCTTAATAATGGGGCCAATTATACCATAGCCTAAAGTTCCAGTTTTTTTTTTTTCAAAAGTATCTCACGGTCGACACAGTCGACCCTTGTCGACATCAGCCTTGCTGATGTTACACAATGGGGCACAGGTGCAATGACCCTCTTCAAAAAACTTTATAACGAACAATTACTGACCATATGATTTATCCTATACTATAATAGGAGCAATGTCTGAAGGGATGTGTGTTCCACGATCTTGAAATCTAGCGGTTAGATTTTGCTTAAACTTTGCATTTAAGAGTGTTTTGGCCCAAAAATAAACTAAGAAACAGCCTCAATCCCAGGAAAAATCGAATTTGGTCTAAATTTAAGTTTTAAAATCATAATTTTTAACATTTGTCTTATGGGTTGCTATTTTGGTAACGAAACGTAAACAAAAAATAAAGGAACATAATTTTAAGCAGTCTTTTTAAACAGCTGTTGACTGTTAAGAGTTGGTTGTTGGTTTAAATTTAACAGCTGTATTAATATGACACTATAACAAAAATGAATTAAAACCAACGAGCAAAGCTCGGTAAACCTGGTACTAGGCCTACATTAAAAACAAATACCAACAAACAAATGTTCGGCAGAACACTGTTCGGTGAACATGTTAGACCAGTGCGGACGCGGCTTAATATGAATATATATCTATTTCTAATCTATATAAATATGTGTCCATGTCCATGTGTAAAATTTGTAAAAATGTAAAATGTGTAAAATACTGTAACTGGCTGGGTAGCTGAGTGGTTATAACTTAGTGCTCGCCTTTGAATCCAAAGGTTGCCGGTTGGATCCTGAGAAAAGTTAGTAGCTTTTTAAAGATTTGATTCCGGACCCAGTTGCCATTTGTCATTGGGCTATTAATTAATGATGCTTTCTAACAACTGGTCGATGTTAGATAGTAACAAGACTGGGGTTTGGACCGTTCCAGTCAAAACGCTAAAAATGCCACTGGCGTAGATACACACACACACACACACACACACACACACACACACACACACACACACACACACACACACACACACACACACACACAAAATAAATAAATGTGGTACTGATAATATTTTAAAGAAAGGAACCTCTAATTTTGATGAAATTAAGTTTAAAGGGCCAGGTCTATTTTTATGAATTTGCAAGCCAGAATGATCGGATTATAGTAAAATTAGACGGATAATAGTAAAAATCCAAGTTTGGATTTTATGAATCAAAAGGGTAAAAAATGTTTTTGTGTCAATTTTAAAGGTTTGCCAATTTTAACTAATACGGTACAGAATAGCTCATAGCAAAAAATTTTTTGCCTAAAATATCAACTTAAAGTTTAATTTGTTATGGAGAAAATCCCAAATTATGTTCATTGTTGTTCTTACCGGAGATGAACAAAACTCTTTATCAAGCTTATATAATGACATAACTTGATCAAATTTTGAATGTTCCTTCACTCACGGTTTTTCTTGCACCCACATGGCGGCAAACCTGCATACTCAACAACATTTTACTATAGTGAAAATAAAAATGAAAATAAATAAAATCCCATTGGAATTTTCCATGTTGAAGGTTTGCTGTGACGTAAATATTATTACTACGATATATCATTGTCTAAGAAATATATTTATTGATTACTTATTATCATTAGCATTTTTTTTAATGCTTACAACGTTTTGCAGAGTTTTATTGCCGACCACAAAATAGCAGTTGTACTCTTGTTCAGGGTCCAGAAGGTAGGAGATGAAATCTGGATCTGTGCAGGCAACAGCAACATCACTATTGGCTTCCGCCCCACCTGTGCCCTCCGACATCCTGTAAATTATTACTAAAAAATTAACACATAAATACATTTTGTCATTGTTGTAATGTTTTGATTTTTTAGGTAATTTCCTTTTGTTTGCAAATATAATATTGTTTTAAACAAAAAGGTGCATTGGATTGATTTACAAGTAAAAAACTTATCTATGACACTCTGATTGTCAGGTAGTATTAGGAGCCGAGCGTTTGCTCGGGAAACCCAAACAGTAATATTTTTACAGCAATATCAGTTACAGACAGTGCGCTAAAATTCCCAGTGCAAAAAAGGCTTATATCTTGTTCAAGACGAGCTTGTTCGGTTCGCTCACTCGCCTTCCACAATGTTTCAATGTGTAGGTTTATGGGTGCTGCACTCTGCTGTGTATTTGTTGAAACACATGTTGAATCTGTAACCCCTGGTTAATGGAGGGAGATATGGAGACATGTCCTTTAACCAAAAATATTGTTAGTGTAATTTTCTTTTGAAAGCATTTATAAATATTTGTATATGGGACAAATAGTTTGGCTGATACAACCAAACAAAGAAATCGTTGCTATTTATCCTCTACATTACACATGTACACATCTGAACTTGACTTTTTAAGGGATTTCAATTTGAAATATATTATGTTTTTCTTACTAAGCTTAATTAGGCATAGTGGTCCACATAACATATGTAAAGAAATTAAAGTTTCTAGGTACTTTCTAGGTAAAGTTCACGGACTTATATAAACTTTAAATTGGGACCAAACCTATAGTGTATCAAACAATATAGAGTTAGTAAACAAAATTAAAGATCAAATAATTCCTGAAAACTGTATATTCATATCCTTCGATATCAAAGACATGTACTTAAATATACAACAAAAGAAACAATAAAAATTCTAAAAAATCTACAGTACAAAAAGGAGGAACACTACCTAAACATGAAATAGATGACGTCATCAGATTAACTAATAATTGTATTAAGCAAAGCTATTTCGAATATAATTCAGAATTTTACCAACAAGAAGATGGTCTTCCTATGGGTTCCCCCCTTTCAGGACTTCATGCTGATGTATTTATTCATCATTTAGAAATAAATCAAATTAATAATGAAATAAACCCTTTTGAGTCAAAAATTAAATATTGGACTTGATACGTCGATAACGTTTTGTTTTTTTCCGAATATTGTTTTTCCGCCAAAGTTAATTCTTACCAGTTGGTAATTTTGGACAGTTTGGAATAAAAAAATTCAATTTTTAAGAGGTGGCACCTAAACTGCATAGTTACCTTTGCTGCTTCCATAAAGTCGGACAAATGGGCTGATTCTCAAAAAACGCCTGGACGCCGACATTCTTTTATATTCTAAAAAGAGGACATGTCCAGGGAAAAGATAACGTATGGTAACCCTTAGTTCCAAATTAATTAAGTTTATTGTTAGGAGATGACTTGTTGGCCACTGAGGGGGTTGGGGGGGTGAGAGGAAATTTACATGAGAAAGACACAGCTGTCTTTTTAGTCAAAACTGTCTGACTGTCTACTCAAAACAACATAGGAATGCTGGGGAGTGGGGGTAGACCCACAGTTACTAGTCTACAGTTACATGTGCTCCTATATAATTTAAAGTTTTTAGTAGGAAAAACTTATTTTTTTCAAATTAAGTTTTATATGTGAAGGTGTGGTAAAATACTGTTAATTATAAAGTGTAATTATCCTTTGTTATTGAAGAGGAAGATAGTGAGGTGAGATAAACAGTATAAATTTCTTGCAATTTCTTGGAAAAGCAGGTAGAGAGATAAGGAAGGTCTGTTATCAGAGCTGATAAGAGGAGCCTGGCCACTGGGCTTTGACTGCCTCCTATCTACCTAAGGTGACTCACTTCATTGATAAATTTGCAAGTTAGGAAAGTCAATAGTTGTTTACAAACATTTACTCATACAACTGATTTAAATTTATTATTGGTAAATATAATCTCAAGATTAATAAAATAACTAGGTTTTTTCCATAAAGTATTTCAACATGACTTTAACATAAAGTGATTTTATAATTTTTAAATCACAAGAAGGAGCACTCTAAAGATGAAAAATAAAGATATTAATAGATTTAAAGTAGGAGACCGGGTCTTTGCCAAAGTAAAAGGCCATGCACCCTGGCCAGCTAATCAACAACATTGACTTAAGCAACAAACTGCCTAAATACAATGTAACCTTTTATGGTACAGAGGAAGTGGCTTGTATAAAGGAAATAGATTTATGTCCCTACAAAGAAAACAAATCGAGATTTGGGGCTCCAAATTTAAAAATAGTGAAAAGTTTTTAACCGCAATAAAAGAAATTGAGCTAAGTTTTAGTAAAAACAGCTCCATTATAAATAAGAGTATCATAACTGAGGTTAGCACAGACACAACTGAGATCCAAACAAACACAACTGAGGTCCCTACAGAAGATAAAACTTTACCAACAAGGACCAGTAATCTTTCAACGAGTCTATCCACTGTGCCTTGCAGTCCTTTCCCCAATTCAATAGATTGTACTACTAAAAATGCTACGTTAAGTAAGGAAAACATTTCACTTGATCTCTTAGAATCCAAATGGGTCACAGACGACACTGTGCAAGTGGTGTTTGATCTATTAAACAATAATTTTGCACACCAAGATTTGCAGTTTTTCAATCCAACAGTCACACTGGCCATTAAAACTATGGATAACTTTGGTGAAATCCTCCTATTTCAAAATATTAGACACAAAAAGTTTGTTTTCATCCCTATCAACGATTCTTCAAAGGTACAAGACATCGGTGTATCAGGTACACATTGGAGTCTATTGTTATGGGATGTGTGTCAGGATAAATTTTACCATTTTGACTCCATGGGTAATTTTAATTTTACTCATGCACTTGCTTTGTTTGAAAAACTGGGTACTTTTTTCAATGCTAATGCGAAACCATCTTTAATCAATGCTAAAACACCCCAACAAACAAACAGCGTTGATTGTGGCATCCATATGCTTCTAGCAGTGGACGCTCTATTCTTTCAAAACTAAAACATGGACTTCCTTCTCCTTCGCCTTGTGATTTGAACGGAATTGTACCTGTTTTTTCAGAAGCTGACATCCTGACTAAACGAGCTCAATTAGCACTAATTATTCACAACAAACAGTACATGAAGCTAAAAACAAACACACTGGAGAAACTTATCCTAAACATAAGACTTGATCTTAAGGGCGATGCCTTAGAGAAAATCCCAGTTTCATTACATTACAAGGAAAATGCATGTAATTATCCACAAACAAATTTGAACTCTCAAAATAATTGTATCATTATTCCTCAGACCCCATGCAATAAAGAATGGATAACACAAAGAAATAAAAAATTAAAACGCAAAGTACTCCCGAACATAAACATTCCCCCTCACAAGATAACAAGGAAGACCTACAGCTAAGTATTAATGTAGAAATACCTACCTCAAACAGATTCAGCCTTTTGGATGAAGAAAGTCTTAGAGATACAACTGAGCCAGTTGACACAAACATACATTCAACAAAAAATCCTGGTAAGAAAAATGTATCTAGTAAGAATGATGATAGAAAATGTTTAAAAATGTCAATTTTTTCTGATAGTCAGGGAAGAGGTATCGGGCTCAAGTTTAAAAATCGTAAATTTTCAGAACTTTCAGCTACGGGAACAGTAATGCCAAACGCAGGTTTAATTCAGGTTGTAGTTTCTGCACTGCAATCCAGGGATGATGTTATTTTAATCATCGGAGGAACAAATGACACCATCAAAAACGATTTTACTCCAATATACTCATCCTTGGAGAACAAACTGAAAAAGTTAAGTATGAATAAAAAAGTTTTTATTACGACCATACCTCAAAGATTCGACTCCAATGCAACTGAAATTATTATTGATGAAATTAGGCCTTTAAACAATTACATTAGAGAACTGGTTAAACGGATGGAAGAAGTTCATTTAATCGATTTGGATGTATTGGCTAGATCACATTACACTCAACATGGGTTACATATAAATCACAGAGGAAAAATCAAGATTGTTCATCTCGTCACAGAAAAATTAGCGGAACTTTCCATTCTCAAGAAAAAAACATTTCCAGTGGACATCATCGATGCAAACATGTCAGAAATAATTAAAATATCTAAAAATGACAAAAACACAGCGCTAGCTCACTGTATTTCAGCCGATTTTGACGACCCTCGGCATATGTCAGCAGGGGTTGCAGTTAAATTTAGGCAACACTTTGGGAGACCTTTGCCATCAAACTGTGTAACAAAGCATCTGGCATATCAGCAAGTTGAGGGTGGTGCGGGTGTATATAGTCTTATCACAAAGCCCAAGTACTTTTTAAAGCCTTCTTTAGATGACTATAACACTGCATTTAATGATTTCACAGAAGATTTCAAGAGAAGAGGTTATCAACAACTGGTATGTTCGGCAATGGGATGTATCCGGGACAAAGTTTTTCCAGAGTATTTTATGAGTCAACTCCATCAGTTTCAACAAATCACAAATTGTAAAATCAAAATAGTTGTTTATGAACAAAAAAGCTACAGGATTCTTAACAATGGACTAAGTCATTTTCAATTCAAAAACAAATTAAAAGATCTGATTTCTACATACGAAGCAAGAGTACCGTGTGTGAAGAGTCAAAATTTTACTTCAAAAACCAACAGTCAAACAATTAACATTATTTGCACATCAACTCCAATACTTCAGCTAGAAAATCATCGGAACGCGCATACTACCAGCCCAGCAGTGATGATACCATCAATCCAGGATGTCAACGCCTACCCGCCTCTGCCTCTTAAGTCACCTCTTCGGTCAGATCAACATGGTGATAGTGTTGTGAGTGAATCATGTCAATATAGTGAAAGTGTAACACTACACACTGACACACACACAACTTCACACCAGTGCATCAGTAACACAAATGAAGAAAACAATTTTTTAGGTTCAATGCAGGTTTCATAGCAAAAGAATCTGGTTCAAATGCACTAAATAACAATGTCAATAAAAGTCACTTAAATGAATTTAATAAAACATTATCAATATTTCACCAAAATGTCCAGCATCTGCCTTCACGCTTGGAAATATTAGATATTACACTAGATGAGGTTGACCCAGATGTTGTGGCACTCTGTGAGCATAAAATGAAGGATGAAGAAATTGAACGCCTTTGTTTGGAAAATTTTCAAGTTTGTTCCCACTACTCTGGGCAAAATTGTATAGGTGGTGGTGTAATCATATTAGCAAAGAAAAATATAACCTTTAAAAAAATTGTGATCCCTGCATTGAATGATATCATAGTCGATAGAATTTTTGAAATTTGTATAACTAAGATTAATTTTAACAATTTTGAATTTTTGTTAGCTTGTGTTTACAGAAGCCCCATAAAAAGTTTTGAGGAACAATTTAGAAATAAGTTAGAACTCACTTTAGATATATTGCTGAAAAGGTTTAAGAATTTGGTGGTAGTAGGGGATATTAACATCGATGTTTTAAAACATGACAAATCATACAATGAATTTGTTAATGTTCTTGACATGCATAAGTTGTGTTATCTGGTTAACTTTCCCACCAGGATAACGGAGACCTCAGAATCTGCCATAGATAACTGTATAACAAATATGAATAAAAATATCTTTAAGGTTGAGGGCTTGATAACTGAGATTTCTGATCATGATGCACAATTAATAAAAATAAAAATGGAAAGTTCACATTCTCGCAAAAACAATAAAATTATAAAAAAATGTAGAAAATTTGATGAACAAAATATCATCTCTTTTATTAGCTGTCTCTCAAAAGAATCTTGGATACAAGTTTATCAAGCTCCTGTGCATAAAAAATTTGAAACTTTTAATTCTATTTTTCAATTCCATTTTGAAATCAATTTTCCTTCAACTAAATTAACAGTAAAACGTCAGCAATCTAAGAAGTGGGAAACAGAGGAGATACAAATTAAAAGAAAGGAAATCATTCAACTTAGTAAATTAAATAGAATTAAAAAGTGTAAGATCGTCAAAGAAACTATTAAGAAAAACAAAAAAATATTGAAAGAGTTAACTTTGGATAAAAAAAGAGATTATTTTGATAAAAAGATCTCTAAATAAAAAAATATGGTAAAAACAACTTGGAATCTTATCAACAATGAAGTGGGTAACAAAAGGTTTTCTAATGCTAACAATTTAATCTTAAATTCCAACAATAACACTATTGAAGATCCGTTACAGGTGGGAGAGTTATTTAACAATTATTTCTTGTATATTGGAGATTTTGTAAATTCCGATGTGGTTTCAAGTGAGGTGGGAAACAATGAGAACCCTTTATTTTCATCAAAGAAATTTCGTTTTAAACCTGTCGATATCGATGAGGTAAATATAGTATATTTCATAACAAGAGTGGAAAGTGTCTTTTCCGGGCCGAGATCGAGTTTACGCGCGAGGCTTTAGCCGAGTGCGGAATTTCGATCAAGGCACGGAATAACACTTTCTACTCGAGTTATGAACGATATTTTTCATCACACTGTAGATAATTAATAATAGTAATTAATTAAATAATGCAAGTTTAAGAAACCACCTATGGATGCTCAATTGATTTCCGCAGTACAATGAAAACAGTGATTCTGTTTTACACAGCTGATTACATTATTGAGAACAGCTGATTTAGGGAATAATATACTCTTAGCACTGCTAGCGCTACTTGTGTCAGTAATCATAACTAATTACTAGTGTGGGTAAATCAACAGCTGATTTTCCCTCTCTAGAGAGGGAAACGGTTTTTCTACACTCTCAGCTGGTGATGAATATAGCTGTTTCCCGTACAGTGTGATGAAAAAATAATTTCCTCCTTTCAAAGCAAACATACTTCTGGCAAAGACGATGTACCAGTTTCAATCGTAAAAAAAGTCAAAGACATTATTTTGCAACCTATTGTACATTTAATTAACTCATCTCTCATATCTGGGATTTTCCCAGATGAATTGAAAATTGCAAAAGTAGTACCAGTCTTTAAAAAAGGGAATGTACAGGATGTTCAGTGCTACAGACCAGTGTCAATTCTACCAACATTTTCCAAAATATATGAAAAAGTAGTTTATTTACAATTATCAAATTTTTTAGAACTCAACGATCTTTTAGATAGTAAGCAACAACACGGGTTTCGTTCTAACAAGTCAATTATTACAGCGGGTGTTGAATTCATAGAAAGGATTATTAACAAAATAGATGGGGGGGAGAATCCTGTAGGAATTTTCCTTGATCTAAGTCGAGCATTCGACAGAGTGTCACACAATATTTTGATCAAAACATTGGAGAATTTCAACATAAAAGGTTTAGAATTGAGCTGGTTTAAATCGTACCTTTCTGGAAGAAAGCAATATGTTCAAATTTTACACATAAATGATAACAACGCCCAACAAATTAATTCAACGCTAAAACCAGTCAAATACGGGGTTCCTCAAGGTTCCATCTTAGGGCCTCTTCTCTTCTTATGCTACTTGAAAGGACTCCCAAACATTTTTGAAGAAGATAAATGCAGAATAACTCTGTATGCAGATGACACAAATTTAGTAATTTCAGGCAATGATAATGAAACACTCGAACTTTCAGCTTTCATTAGTCTTCTGCAAATCAAACAATTTTTCGATAGTCGTTGCCTTCTTTTAAACACTGAAAAATCCAAATTTATTACATTCTTCACCAAACAGTCTAGGAAAAAACTCACACCAAAAATTGAATTAAATGGCAACGAAATTAAAGAAACAGAGACAGTAAAATTTTTGGGACTGCATATTGACAAACATTTGACATGGAATCAACATATACAAAATATCATTAAAAAAACATCTTCTGGTCTATATGCACTAAGACAAATGTCAAAAATTTGTAACTTAGATACTTTAAAAAATATTTACTTTGCTTTAATTCATTCGCATATAACTTTTGGAATCAGCCTATACGGATCCACAGCATCCAAAAATCTTAAAAAAAATCCTTCGTATACAAAAGAAATCGATTAGAATAATGCTGAACCTGACAAAAAGGGAATCTGTTAGGAAATCTTTTACTGAATTAGGAATATTAACCATATATAACATTTATATTCTTGAAACTATTAAATTCATAAAAAATAATCATATTCAGGTATTTCAAGAAAAATCTCATTCCTACAACACCAGAAACCACTTTTCAGTAGAACGTCATAGATTGGAGTTGTACAAAAATAAAACATCTTACATGGGGCTAAAATTTTTCACAAACTTACCTGGGGAACTAATTGCAAATAAAAATAATAAATCCTTTTTCAATAAACTCAAGAAGTACTTAATAGAAAATCCATACTACAGTCTGAATGAATTTTTTGAACGGGGCTTCTAATTTTAGAATTTTTTCTGACATTTTTCATAGTCATAATGATTTTTTCAGTTTTTATGTAACAGTCTATTCAAGTAGGGCCTAGATTTATTGTGTTTTAATTTTGTTTTTTCTTTTAATTTTAAGCTAGTCATAAGATTCATTGACACTATTTATGTTATACACTTATATGTTACATTTATGTATAAACTTATATAAATAAAGATATTTTGATTGATTGATTGATTGTATATTTTTTGTTTTGTCAATCGCTTAACATATGGTAGAATAAATACCCCCGTCGCAGCAGACCTGCGTACTCAGCGAATTTCCAAATTAGTAATATTAATTTTGACCACATAAACCTGTAAACCAAATATCATCGCATGCTCATAAATAGGGAAATAAATGTCTATTTTCCTTTAGATAAATATAGGGAAAGAGTATGCAGGTATGCTGCCATGGGGAACACTAAAAGTAGGTTTTTAGCATAAAAAAAATTATTTCGACCATATGGAGCAATGTACTAAGTTTCATCAATATCTGTCCATTGCTAAAGTAGTTTGCCTATTCTCCATATGATTAACGTGGGAAAAGAGTATGCAGGTTTGCTGCCATGATGAGCACAAAAACCAAGAATTTTTTACCTTAAATGGATGAATCTCAACCAAATGAAGCTGAATACCGGTACCAAGTTTCATCCAAAAACATTGGTTAATAAGTAAAATATTAACACATCCGTATTCTCCATAAAGATTAACATTGGAGCCTCAAAATACAACGTACTGTCTTTAGACTTTTTAATATCTCGGTAACCAATGGAGATAGAGCAAAGCTTCAAGATACTAAATTGTGTGTTTTTTCGAGTTAAATCCAATGGTCAAAATAAAAATTTAATATTTTTAAAAATTACATATGAAAAATGCAAAAAACATATTTTTGGGGTACAAAACCCCCCAAAAATACCACTTTCGATGGGTCGATATGTCTGGTTTACGAACTCATCCGAAAAAACGTAGGATTACACATCTCTACCAAATTTGGTGTTGAGCAGACCATTTTTTACGAGAGTTATCATGCTTAATCTAATGGTGTACATTAAAAGTTAATCAAATAAAAATATCTATGTGAAAAGTGGAAAAACCCCACTTTTTAGGGGTAAAATCCCCCACTTTCCCTACTGAAGTTGGGCCGATCTTACTGGTTAATGAACTCATCCAAGAGAATCTAACTTTACATGCCTGTACCAAATTTCATGATGATCAGACGATTTTTGCACTAGTTATCGTGTTCACAAACACTCAAAATTGAAAATTCTATTTCCCATGTAAGCCCATGTTAAATTTTTTAGTAAATCGTTATTTGTGAAGTTTTAAATGTGTTTTCGACAAATAATCACTTCGTATCCAGAAATTACACATAAAAAGCCACAATGTAATATATAAAATTATGTAATCGCAGTGGTGTCCCTACAACGATATAAACGGCAGCTCCTATATGAAAACAACGGTAATAGCTTATTTCCAAAGGAAATTCGCTAAAAATCAGTCAACTTTGAAGTGTGGTTCACATTTCTAAAATTACAAATATAAACATATAAAAGCTCAAATAACATTTACGTCAGAAATAAGCATATATATCCTCAAAGTAAATATTTTTATATGTGTTTAATTAGTCACATATTAGTTGTATATGGTTGAAAAGAAAGTTCAACTTATAACTACATAGGGACTGTATGTTAGGTGTAAAAATACAGGGTGTCCCGCTTCAACCTTTACAAACTTTTCCAGGTTATTGCCCACGTTAAAATAAGCAAAAAATTCCTTTAAACATATGTCCTAAAATGCTTCGTTAACCCGCTAGCCGCCATTTTGTTTTTTACACTAAATAATTTTTATTTCCGTAACGGATCATTGTATTAAGTTCATATTTGGCATAAACGTTCACTATAACAATCCCCATTTTCAGTAAAAAAATTATTTTTTTCCAATTTGTATTTTCAAAATGGGGCCATTTTAAAGTTTTAAACTCAAATATCTCAAAAACCGTAAATTTTATAATATCCCCGTCGCAGCAGACCTGCGTACTCAGCGAATTTCCCATGGAATTTCAGATTATTTACTTTCCCCATAAAAACACCATAGGATCAAGTATGTAGGTTTGCTGCCATGGGGTGTTGTTAGAAAATCTAAGTTAATCAATAATTGGTGAATGTAAACACAAAATTGTATCAAGCTATGGCAATTTTTTATTTTCCCCATAAACCCCATGGGGGTGAGTATGTAGGTTTGCCGCCATATGGGTTTTGAAAGCAAGTATAAGTTAAACCCTATCTAGATAATGTACATACTAAATTTTTGTGCTTTGTACACTGTATGTATTATTATGAAATAAAGATTTATTATATTATTATTATAAAAATTTGATTAAGTTATGTCAACAAATAAGCAAGGTATAGGGTTTTCTTGATTTCCCATAAGAATAACCACTATGCTAAAATAAAAATTCAAAATACCAAATTGTTAGTTTTTTTGAGCTCTTTTAAATGGTTTTAGTTAAAATTGATAAATTTTGAAAACTGAGGTCCAAAAATGCCAAAAACCCATTTTTGACCCCTTTGAAACCCCCATAAAACCCCGTTCCCATAACTTGATGACGCTGGTTCGCGAACTCATGAAAATAGACCTGGTCTTACACCTTCATACCAAAGTTCATCAAAATCGGAGGTCGCTGTCAAAAGTTATCAGTACCGGTACCACGGACACACACACACACACACACACACACACACACACACACACACACACACACATATATATATATATATATATACAGGGTGGTTATAAAGTCCCTTCCCCCCTAGGATTTTTCTACAATTTATATTAAAAGTGATTTTCAATGACGGGATTCATTGTATAGGTACATACTCTAACTTTTGTAGCAATTAAAAATTTTGGGAGTTACCTGAGGTCCAAGATATAGGAGTCAACTTCAAAATTCCTTATGAGAAGCTAGTCATGCGACATGTCAAATAACACTGCCTTTTCCCCCTGAAAACAGTGGTGAAATCTAAATTCAAAAGGGTTACACCGTTTTCAAGATATCTGTAGGTCTAAGATGTAGGAGTCGGACTTGAAATTTTTAACTAGAAGCTAGTCATGCGACATGTCAAATAACACTGCCTTTTCCCAATAAAACAGTGGTGCAATCTAAATTCAAAAGGGTTATACCGTTTTCAAGATATCTGTAGGTCTAAGATATAGGAGTCAACTTAAAAATTTTAACTAGAAGCTAGTCATGCGACAGTGACATGACTCCTACATCGTAGACCTACAGATATCTTGAAAACGGTATAACCCTTTTGAATTTAGATTGCACCACTGTTTTCAGGGGGAAAAGGCAGTGTTATTTGACATGTCACATGACTAGCTTCTAGATAAAATTTTTAAGTTGACTCCTATATCTTAGACCTACAGATATCTTGAAAACGGTATAACCCTTTTGAATTTAGATTGCACCACTGTTTTCAGGGGGAAAAGGCAGTGTTATTTGACAGGTCGTATGACTAGCTTCTAGTTAAAAATTTTAAGTCGACTCCTACATCTTAGACCTACAGATATCTTGAAAACGGTGTAACCCTTTTGAATTTAGATTGCACCACTGTTTTCAGGGGGAAAAGGCAGTGTTATTTGACATGTCGCATGACTAGCTTCTCATAAGGAATTTTGAAGTTGACTCCTATATCTTGGACCTCAGGTAACTCCCAAAATTTTAAATTACTACAAAAGTTAGAGTATGTACCTACACAATGAATCCCGTCATTGAAAATCACTTTTAATATAAATTGTAGAAAAATCCTAGGGGGGAAGGGACTTTATAACCACCCTGTATATGTATTGAATATAGTTGAGATAGTGAAGTCGAGGTCTTTAAAATTCAACGTTCAAGGAGTTGGATTTATCATGCTCATAAATTTGTTATTTCCAATGCCAGAAAAGTAATTATTGACTAGTAATCAATTTCAAAAGGACATAAAAAATTCCATTTTTAGTTTTAGAATCAAGTTTAGTACATGGTGATTTCTACTTTACCTCCTAAAGGAATCTATACATGTATCGGCCAAATCTATCCATATATAATTAATACGCAAAATGTTTTTTTGTATAAGGAACTACCCCCACAGTTTTTAACATACTTTAATGATTTTGGTGTCATATTGAGTAGTGGTATTTTTTTCTAAAGGAAATTGGTAAATATCTTTTCAAAAGGAAGGACCCTACAAAGCCCTCAAAGTGCGTTGTTTCCCCATTAATTTGATGAACACTGACAAGGAAATTGATTGATTTTCAAGTTTAATTAACAGCTGTAAAACGTAAACACCATACACCAGCGAAAGTTCATACCAACCTGTACATCTACCTGGTGTAGGTATACTAACCAAAGAGGTTATGTTAAACCGTTAAAACCAAGATGAATATACTTAGGCAAAATTTTGAGCGTTTTACTAATAGTAGAATCATCAGATGGCCAGAAAAAGGTTTTGGTCAAATAAGTGACTCGGTAACAATAACGGCAGGTCGAAAATATGCAAGAAGATGATAAATAACTAATTCTAAATCTTCTCCAGAAGAATATCGTGTGGGGAAATACTTCTGATTTAATATCATTACCATCACAAAGTGTGAGAGTATTTTCAAACAGATGAAGCCAATGTGTATAAAAGATTTCTTTAATCATAGCCTACATTATTGTACTAAACTATGGTGTCGCTGACAAGAAAACCTGATAGAAGCTCCACTGTTTATTCGAGTTATAGTTAATTTTTTAATTAAAATGTGATGGTTATGCTATGATTTATGATTTGCCAACTAAGACATATAAATGGTTTTATATCCACACTGTAAACCGTGATGAACTTAAAAATAAAAGGGTTCATCAAGTCTGATACAGTTTGTAAGGTTTTTTATATCAAGTATAGTTTTTTACGAAATGGAAAAAATAAATAAATTTTTTACGACTTTCAATACATGGTTCAAAAAGGGGATGTACGATTCATATTCAAATACAATTTATTCTAAACAAATTGGAGAAAAAGTAAAGAAGGTAGGCATACCTTCAAAATTTTAATAAAAAAAAAGGAAAAAATGTATATATAACTTAAATGTATGTGTTCGGATGGTTGTCAGCCTGGCTTTTTTACCTTCATTAGATTATTAATGTTTAAATTGTTATTGGAATTGTATGAATGTAAACTTGTAAAAAGAACACTGTGTATTGTAAAATCCTATGTATATTTGTTTTGGAAAATAAAGATTATTATTTTTATTATTATTATCATACTGTATTTAAGTCAAAAGACGGGGAAAGGTTTAACATTGATGCTCTTGAAGAAAATAATTTCAACATGGATTCATCCTTTTGCTGCTGCGGCCAAACGCTGCTACCGGTGGTATGATAATTATTATGAAAAGGACAAATAACTCCCAATTCTGACTACCGTTACTCTTATACTTAGCTTAGATTTTTCACCTAACGTGAAATTTCAATTTCAATAGGCCTACATAGGCTAACCCACATTGAAAAGTCCACAACAAATCAAATTGTCACAGCATTTTATTATAATTAAGATATTGATCAGGTCACAGCAAGTTTAAATCGTCTACGACGTAAACCATAAACCATATAGACCTAAATTAAATACATCAAACATAAAATAAAATATAGAATTCTGATAGTAAGTCTGTAAGTCAGAGTCAAAAGTTTAGCCGAAATTTGAAATAACTTACAAATTGTCCTCTTTCAGATGTTTTAACTTCAAAAGTTTTTGGTTGTCACAAATTTTATATAATTTGATTTTTATATTTTTAATATCACTAGAATACGACATAAACTTGATATAAGTGATAGGCATTCCACCTGAATAAAATTTGTCACACTTGAAGCCTTATTGTCACATCACATTTTACAATTTTTTGGCAAAGCCAAACAAAACCGGTGACATTGTCACCCGACAATGTCACCGGTTTTGTTGTTTTTGTAGTATATACCCATATAAAATAAATCATAACCAGCTTAAAACTAAAAATAAAATTCAAATCAATGTTTTATCTTCTAAAAACTCGTTTATGCTATAATAGATTTTTATTAGCAAAAATTCAACAATTTTCTCCTTAAAAGAAACTGAGTCGATAATCGATTTATAGCACACTGGCAAGTTGTTGAATAATTTTCTCCCCATATAAGAGGGTGTTTTTTCAAAGAGATTAATTCTATGGATAGGGTACAGGAAATTGATCTGAAATCTAGTATTGTAATTGTGTTAACTATTTTCATTGAAGAGTTCTACAAAAAGATCACATCAAGAAGATTTGACTGGAACCAATTCCAATGCAAATGATAACAATGATACCCTAAATCATTCTATACAGGAGCTAGAAAACAGTTTAATTGAAAATAAAAGCCTAGCAAATACAGAGAGTGATGAAGACAAGTTAGAAATGGCAGCAAAAATAGAAGCAGCTCTGTTAGAAGAAAATACATATTTAAAAGAAAAAATGAAATTCTACAAATTAGATTGGCTCATCATTATGACACCCGAAACCAAATCAACTACATACTCCCTGCACATCATCTGTCAGCCTATGAAAAAAAACCCAGCTACATCGGAGCAAAACTATTCAACACCCTTCCACCTGCACTGAAAGAACAAAAAAACCACTGGAACTTCAAAGGAGCTGTTCTCGACTGGCTACTGAAAAAAGAATTTTACTCTGTTGAAGAATGCCTGGAGGGACGAGGCCAACCTCATCACTTAAGAAGAAAAATAATGACGCCACGACTGTACTTAATGTTCATGTCAATAAAGAATATTTTGTCTTTGTCTATTTGATTTAACATACAATAGGCACTTTAAAATATACAAATTAGGGACAGTTAAAATTTTAAGGTCTTTAAAAATTTGTTTACAAGAATATTTTGCTGGTTTGAAAGTCATTATTTTTAGAATTTTTTTGTAGTTTAAAAAGTTGTTTAGCTTCAGAAGTAATGCCCAAAAGCTCTATTCCATATTGTAAAATTGATGAAAATAATGCATGGTAAACAATCAGTCTAGTATTTAAGTCAACGACATTTCTTAAAACCATCATCTGACTGAATTTAGTTTTTTAATAGTGAGGTGGATGTGGATTTTCCAATTCAAAAAACTGTCTATATGAATTCCTAAAAATTTTGCTGTGGTGCCATAATTGATTATTTCATTGTCAAAAACTGTGATACCCTCTAAATCATCCCTACATTGCGGTAGGGATGATGAAGATAAATACTCACTGCTGAAGATAAATAACTTATTCTAAATGTCCTTTAGAAGAATATCGTGTGGGGAAATACTTCTGATTTAATTTCATTACCATCACAAAGTGTGAGAGTATTTTCAAACAGATGAAGCCAATGAGTATAAAAGATTTCTTTAATTAGGGGAGAGTAGGGTAATCGTGCGCGGCGAGTAATGGTGCGCATTGTAGTTTTTTATGAATGAAGTAAGTTCAAAAGCTCCAGTATTATGTGCTGCAGCCTAGCGGGGGACTCAACAACTAATACGCGACCTCTCGGTTTTCGCCACTGAAATTTTTGAGGTTATGAGAGGCCAAAATCTAAAAGTCGTGTGTGTCATGTTATTTTTGCGCCTGAGAAAATAGTAAGGTTAGGGCAGATCTTTAGATAACTTAATACTTATTTAATTTAGTATTACAATTAATGATAAGTCTTTGCTTTATCGTTTGAACCAATTAATTTATGGTTTCATCCCTTCTTAAGATAGTGAGAATATAAAATACTTTCGAATGCAACATCGGGTAATGGTGCGCGGCGGTGCGCAACGATTCCCCCCCAAGTAGTTATAGGTAAGAAAAAAATTACTTCCCCTTTTTACATTCTTGTTTACAGATGCTCATAAACTGTCTGTCCTGGAGTCATGCAGACAGCTCAGGTGCAGACACAGCAGAAAATTGGCCTACGTGTGCTAATTTTGCATCAACGCTTGAACAATTTTGTAATTTTTAATCAAAACTTTTGTTAAGTGTATTGTAAAGCTCAAAGTAAGTATTGTTTAGCTTTAAGACATTCCATATGTTATATTGATATTGAATTTCTATTAATGAAACACATTTATTTTAATTATTTCAACCCATACGTCCCTGCGCACCATTACCCACCCCCATGCGCACGATTACCTGATGGGTAGGGAAATCGTGCGCAAGTGCATATTCTTATTTAATGTTGTATATTTTATAAATGTTAATATATATGATAATTTTTTATGAGAAACTACATTAAATACCAAAGAGTTTGACACATGTATTGGTAATTTTTGCCCGTTTATTTTCTGAGAAGAATTTTTTTCCCTTAGGTGCACATTATTAATAAAGCTAGTACTATTACGTACTATTACTAGTACATACACTAGGATAATGTAAGAAGGGCTACTTGTTGTAATCCAAAAGTTATACAACGTTTAACTTCATGTCACGGGCATTTATTACACTTTATATGACATAAATATCAAAATATCAATCAAAATAAAAGCATAAAAACGGGACTTCAAGATTCAAATTAGGGGAATTCTGTTCCTTACTTCTAAGTGCTGCGCTCTAAGCTTGATCAATATTAATTTAACTACCGTATAGAAAATTTTATGGAGCAAATAAAAATGGACTTACAATATTAATAGTAAATGTTCATTGTTGATAAAATTTTTAGTTATTTACTAAGGTAACAAATTTATCCAAATTTTTGTTAAGCCTGTTTCAATTAGTATAAGTTTGATTATTTCACCTACATTATGATCAAACCTTAATGTGTGAGACATCATTTTGAAGCCTATAAAATACCTAAGTTTTTAACAACATTTTACACCTCATATGACAAAATCGATACAGTTTATTGAATGTTTTAGAAGATTAAGAATTTTATAAAAAATTATTTTGTTATTTTCCATGCAACGAAAATTACAAATAAATAACTAAGGTAAACTAATGATTTATCTTGTTGTTCTTATTGAAAATTTTATGCAGAATCCAAAAGTGTTATCCTATACTATAATACGAGGAATGTCTGAAGGGATGTGTGTTCCACGATCTCGAAATCTAGCTGTCAGATTTTGCTTAAACTTTGCAATTAAAAGTGTATTGGCCCAAAAATAAGTTTAGAAAAGGTCTCCATCCCAGGAAAAATCGAATTTTGTCAGAATTTAAGTTTAAAAATCGTAATTTTTAACATTGGTCTTATGGGTTGCTATTTTGGTAACGAAATAACAACGAAAGGTATACAAAAATAAAGGAACATTATAATATTAAGCAGACTTTTTGAAACAGCTGTTAACTGTGAAGAGGTATAGTTGGTTGTTGGGGGAAATTTAATAGCTCTAATGACACTATATCAAAACTGAATTAAAACCAACGAGCAAGGCTCGGTTAACCTGGTACTTAGATTCCTAACACAAGGTCCCGTTTTCTGAAAAAATGAAGATTTTCCAATAAAAGTACCAAATTTTGAAAAATATGAAAAATACCTTTATTGGCCACAATTTTTTTAATAAAAATTTTAAATACACAGTTTTATCACATTTCGTGTCTATTTTGTTCCATTAAAATATCAAACACTAACTCCATTCCACCCTGTATATTTATTATGATTTTTGTACATTATAAATTGGTGAAGGCCGTTTTAAAAAACGATAATACACATAAAATGACTTCCAATGAGAATATAATTTACTTTGCTGGGGAAAAAATACCTTTTTCTAAACTTCTACCACAATATGAAACCTATTATATAAATTTGTTTAAAGTAAGATTTTTATAATGTAAGATATATTTAAATGATGTTTATGATATACCTCTAGTAGAGCATACCTACATACCCATGCCTATAGTATTGTTACGACGCAAAATTAATAATTAAATCAAGTTCTAAATTCACTGATGATAAAGGCCTGCTGTGACGGGGGCGGGACCACGGAAGTCGGCACCCGTTCTTAGTCGCTATAAAAAAACAATGAAAGTCAGCACCCGTCCCGGGAGCGGCCGCCATGACACCATGAAAGTCCGCACCTGCCACGCCGGTTCCTCCTTCCACTTTTACCTCCCCTCACGCTCATACCCCGTCATCACTATTCACTCTCTGAACATTACCCCCTGTGATAACTTGAAACCCCAATGTCATTACCAACTCATGGACATGGCTTATTTGCATAAAATTACAGGCTGTGTAGACGATATTAATCTATTTTATTGACTATCTACACAATTTAGGAATCATCCTTAAATTAATGGTTTTATTAACGTATAGTTAAGTATACATTTTTTACTCTCCATACTTGTGATTTTCATGTTATTCGTTGATAAAACTTTGACCACAACATATCTTACACGATAATATGAATAAATCGTGACAACTCTTATTATATTTTAGACAAATTAATTTAATAGATTCCGGTTCGTAAAAGCTAAAATCCATCGTTACAAAATGATGTTACTGGATTGTTGAACTTATTATGTTCCGGTTCTACTAATCAGTTTAATTGTTTCTTTATAGAAGGCTGTATGCCTAGGCTTTTCGTATCTGTTACTTTATATATTTGCAGATGCAGGACAAAACTGTAACGAACTTACGTGTATATTTTTTACAGTTTAAATACATCATCTAACGTACCGCTCCAAAACATTTACATTCTTCACATATTACCTAAAAAAAAATAAATACTTGAGGTATTTGTTCGTAAGTAACTAATTACTGTCTCGGTAGGTTATCCGCATTTTACTGTGTTAAAAAACGAGTGACCGCGTGCGATTTAAAAATTGGGAACAGAGCACCCGACTGACCATCGGTGCAGCAAATACTTCCAAGGGTCGATGGTAATCAATAGAGGAATGTCAAAATCATCAATGGAGCTGAACCCTGCACTGATCTAAGGGAAGTGGTGAGAGAGTTAGCAAGGGGGCAAAAGACAAGAGAAATAGGGGTAAGACGGCGCTGTGGAGGGGAGACTACCTGAGGCCACTGCAAAACCTTTCTGGTATCGACTTTAATTGTGGCATTAATAACGCTTCGATGATTTTTGCCGATGGACAGGTTTTGGTGCCGACTTTCATTGTCGCCGACGGGGGTACTTAGTCATGATGTTTAGCCATTATCCCAACAAAATTATACAAAATGTAAAACTCTCATTAAAAAAAATCTAACATTATCCGTTAGAGAAAAAAACCAGTACTGTAATAAAAATATAGGATCTTGTCAACCTGAGACTTGTGTCTGTAGATAAAATATTATAAGCAATCATACGAACATTAAACAACTAACAAAATATCGTTTATATATTAAGTTTATAGCAAATTTAACACTCTTTCCATACGTATATAGTGTTATAGTTTAAAAGTGTGCAAAGAGTTGTTTAAATCTGATTTAATATTGAATAAAGAGTTTTTTAGTAGCCAAATTCAGCCAAATGTAGGTTTCAAAAATATGTTTCCCATGTTATTCTTATGGTAAATAAATAAATCCTATTATCTTGCTTATTTATTAACATACCTTGATAAAATATGGTATGTACAATATGTACATTAATTAGGAAGGATTTATAACTCATACTTGCTTACAAAGCCCTAATGGCGACAAACCTACGTACTCAAATCAACCCCATGGGGTTTATAGGGGAAATGAAAAATACCATAGCTTAATATAATTTGGTATGTACATTCACAGGTAGAGTTTAACTTGTATTTACTTACAAAACCCATATAGTGGCAAATCTACATACTCAAACCTGCATAATTTCTATGGACAAATGACAAATGACAAATGACAAATATTTATTGTACAAACATCTGGTTATTTTACATAATGTAATACAGACAGGTACATTGTCAGGAACTAAAAAAGGTACTTACAAAACTAAAAAAAGAAAAAATACATAAAATATATAGATACATAAAGTACTTAGATACATAAAATATTATAGAAAAACTTAGGCCATTTAGACTTGACTACCAACAGTCATTTAAAAACTCTTCAATTGAATAATATGCTTTTTCAGTTAAGATAATTTTAACTTTATTTGAAAACTGTGTCGGGCTTAGTTGACGGAGATGATTTGGTACCTTATTATAAAGTTTCAACCCAATATAAAGAGGAGATGTTTCATACTTTTTTAGATTGTGTATGGGGTATTGAAATATTTCTTGCTTTCTAGTGTTGTACGAATGATTTGATAAAAATCTATTATACATATCTGGATTATTGTGTACCATTTTTAAAATTTCTAGAATAAATATTGATGTAAGGGTTAGAATGTTGAGATTTTTAAACAATTGTCTGCAAGGTGTATTTGATTTAGTCTGTGTAAGAGTTCGAATTATTGATTTTTGAACTTTAAAGACCTTTTCTACTTCTACAGCTGTTCCCCAGAGAGTTATACCATAACTTATAATTGAGTAAACGTAAGCATAGTACACATTTTTACTTACTTCTAATGATGTAACCTTTATCAGAACACTTAGAGCATATCTAGTGGAACAGAGTTTTTTACTTAAGTAAGCTATATGATCTGACCATCGCAGCCTATTATCCAAGCGAACACCTAAAAACTTAACTACTTCTGTGGATGGAGTTGGATTTGAGGTATTTGAGGGTGTGTTTCTTAATTTGAAGTATAAAACCTGGAAAAATATAAAAAATAACAAATTCCATTGGAAATTTGTTGAGTAGGCAGGTCTGCTGCGACGGTGTCATATTTTACTTATACCCTCCCAAACTGGTACTCCAGTGTGACAATAAATTCTCGCACACCATAAATTATATTGCTATCAGATTTTAAATTTTACAAGACCCAACTTAAGCTTGGTGCAAAGGAGGTTATCGCTGACTGTATTTTGTACGAATCAATCCAAGTAAATTCAAAACGTCCCGGTCTTAGATTGATAATGACAAATTTTACTAGGGTGTTGTCAAAAATGCGATGTCATGTTTTTTAGACTACTGGAAGTTTTGTGATGGTTATATAATTCTTAACCCTCTTTATTTTCAGATTTTCCCTATGTCAATAAAAAGTTTGTATAAAGCTGATAAAATAATCTTTTAAATATCTATTAATTCTTTAACTCAAATGAGATACAATACGTATTAAAGTACTATATCAGCAATATGAAATTGAGGCGGTAGCTGCAATAAGGGCCTACGGGCCCATAGGCCCTTTTTCAGGAGAACCTAAAAATGGATTCTCCATGTTCTCAAGTATATCCCTGCCAAATTTCATAGAGCTATCTTGGTTGGTTGTGTTGGTATTCCTGTTTGAAGCAGCTGATGTCATGGGCCCTTCTTGCATAGAACAGTTGTTGAAATAAATAATAAATAAATAAACAAATAATAAATAAATATAATTATTAAATAAATAATAAATAAATATAATTAAATGAATAACAAATAAAAATGGTACATTTATTTTTCTACTTTGTATTTATGGATATCTTTTTTTTCAATTCCTAACAATATGCTAAATTGGTTTTTTATGAAGTAATACAGTATATATATGAAGTTTAACTACAGTAAGACAACCTAATTTGATAAATAATGGTTTACAGTGGTCTAGTTTATGTGAGTTTGTCATTACCCTAACTACTTTTTTGTAAAATAATGATACGTTGTACATGAGCACTGTTCCCCCAAAATAATATACCGTAAGAAATTATACTTTGGAAGAACGCAAAGTAGCAGATCTTACATATTTATCTGGTACACAGTCATTCAATTTTCTTAAAAAGTAAATAACCCTAGACAATTTTGTGGAAATAAAAAGTTAACTTCATATCTATATATAAACCTAAGAATTTGGGTTACGCTATGTTGAAGAACTACACATAAACAATGTGCCTAGGATTAAATTGAAAATAGGTAAAATTAAAGAAGTTAGAGACCTTTATCCATTTTTAAGAGAAAGCAGTAGAATCTTCTATGAAAACATCTTCAACGAAAACAATGCTGTGTAAATTTATTCCAACCCACCTCTTTTATTACATTTATTTAAACCTATAGGCCCATGGGATACTAGATGATACTAGTAATCTATCATACTTTTTTATTCTTTTTACCATGCTTTGTCTTAAGTCTTAGGAGAATTAAGCTAATCAAAGTATGGTTTTCAATTTGAGGCAACGACTTTAAATAAGCCTAAATAATTTTCATTAATTTTTTAGCCTCTTTGAAAACTTTTATATATTTTATAAAAGTTTTTTTTACATTTCTAGACCTAAATATGTAGCAAATAAATGCTTATTAATTAATAAAAAATTTTAAAAAGCATTTGTATGATGTTCATTTTATAGGCCCTTCTTCAATAGAACAGTATAAAAAGGTTCTCTGTAAAAAGGGCCCATGACATATCCTTATTATTCTAATTTTATTAATAAACCAAAGGATTATGATCAAATACAGTTTAAAATTTTGGTTATTAAAGAAGTAATGGAATAAAAAAATTAAACATATCCGTCTCTAGGGTACTCCTATAAGAATAGTACACATGTGAAAACTTAAAAGCTCATTATCTCAAAACAGGGTTTTGGAGCATGGGCCCTTATTGCAGCTACCTCCTCAATTATTTGTTTCACTGGTAATTAAACTAAAAAACAAAAAACTAACCTTTTTATGGCATGCAGTGACTTGTGGGCTTTCCTCCGCAGGTTCAGTCGAGTCAGGCGATACGACAAAGTCGGTGTCGTTGCTGGGTTGTGTCCTGACTGGTCTACTGGACCACCACTGAAGGAACTCTGGTCAGAGCTGATAAGACAGCTGATAAGGATTCTGATAAGCTCTGTATAGCGGAGTAGCTGACCCTCTGATGTCGTCGTGTCATTGTTTTAATCCTCGAGATAAACCTCCTGAAGAAATACAATTGTTGCGGAGGGAATGTTTTATCTAATATGAAATTCCATTAGTATACATAAAATAAACAAATTAATATTGGAAAAGCCATAGATAGAAAATAGTTTGTTAGTCTTCCAAAATCATTTAAAACTTGAAAAACAAATTGGGATGTATTTATTAGTACTATAAAACCTAAACTTAATTAAAAAATAATGGTTTTAAAATCTTTTGATTAGGCCAGAACTATAACTTATTAAATATTAAAAATGAACATAAAATTACTAGTGAAATGAGTAGTAAGAGGAAAACTTTTGGAAATATAAATTACATTGTGATTTACCACAATGTTCTATAAAGTTGAGTCAGTCTTTTCCCTCGCCAAAACTAATACTTGATGTATTTTACTCTATCTCGACCTTTTCGTACTATTATCCTACTAAGATTTCAAATTATAGTCTACAATAATAAATACTAAAATAATTTTAAAGGCACTGTACTTCTAATAGCGTCATAAAATTATTGTTTATTATTTAAGCTAATATACTGTACATCGAATTTAATAAAAATTGAAATCCCTCGCGCTGGAAAACCGTGGTTTTTATAAACCTTATTTCAACATATTTTAATGGGGTAATGTCTAGGTGATGTTGGTAATGTGCATTTTCGTAGACTTTGTTATCGTCCCTTGGTGTCGCGAGTATACCATTGATTTCCACGTTGTTTTTTATACTGCTCAAGCGATCGAATTGTCCTGTAAAACAGATGAACGTTAAATTCCTTGGTAAAGAAAGGGCGTGTTTATAGAGCGTATATTTTTTTTTCTTCACTGCTGCGAGTTATTCCTCCTTTATTTCCTTTCATCAGTTTTGTAGATTCGTCCATCTTGTCCAACACAAACTGAATAGCCTGCACTAAACCATACATTTCTTCATTATGGATTAGCCACTGGATTACGTACTTATATATTAAATGAATGGTTTACAATACCTGCTTTTCTAGACAAGCAGGTATTGTAAACCATTCTTTTGCCATACATTTCTCTTTGGCAGATTTAAATTCATTGATAACTTGCGCCTTAAAGCCTGAGAGTACTTTTCGAAGATCCTCGTTAGGCCTATTTTTGCGCAGTTTGCTGTAGGTCTACAGATGGATCGACGGGCAGGCTAACTGCGATCTCTATTGAAACCAGAAACTGAAAAAAACTTCATGACGGGTTATCATAGTAGGCTAAGTATCAAGGACTTGTGTGTAAAAAGAAGGATTTTGAGAAAACCACCCTTTATTCATTTTTGAGATAAACTTGTTTGAAAGTTTGGTACAAGCAAAGAACCTTTTTAGTTCTAAGAACAGATTGAAAAATGTAGAGATTATGAAGAGTCATTAGGGATTCAGATACGAATAATGGCCTACAATGGTCGCGGTACTTAGCACCGGCCACAATTCTCACTGCTTTCTTTTGGAGGAGCAGGACCCTCTCAACCCCAGCAGCGGCACCCCACAGTTGTAAGCCATAACTCAAGATGCTCTGAAAAAAAGCCAAATAGGCAGTCCTGAGCCGTTCCTTAAGAACAAAGTCTCTCAGTTTCCTCAGCAGGAAGATCACCCTGGAGAGTCTACTACAAACAAAACTTATGTGACAATTCCAATCTAATTTTGGATCAAGGTGCATTCCCAATAAATTGACACTTTTGACATCTTGTGAAACATTACAAAGACTAAACACGATGGACTGGGTCTTAGTTTCATTTAAAAAGAAAAAAATTAGCCTGGAACCATTCTGAGCCTTTGGTAAGAGACTGCAACAAAGTCTCCTCCAGATCCCAGATACTATCACGAACTGCGTGCAAAGTAGTATCATCTGCATAGCAAAAAACACCATCCCCCATATAAAGAGCCAAGTCATTTATCATTATATTAAACAACAGGGGCCCGATAACTGACGCCATGAGTTAATTGTTTTACAGCTGAGGACTTTCCATTTATACACACCTGCTGCCCACGCCCTGTCAGGTAAGATCAGAGCAAATCCAGGCTTTTACCCTGAACCCCATAGAAATCTAGTTTTTTTCAGCAAAATGCTATGATCCACGGTGTCAAAGGCCTTGCTGAGATCACATAATGTGGCCCCAGCAAAGCCTCCGCCCTCAAAAGACTCATGCACAGTTTTTGTTAAAGCCTGAACTGCATCAATAGTGCAGCGACCAGCTCTGAAACCAAACTGGATAGCCGTGAGCAGGTCTCTAGATTCAAAATAGGAACAAAGTTGTTCCTTAATTATGCATTCAAAAATCTTTGAAAAAACAGGTAACACAGGAATTTGCCTAAAATTTCTTGTTCTCTCAACTGTACCAAAACCGATTCTTTTTTTGTCCAAGGACTGAAAAATCATCTGGAGAATTTTTTAGTTCCTAGGACTGAAAAGTCAGCTGTTTGCTATGTATATTATTATTAATTTATTAATGTTGAAAAGCAGAATTTTGAAATTCAAGCGTTATAAAGAGCATTGTTTGTAAATAACATGAATGTAAACACTGCATATTACTAACTTTGTAAATATAACCTCAAAAATACAACTTTATAGCTAATACTCGCCTACGGCTCGATGGGGGCCCCCATGCCCCCTTAGGGGTTGCCCCTAAGTAGTTAAAGCCCAAATTAGAGTTGTCGTTTAGTCATGGAATTGTCTAATGACGTTATAATTTGAATGCCAGAGCTCAAAGTTCAGGATTTCATAAAAACTTAGTGTTAATTTGGGGGGATACATAGCAATAATAAGAAAAAACCCCTTTGATATTAAAAGTAAAAAAGCAATTATGAAATAATTATTATCACAGTTTAACAGACTGTGAGTGTGTGTCTTCAATGTATGAGATTTTTTTTATTTTAAGAGTGGTAAAATAATTTTCAATAGGCGTTACGCCATCATGCACTTAAGCACGTGGTGCAATTTAAAAAAATACAAAAATATAGAATTATTATAAAATTTTAATTACATGTGTTTAAAGTTATATTTTTTAAGATAAATTATTTGTTTGCTTAAAAAGAACTCAGCCATACAAAATGTTTAAATATGCTACAAATTTATCCTGAGGGGTATTGAAACGGTTAAAACAATACTTACGCTATTGTTTAATAAATTGTTGCGGACATTTCCCATCACTGATTAGTAAACAAATTTCACGACTTTTCGGGATCTGGAATCTGATCCCGTCTTCAGGTGGAAGAAGTACATAGAACATAAAACAGTTAGTGAAAATACGCCAGGCGAACCTGGAGAAGTCCTTAGCCAAACCTGAAAACCTGGGATCAGATTCCAGATCCCGAAACGTCGTGAATTTTGTTTACTAATCAGTGATGGAATATGTCCGCAACAATTTATTAAACAATAACATTAACTCACCATCACCAACAATGGACTTTAAACAAAAAAAACTGATGCGTTAAAAAGTTGTAGGGTCACGCATCTTGGTTACTTGGCGCTAAAAAAGGAAAATAATGTATACAAATTTTAACTTGTAAATCAATAAATAAGTCTAAAGTATTAAACAGGCTAGTATACCACCGAAGTACTGGACTGCCACGATAGTTACGGAACCGGCTAGCTATTTCACTTTACTCACAATCAATACAAATAAAAAGTTTTAAAATAGCTTACGTCTATTTTTTTATACATCCCTCCATAGTCTCCCTCAATTCATTAAAAAAATTACCCCACTTAAGCAAATAAATTTTAAAAAGTTCTTAAAACTTTCCAAATCGATGCAAAAGCTCACATTAATAATTGTAAACTTATATGCCTTGCTTGAATAAGAATAAAACTATTAAAGGTGCATGGTAAATAATAAAAAAATTAGTAGGCCTAATAAAATCGACCAAACATGTAAAATTCATAAATGTCATTAAAAATTGGGTTTGTATTTTAAATTAGTGGCTTCCGGTGTGGAAAGGTGGCATCATTAATCCAGTACCATCTCAACAAATGGTATCGTGAAAGTTTCATACTAACATATATAAGTAATGTTTTTATTATCAAGTTCAAACAAATGTACCTTTAACCGTGTGGTTGGTAAAATTAAAAAGAAATACAATGCAAAATATGAATATTCCTACTTAAACGGGTAATTTAAACCGCCTCTTATCTAGATCACGACAGAGGCTATACAGTAATTTTATTTAATGCAATTATCGGTCAGAAGCAGTACATAGGGTGAATTTGAATAAGTAATCTAAAACAAATTGAAAATGAAAGGGAACCTAACATTTAAATCTGTTAGTTTTGTTCTATAGTTTTATAAAAATTCTTGAAAACATATTTTGAGTGTGCATAAAAATATAATATAAAACACTGAATAAAAAAAGGAAGATAACTGTCTATTAAGTATTGTACAAAGTAATCGAAATATAGTACATTCATTTAATGCGAGATTCTGTCGAAAATAATGTAGGGTGAATTTGAATAAGTAATCGAAAATAAATTGAAAATGAAACGAAAACTAGTTGAACTTCATTACCGACATTGTTATTATTATTACTGACGCAGGTGGCGCTATAGGTGGTCGATATAAGAACTAACCTGTGGTAAATTCTTCCCTCGCAAGAGACAAACTATAGAAATGCGTGTTATTGCGGCATTTTTGTTCAAATCGGCAGTTTTTAAATTTTATTTGGGTACACACAATTTTACCTAGGTAGGTGAATAACTTCCAATTACATAGTTCAAACAGTGGGGTCAGAAATATGTATACCTAAGTGAGTCAGTGAGTTACAACCGCGGTTGTATATATTTTAGATTTTTAATGATCAAAAGTCTAATTTCGCATTATGATAAAAAACGTTGTTCATCACTCGGAGCAAAAGTGTCTTTTTGATGCTTAATCGTTTTTTTAAAAACACGATTGCACACCAAAAAGACCCACTTTTGCTCCTAGTGATGAAAACTACTATTATTTTTAGAGGTATTTAATAAAGTTTATTGATAAAAAATTAATGAATTGTCTTGTAAATCGTTAATGTATTACTTATCAGCACTAGACACTCCAGTTTTGAAAATAGTATTTATTAATATTTTATCATAACAATTTGTAATATTTAAATCAAAGTATATATAATTGATAGCATTATTAATAGGTAAATTACCTATTCAATTTGTTACAGTAAATAAATCGTTGTTAAAACAATTTGTATTTAAGAAAATGGCTTTGCAATGGAAATAAATAAATACGGTAACATATTGAATTACAAAAGGACACGACAAAAAAAACGATTTTTACATCATTCTGACTACATTTTACATTCCTCTTCTAACTGTAAATAAAATCGCTATTAAAATTATTTGCAGTTTCTTTTTTGCAACCAGTAACCATCTCCCACTAATTTGCGTATTGTTGCTTCTTGAGTCATTTTCTTCTTCCATCTTCTATACTCATACCATCTGATGCTCTTTTTACTGTCTATCTCTAAGAGTTAACAAACTAATATTAACCATTTAGGCCTAGAAATACTTCAAATATGTTAAGTGGTTACAAACCAGTTATATATATATATATATATATATATATATATATGTATATATATATATATATATATATATATATATATATATATATATATATATAATTAGAATCAACAAAGTCCTTGAGACGATGAATGAGGAAGACAACTTTTAAAAGCCTTTACACATACATGCTCAATATGATTGTGCCACCTGAGCTAAGTAAATCATCTAAATAAATAGGCCTACCCAGAAACTTCACACAGCTATCCAAATTTGGAGGATGAGCGTTCACAGATATCAAACTGAAAATTATATTCTGAGTTTTTTTCGTTATTTAGAATAAGGCCCTTTTCCTTCAACCACGCAGATGATTCAGCGAGAGTATTATAAAACAGAAGTTCAAGGTGGTCTAACTCATCGCTTTCAGTCAGAATTATGTGTAATTAATGTTAATAATTAAAATGAACGCATGTGTTATATACAGCGAGCACAGAATAGAAATAGAGAGGCCAGCCAATCACAGTGGTGAAGCCATGTTGTCAGCACCAAGGCCCACAAAAGGAGTGGGTGGAACGAAAATCAAAATCAGCTGCTTGTCTCATACAGCGCGAGTTGTCCACAAAAGGAGTGGGTAAACGAAAATCAAAATCAGCTGTTTGTCTCATACAGCGCGAGTTGTCCACAAAAGGAGTGGGTGGAACGAAAATCAAAATCAGCTGTTTGTCTCATACAGTGCGAGTTGTCCACAAAAGGAGTGGGTGGAACGAAAATAAAAATCAGCTGTTTGTCTCATACAGCGCGAGTTGTCCACAAAAGGAGTCGGTGGAAGGAAAATCAAAATCAGCTGTTTGTCTCATACAGCGCGAGTTGTCCACAAAAGGAGTCGGTGGAAGGAAAATAAAAATCAGCTGTTTGTCTCATACAGCGCGAGTTGTCCACAAAAGGAGTCGGTGGAAGGAAAATCAAAATCAGCTGTTCGTCTCATACAGCGCGAGTTGTCCACAAAAGGAGTCGGTGGAAGGAAAATCAAAATCAGCTGTTTGTCTCATACAGCGCGAGTTGTCCACAAAAGGAGTCGGTGGAAGGAAAATCAAAATCAGCTGTTTGTCTCATACAGCGCGAGTTGTCCACAAAAGGAGTCGGTGGAAGGAAAATCAAAATCAGCTGTTTGTCTCATACAGCGCGAGTTGTCCACAAAAGGAGTCGGTGGAAGGAAAATCAAAATCAGCTGTTTGTCTCATACAGCGCGAGTTGTCCACAAAAGGAGTCGGTGGAAGGAAAATCAAAATCAGCTGTTCGTCTCATACAGCGCGAGTTGTCCACAAAAGGAGTCGGTGGAAGGAAAATAAAAATCAGCTGTTCGTCTCATACAGCGCGAGTTGTCCACAAAAGGAGTCGGTGGAAGGAAAATCAAAATCAGCTGTTCGTCTCATACAGCGCGAGTTGTCCACAAAAGGAGTCGGTGGAAGGAAAATCAAAATCAGCTGTTTGTCTCATACAGCGCGAGTTGTCCACAAAAGGAGTCGGTGGAAGGAAAATCAAAATCAGCTGTTTGTCTCATACAGCGCGAGTTGTCCACAAAAGGAGTCGGTGGAAGGAAAATCAAAATCAGCTGTTTGTCTCATACAGCGCGAGTTGTCCACAAAAGGAGTCGGTGGAAGGAAAATCAAAATCAGCTGTTTGTCTCATACAGCGCGAGTTGTCCACAAAAGGAGTCGGTGGAAGGAAAATCAAAATCAGCTGTTTGTCTCATACAGCGCGAGTTGTCCACAAAAGGAGTCGGTGGAAGGAAAATCAAAATCAGCTGTTTGTCTCATACAGCGCGAGTTGTCCACAAAAGGAGTCGGTGGAAGGAAAATCAAAATCAGCTGTTTGTCTCATACAGCGCGAGTTGTCCACAAAAGGAGTCGGTGGAAGGAAAATCAAAATCAGCTGTTTGTCTCATACAGCGCGAGTTGTCCACAAAAGGAGTCGGTGGAAGGAAAATCAAAATCAGCTGTTTGTCTCATACAGCGCGAGTTGTCCACAAAAGGAGTCGGTGGAAGGAAAATCAAAATCAGCTGTTTGTCTCATACAGCGCGAGTTGTCCACAAAAGGAGTCGGTGGAAGGAAAATCAAAATCAGCTGTTTGTCTCATACAGCGCGAGTTGTCCACAAAAGGAGTCGGTGGAAGGAAAATCAAAATCAGCTGTTTGTCTCATACAGCGCGAGTTGTCCACAAAAGGAGTCGGTGGAAGGAAAATCAAAATCAGCTGTTTGTCTCATACAGCGCGAGTTGTCCACAAAAGGAGTCGATGGAAGGAAAATCAAAATCAGCTGTTTGTCTCATTTAGCGCAAGTTGCCCACAAAAGGAGTGGCTTCACCACTTGTGATGTTAGTTGGAAACGAGTTGCCCTCTATTTCTATTCTGAACTCGCTGGTTATGTAGGTAAAGAAAACTTATATTTTCTTGATGGATTAATAATTTAAGTAATAATTTAAAGTATTTTTACATAACTTTAATATACAACTCACTTATAAAACCAAATATTTTGTTTATTAAACAATAACAGCCATTGGAAATGCGCTAATTACGCAGGTCTGCTGTAACTGGGGTATTTTCACTCTATGATTTGGCTAAATTGTAGACTAATTTTAACAATTATTAATCTCTCTTACAGCTGGCCCATGTTCACTTGATAGACTTTCTATAAATTGATAAAATTTTAAAGAACAATGATGTTCTTTTGGGTTTCAATCAGATATTACAAAAAAAGGTTATTACTTGTAAAAGGAATGAAATGACGATTTAATGATTAAGTACCAATCATTTAATAAGTTGATCTTCACATGAACAAGACTGGATTGGCGAAACCACACAATAATCAATAAGTACTTTTATCACATTTTATTGTCAACAATATTACGTATAGAAACATATTCCCAATTTTGCATTAAAATAAATACATTTTTCATAAAAACAAAATAATACATTAAAACAATATTAATAAGTTATTATAAATAAATGCTTTATAGCAAATAAATTATTGCGTGGGTAATGGATATACAGTATTAATACACCTAAAAATATGGCAGTTTTGGCTTCACAAAACAGCTTATTGCAAATTCATTAAAACTACAAAATCAATTGTGTAAAAAGCTTTTGATTTCCAGGGACACTAGGGTAAAATTACAATCCATAGAGCTAGTGATTAGCAAAAGTTAAAACAAATTTCAAATTAAGTAATTCTACAAAGCAGGCAACTTAATTAATCTGAAATACAACACACTTGCCTATAATAAATTACATTTCTATTACTTGCTATAGCTTCAACTCAAGTCTTTTTATAGCCCCTTATTGAAATATACTTTGTCTGGCAGATTTTCTTTACTTCCTAATTTTTTAACCATGTCATGGAATTTGTCTTCTTCAAACCGCTCTATTACCCATGTTCCCAGGGAACTGAAAAAATAAAAATAATGGTAATGTCATAAAACACTTAATATTGTATCAAGTGTATCGATTCAGTGTACCGTATCTTTTGAGTAAACTATTAATTTGCAGTGGTCATTTCGAGTTCAGTAGAATTCTTTTGGACAATGTACGATAGTAAAGTTAAAGAGGTCAATGATCAAATCTCTCATTTACCACAAAGTGGTCTAGGCCTATAAGGCAGTTTTTATGAAAGTAGTATAAAGCTTATATCCTCTACTTATAGATTGAATTGATTATTTAAAGACAAGTTAGAGGAAAGAGTAAAAAAAACTTTTAGGTTGGCAATATTTGGAATGGTTTATTGGGAGTAAAACAATCTTCGTTGTAAATTTAGATTTGTTTGTATTTTTGTAAACAAGAACACTTTCCAAAATAACAAGTTTATCTATATTTATAAAAAATGATGTTGGTATTATAACCTCTAGTGCTTAGCTCCGAGGCCTATGAACCAGTGTATGAATTTACAGTATGTATAATAAACAAACTACAACTAAAGCTAGTATTCTGTATATTACACTGTAAGGACCAATGAATTTAAAAACCATTTAAACCTATCATACTAAGTTTCTACAAGCTCATGTACAAAGCTCCTTTTATCAAGACTCCTATCATGTTGTACAAAAATAAGAATATATAAGACCATTATTCAGCCAGTGCTATTATATGGAAGTGAGACCGGGGTTCTATCCAAGAAAAATGAAGGGCGCTTAATAGTTTTTGAAAATAAAGTGCTGCGCAAAATATTTGGCCCTATAAAAGATGAAGGAGAACGGTGTATTAGGAAAAACCGAGAGTTACGTGACCTATATCAGGACCCTGATGTCGTGGCTGTGATAAAAGCAAAAAAGATTGGGCTGGCTGGGACATGTAATGCGAAGGGAGGAAGGGTCAAGACTGAAAGAAGTGTATAGTGCTGTACCAATTGGAAAACGCCCTTTGGGGAGACCCAAAATGAGATGGTATGACCAAGTACAGAGAGATGTGAGGCAGTGTGGAGGGACAGTGGAGTTAGCGGCAGATAGAGAGGCGTGGAAGAGGAGCGTCTATGAGGCGAAGAATCAACTGAGATTTGTAGCGCCCCAACAGTAAGTAAGTAAGTAAGTATACTAAGCTTTTGGCTTCCGAGAGCCATTTTATATTACCTACCCAAAACTGCCAAGCATTTTCTTAAAACATGTCCTAAAAGTGCCAGATCATTTTTGCTGATTTAGCGGTTAAAAATATTGAAAAGTTAATTTTGTGATATTTCAATATTGAACAAACAATATATTGATTATCACATCTTTCGACTCAATGTTGATAAATGGAAGATCGGCCGCTGACAGTTCTCAAATAAAAGTACAGAGCCGATCGGTTTCTGGCAGTTCTCGCAATGGAATAATGAACCGATTCTATCAGCTTCTGGCAGCCAAAGGGTTAAATTTTAATACTCATCACATTAATAGTAGTTTATGCAATGACTGTAGTAGGAAGGCCTTTAAGCGACTCGTTCGTGTTCTAAATATCTCATAAGTGGCTTAAAGGCTGAATACAGTCGTTGCATACACTACTTTATCTACAGCTAATTTAAATTTGGTAAGTCACAGTGATAAATATGTAGAAACTTTATGGTCCAAAAGACCCATAAACTTCTCAGGGGCCCATCACTATGACAGAAGAAACCAACAACATACTCCCTGCACATCATCTGTCAACCTATGAGAAAAAACCCAGCTACATCGGAGCAAAACTCTTCAACAACCTTCCCCCGGCACTTAAAGGAAAAAAAGAACTTCAAAGGAGCTCTTCTCGACTCGCTACTGAAAAAAGAATTTCACCCTGTTGAAGAATGCCTGGAGGGGCGAGGCCAACCTCATCACTGATGAAGAACAATAATGATGCCATGTCTGTACTTAATGTTCATGTCAATAAAGGGTATTTAGTCTTGTCTTATTTCGACAATGGTCCGACACTTAGTTGTACGAAAGCTCGCTTTAGTTGGATATATCTTGATCAGGATGAGTCATCACACATCAGTCATCGGGGTAATTCCTTACTGCCTTGCTCGGGATCATAAATTTTTTTATATCTAGCTTGTGAATTTAATATTACACAACTTTGTGTGATATATTATTTTAATTGTAAAATTTATAATAAAGAAATAATTGTTTTTTTTATGAATTATGGTTTGCATTTTTCCTTATGACTTTATTTATAAAAATATTCTTATTTCCATTTCTCACTAAACGGACTTTTGTATTGCTGAAGTTCGGATTTTCGGGACGCCACCGTATTAATTCTAATCATTAATGAAATCTGAAAGAAAACTTACCATTTTTGCGGCCAGATTGAGCAAGCAAATGGAACCATGAATAATAAGCTGTAAACAAATAAAAATTTATAGTAAAAATTCATAAATATTGCCCAAATAGAGCGCCTACCTAAATACAACAGCAACCTTGCTTCATCCTGTTAACATGAAACCATTCTATTTTAATTCAAATATTAAAAATAATTAAAACTTAACACCTCACATGTAAATAATGTCTCTAACCATGAAACTGATTTCACACTGCACAGACATGTATGGCAGGTCATGGTCCAGATGTCAACTTAGCAGGATATAAACATGACCCGGGCTACCATTGTTGCTGCTGGCGAAAATTAGTTTCTTATCTGCAGCAATGTAAATCACCGCCTGTCTTTGAGAGCGTTAAGAGCATTTCAGTGCTTGTGAACTATCACCACTTTTCTATTAATGGTTACTAGAGATCGCCTCCTGATCGAAATTTGATCAAGATTTCAGATGATCTGGACCCGAGAGGTTTAAAAACATTTTATAACAGAAACATCTATTCTTCCTGTTCAAGCAGTTGATTTTACAACAGCTGTCTATGAGTCAATCAATTATCCTTCCTCCATAAGGTTAACATTGGAACTTTGAAAGCCTGTAGGGCGTAGCCCTAGAATCTGATGAGAATTAGAATTGGATACTGCTCATCTACAGGACTATGCCTTTCTAACGGTATGCACAGATTACTCTTACGATGCACACAAGCTGAGAAAAAGGAGGAAAGGGAAAATGCTTGCCTATTAATATATAGATCTTTTTTCTTAAAATAAATTTTACTATAGAAAAATGAAAAATTGAATTATTGAGGTTGAGTTTATCAAAATTGTGTGGACTCAAAATAATTTATTATTTACTTTTTAAATAATTTTGATTCATTGTGTTTTATTTAACTCATTGTAAAATATTGTCATAGCTTATTGCTAAAGTGATTACTGATTTGAGTAATTTTACACACAAAAGCTTTCTTATTTTTATACTATATACAGTTTTGAAGGTTTGAAATTTTCCTTAATTTTTGCTCAAAACCTTACAAACAACTTTCAGGTTTTCCCAATAGGAATGAAATTTCTATACCCAAGGATGGACTATTGAGTTATAGATGTTTTCAAATTAGAGGAATAATTGATGAGATTAAATTATTACTTGTAAATCAAAAATTATCTGCATACTCACAATCCTCCAACCATCATTGTTTGGAACGGTGCATGGAACCATGTGGCAGCTTTGAACTTGGGATTTTGTTCTAATTTCTTCATTATGATTGGCAATATATCTGAAAGAAAATATATGATAGTTTTCATCATTGTTCAATTAAATGAAACTAGTGTGCCCGATGCTTGAAATTGAGCAATTTAGTTTAAACATTGATTACAAAATTAATATTGATAAATATTATTTTGACTGTTTATGTTTTTAATGCAATTCTTTAACAGTGTACCCTCTAGGTTTAATCTTTGGTGTGAGTAGCTAACCGTTCTCGATGGTTTACCGTGCTTACACTTACACCTATTGAACTAGAAAATCAACTATAGTAGGCATCACAAAATTTCAAGCCCGAATTTCCATTAAGTGTTGCTGATTTGTGCAGACTCATCCAGCTCTTTTCATAATACTGACCACTGTGAAATCAGATGCCAGGTGTTAAATTTTTGAAGCTCACAATTTTGTGTCCCCTCGGTTTTCTTACCAATATTGATTAAATACGGCAGGAAAATAATGAAATTTAAATTTTATTTGGGGTCCTTTCGTTTGGAAGGATATTTACCATTTAGCCTACATTAAAACAACTTCACACGGAGCTGTGTACAATAATACTAAGCTCATTAAAATTGGTTCAAAAGTGTAGGAGTTTCCTTGTGAAAAAACATGTGTAATAAGTATGTACAGATTTCCCTCAAATGAAACAAGACATTAGAGTTTTGTCAGAAACATAAGAGCTTGGTGACAAAGCATAAAAATACTCCAATTAAATTAGTATTTAGGCCTATATCTATTATTTTATTAAATTTATTCATTGTTCGTTCATTAATTTATGCGATTTACTTATTAGATTCATTATGAAGGCTTAGGGAGCTAATATTCAACCTAGGTTTTAAATTGTCCACTCCCACTTTTAGCTGTCTGATTTATCAAGAAGCCAAGAGCACAATGAGAACAATTCTCCACACAATCACTAGCCGTGCACTTCTCACTTAACACCACTTTCTCTTATACCACAGGTAACAAACCTACATTATGAACATAGTGACATAAACATGTGATAGTGCTTGTACTTTACAGCTCTAATTCAGTCTGTTTTAATTTGTATTGACAATTAAGGATTTCATTTCCAGGTTTATCTTCTTTCACCTTCGTCAATATTGTGGTAAATTTTATTTATCATTACAGTTTAACGTAAAAATGTGATTTCCAAAACAAATATTAAAAAAAAAAAATAATTTTGCCTTGAGTTTATATTTTAGTTTTGCTTGTTGTGACGGGGACAACCTTTCATCCTTTTTTTTTAACCTTGATATTTTTTCTTTCTTGGCCATTTTTCATTAGTTAGATTTTTTTTATATGTTTAGGTAAGGATTGAAAAGACTAATCCAGCATGTAGAGACTATAGGCTTTTTTTGAAAATCTCTTTTTTATGTTTGTAAGTTTTTATCAACCAAAAAAATCTATGTTTTTAATTATTATTTTGATGCTGCTACTCACTTCATGTTCATTTTTACTACTTCGCATTAAACTGATATCATCATCATTCGTGCACAGGTGTGAAGTACAGGGACTTAAAATTTAGTGATTATAACATTTTTCCTTCGTGGCAAAATATGGTAAATGAGGTAGGTATTTGAAGTATTACCCTTCGATATTAATACTGCAATACCATGATATAAATTAACACCTCTATATTCTTAACTCGTACAGTACTGATTTTGTACTGAGAACCGAGATACACAATTGTACCGAACCATACCAACTTGAAAATGGTTTGAACCATAGACCCCTGCTTAATTTAAACTAAAACCCTTAAATGAAAAATTAAAATTTATTCAATTTTATTTGTTTACTAAAGTTGATTCTCGCTAAGTTGAAGATCAATAACTCAAAATTTTTGGTAACTCGAATTTAAAGTTTCTTAAGTCACATTAAAAACCGTGAAAACTCAAAATAATCTTAGTAGTAATTGACCGAAGTCGACGAGATACTAAAATTACTCCGTAACTCAATTTTACATAAGTTGAATGGGTTTTGAATGTTACCTTAAAAAGTCAAAGTTTACCCCTATAACTCAATATTTTTTCTACCGCCGCAAGGCAGCCGCAAGTTTGAAAGCTTTAGTGAGTTAGGTTCAGCTCCTAGATTTACAATCAAGGACCGCAAAACACACTTAATCAGTGATTTGTCATCAAGACTTACTCATTCCCGGGGCACACATGATGATTCGGCAGAGAACCACCTGACTGATACCTTTTACTGCAGCCATCTGTAAAACAGTATAAAACTGTGTTTAGTGATTTATCAAAATATGGGATGCGCTGTTAGAAAATGCTTGGTAGGACAGAATTATAACTCTCTTCAAAAAAGCGTGGCTGGGTAGCTGAGTGGTTATAGTGCTCGGCTTTGAACCCAAAGGTTGCAAGTTCGATCCTAAGAAAAGTAATAAATATAAGAAAACGAGTTGAGCTTAACAACACCTTGAAGTCGGAAATTTCAAAAAACAACGTCATAGTATCTTTCATACGTCCAATAAACTGTCACACATGATACAAAGTAAAAATAGAGCAGATGAAAATAGCACAGACAATAAAGGAATTTAAAATTAAATGTGATGATTGTCCCAGTTTTTATATTGGCCAAACTTCCCGATTTTTCAGCACAACGTTCAAAGAACATTTACCTAGGAAATCCACCAAGTCCGCCTTCGCAAACCATCTGATTGATTATAAACATAACTATACCGGAATTAATGAAAACAAGAGATATTCCACATTTGCAAAAAAGGACATTACATGAATACAATAGAAGAATTTGAAATATATCGTACATTTAAAGAGCAACCACAAAATCTGTTAAACGACAAACTTTCATTTGAATCCAACATAATTTACAATAAAGCAATTATTATAATTTGTGACACCAGCGACCAAAGGAATAACAGGCGAGATAAAGATGGACAGGGGTAGAAGGGGGATTACGTCATCATCAAGACACGCGCCGGCAGTAGGGATGTCAATCCCGGGATCCCGAATCCCAGGATCCCTAACACTTTTGGATACCTAAAAATCCCGGGATTTTCAATCTTCAATCCCGGGATTTTCGGGATTGTCAAAATCATCTTTTTCATAGTTTTTGAAGTGGTTCGGTGTGTAACTCCAACTAAAACTTGATAAGATTCGTTAGCCCAACATGAAAATTTATTCCAAAAGTTTGAAACCGTTCGCATCGGCCGTATAAGCATCAATATCTGACTTATTCCTATAGCGCTAAGAATAGTTTCTTATCGCTCAAAACTCCCTGTGCTCTTCTTTCCCAAAGTTGATGTAGGCCTAGCCTAACACCATTTTTGATGATTTCATTTTGGTCTCAGTCACAATATTTTTAGCTGCTATCAGGCTCTCACGAAATGATTTAATGATATGATGTCAATAAACTACCGTTAATGTTTTATAAAATGGAATAATATGGTGTTTAGTTATTATTTTAGTGACATACTCAAATAAATTTCGATAAAACGCATATACTCTTGAAGTAGTATTATACCACTATAATTTATGTAAACCAGTAATATTAAAGAACGATTACGTTAATGTTGCTTTAAAATGGCAGTTTTTTGTTCAGATTATATAATTAATTTCAATTAAATAGTTGATTGTAGTATTTTAAGAAGGGTATGTCATAAAATTAACGATGGTCTCAATGGAGTGTCACAACCCAAACTCATTTCTGTGGATTTATTTGTAGTTTTAGTTTGAGGAAATATAGTCAAAAGGATAATCAAAAGGATAGTCAAAAGGAAGTCGAGAGGACTTTCTAACGATAAATGTAGATTCAAAGTCATAGGCGTGGTAGGTACGGCAGCAATGAATTTAAATATTTGAAACTACATATATTCATATATTAAATATATGAATTTAAATATTTGAAATATTTCAAATATTTGAAATATTTCAAATATTTGGGAGGCTATTGCCATTTATTTCCAAATACAAAAGCTGTCGGTTGTGGAATGATTTTACCAGATGCTATAAATAAGCAAAGAGTAATCTTCCAGATTGTCAAGATACTTAAGATGTAAGCAATTGTTGTATAATTGATCGTGAATTAGAGTAAAAAATGCTATTACAAAGCAAAATAGCCTATATTCCTATGGTATACGAATCCCGGGATTAGTTCCGGGATCCCGGGATTGACGTTAACCAATCCCGAAATCCCGGGATCGGAATTTCGGCCCGGGATTGACACCCCTAGCCGGCAGTCATGACTCATCACTTGTTGCCCACGCACGTATTTTCCGCTTTAAATACTGGTCAGGTTTTTGTTGTTTGTTTGTTTTAAATGTATCGTGTCCGTGTTGTGTTGTGTTTCCTGTTAATTTTAATAAACTGACGACTTCACCAGGAAAGATTAATGTGAACTTGTAACTGCAAACACTTGATAATGGGTCAAAAAGACCCGAAACCGTGGTAGTGAAAACTAACCCCTCCAGATTACTAGATAAGCAGGTATCGTTAACCATTCTTTTTCCAAAAAGTAAGAGCTTTTCAAAGGTTCGTTTCCAGGTCCAGTTGCCATTTGACATTCGGGCTATTAATTATTGATGCTTTCTAACAACTGGTTGATGTTAGATGTAACACGACCGGGATTTGGACTGTTCTCCGCCAAAACATTAAAAATGCCATTGGTGTAGATACACACAAAATAATAATAATAAATTCAACTCTAAGTTCCATTTACTCTAGAGCTCTTGGTATAAAACCTAGAAATACATTTGTGTTTCTTTTAAATAAAAGTATTAGGCTACTTAAATTAAGTTTGTTAAAGGTGGAAGATTTAAATGAGTCAACAAGTCTGAAAAAATGTCATTGTATATGACATATAAAAATAAAAGAATAGTATAAATTTTTCATACATTATATAAAAATAGTCAACTCTTTAGCAATCATAGCTAATGCGTTTCATTTCAGTTTTCAAAACAAGTATTTGAAACAGGGCACGGCTCTAAAAGGATCAATTAGTGAACAGTGTTGAGCCTATGTAGGGAATGTTGGCTTGCCCATTCACTGGCACAGAGTCAACAACTGAACATCTGGTTGGCACAGACGTGTGATTCTGGCTCGCTCGTCCTCTTGCGTTGTCACTTGCAGGTCAAAATTACCAGGTTATATAAAATTACCAGGTCAAGGTTACCAGACATAATTATCTGATTCATTTGCAACTTCAACCAAATAGCTTTTTGAAAATATAATTTTTTAAATGAAATTATTTTAATCATTCAAATAAATGTGTTATTGTACAGATGTTTTTGTTCATAAAAATTGTTTGTGTGAACAATTAAAAAAAATTATTTAACTTGTTCTTTTAAGATTTTCAATGACTAATAAACTTGAAATATTGAAGAAGTTTTACATCCAAAAAACCTTTCTTAAAGCTTAACTCGTATAATAAAATACTCAAATACCTTGTTTCTACACTTGGCTACTAAATATTGAATAAATTTTACACTTTTAAACAGAATTACAAACAAATCTTACAGGTGGTTTCACTTCAGAGTGTCTATGCAGTGTCCAAACTCATGATCAACAAAGTCTATGTCTGCCTATTCAGTTAGTTACATATGTAAAACTTATTCCAATACAGTAAAAACCAATGAACAGGTGAGACAATTTGTTTAAAGCTTACCCTGGATTCTCCTATGATGTTTCCATTTGAGTCTGATACATCGATGCCTTTGATCAATTCATTCTGTCGCATCAACGGAATGTTGGCACAGTTCGCTGCAGCCACCGCCGCAAAAGGCACATACCTCTGAAGCACAAAAACAAAGTTTTACGTTGACTTATTCTGATAGAAAACTGGAAAGTTGTGCCCTAATACTCTACAGCAGAAAAGGGAAAATTATGATAAGCAATTATTAGCTAATCTTATTCAAAAGGAACTAAAACCTACAGTTGGAAAGAAGATAAAGAGTTTAAAACTGTAATATTTTTAGAGTAACTATGTTCTAAAGCACTGAAAGGAGTTCCACATATACTGAAGCACTTGTGTAACATTCATGGTGTAGTGAAAAATAGATGACGAAAGTTGGAATGGTTCTCTACTAGCTATAGCCCATAGATTAAGATTGGATGCATAGTGCAGTAGTAATCCTCCAATGTTAGCTTCGCTAATTCTGTATTAGAATTGAAGTGAACCCCACCCTTTCAAACTTATTTGTACCATCCTAAAATGATTGTTATTTTTTGGTAAATTATTGCAGACATTTTCCATCACTGATAAAAAACAAATTCATGATGCTATGGGATCTGGAAACTGATCCCGTCTTCAGGTGGAAGAAATAGGTAGAAGACAACAAAGTTAATGAAAACACAGTAGGTGAACCTGGAGAAGTCTATAAGTAAGGTCCATCGCCATCAGGTTTGGCTATGGACTTCTCCAGGTTCACCGGTGTGTTTTTACTAACTTTGTTATGTTCTACGTATTTCTTCCACCTGAAGACGGGATTAGTTTCCAGATCTCGTAACATCGTGAATTTGTTTTTTTATCAGTGATAAAAAATGTCCGCAATAGTTTACCAAAAAATTTAAAAGCAATTTCCTAGATCTGGAGGAAAAATTCTAAGCATTTTATACAAATTTCAAATCTTAAATCTTTTTCATATGATTTTTGTGAAATTTTTTGATGAGGGTTTAGCTATTAACACAGGGCAAAACTTTTGATTTGTATTGTTCTTCACATCAAAACCTAACTCCCTACAGTAGAAGTATTATTTCAGCGGTAATACGTTACCAGACCTGCATCATAGGGCCGGCCTTCTTGGCCAGGTATGACTTGAGGCCCATGGCGGTAAAGCAAGCGGCGGCCGTCGCAGACACGTACGCGACTCCCATCTGCATTTCCGTCAGCGGAGACTTGGCGTTACGATTTGTGTAGTTGACTAGAGCATTAAACGATTGATTCACCCACTGCCAAAATACAACAGCTGTTGTAGTCCTGAAACCACATCCAACAGGTAATTAGTTTGCAACTTGTGTAGGAGAAAGTTGTTTGTGTTGCTTTTAGTTGATAAAATACCCCCCGTCGCAGCAGACCTGCGTACTCAGCGAATTTCCAAATTAGTAATATTAATTTTGACCAGCTAAACTTGTAAACAAAATTTCATCACGTGCTCATAAATAGGGAAATAAATGTCTATTCTCCTTAAGATAAATATAGGGAAAGAGTATGCAGGTATGCTGCCATGGGGAACACTAAAAGTAGGTATGTTTAGCATAAAAAATTTATATCTACCATATAAAGCCATGTACTAAGTTTCATCTATATCTGTCCATAAATAAAGGAGTTTGACTATTCTCCATATGATTAACATGGGAAAAGAGTATGCAGGTTTGCTGCCATGATAAGAACAAAAAAAAGAGTTTTTTTTACATAAATGGTTGAATCTCATCCAAATGAAGCTAAATACCAAGTTTCATCCAAAAATATTGGTTAATAAGTGAAATATTAACACATCCTTATTCTCCATAAGATTAACATTGGAGCCCCAAAAGACAATGTACTGTCTTTAGACTTTGTAATATCTCGGTAACCAATGGAGATAGAGCAAAGCTTCAAAATACTAAATTGTGTGTTTTTTTGAGCTAAATCCAATGGTCAAAATAAAAATTTAAATTTTTTAAAATTTACATATGAAAAATGCAAAAAACTTATTTTTGGGGTACAAAACCCCCCAAAACTACCCCTTCCGGTAGGTTGATATGTCTGATTTACGAACTCATCCGAATAAATGTAGGATTACACATCTCTACCAAATTTGGTGTCGATCGGAGCATTTTTACGAGAGTTATCGTGTCTAGGGACACATATAATATATATACATATATACATAAATATATATATATATATAAAAATTTTAATGACTATTATTTTTGGTCTCTGGGCACCTCAAAACGAAAAAGTAACATGGTCCCGCGCTTAGGTCTTACCATGAGACCTACGGTAATAGCTTATTCCCTATGGGAAATTCGCTAAAAATACTAGTGATATTGTTATTGAAAAAATTAATATTGAATGAAAATACATTAGCCTATACTTGCTCAGGAGAGATCAGGGAATGTCAGTTAACCCACAATAATTTAAAAAATGTTCATTATTTATTTTAAAAATCATAGTAATTATAATTTCATATATACTTATTCAATATACTATAGGTTTTTTGTGTTGAGAACTCCTCCTACAATTTTCAACCAAAATTAAAGCTTCTGGTGCCGTTGGATAGGGCTTGGTCTGTAGTTGTTTCTGGCAAAATTGATGAAAATCGGACATAAAATGAGGGCGTTATACACAAATTAAATTTGAAATTTTCCCATTAGAATACGATTGGGTTTGGGTTGAGCATTTTAAACCTCTGTTAATGTACAGCTGTAAATACATTTTATTATTATTGATATTTACAATATTGGATTGGTTGGATCTCGTTGATTTAGATATAAATGTTCTTTTTGTATTGTATCAAAATAAATTGCTCGATTTTGAGCAACAAGTAATTAGACTAGTTATAGTAATTAGAATTCAACACAACCACTGTTGGTGTCCATGGCAACACATGGTAATAGCCCCAGGCGTTGGTCTTAAGACAAAATCATGGACGCAATTGCATTGTTTATTTTATCAATAAAACGTCTTCCAACACTACTCGATATATTTACACTTATACTGTAATTGTTTACAAGACGGTAAATATATATAAAAGACCTTATAATGGCATTATAAGTGTAAATATATCGAGTAGTGTTGGAAGATGTTTTATTATTTCAACCTGAATATCAGTACCAGCACGTATAATGCTAATCAAGAAGTTATTTTATCAATGAGAAGGCAACGAATGCCCAAGCAGTGATTACAGTCCACCATTCACATTTGGGGAGATTTTGCTTCATATGTTATAAAAACTTATTTTGATTTAGGCCTGATTTAAGTTTTGTTTAACATAGAAAATTTGTAGGGCCCAACCAAATGGGGAAGATATTTATGATAAATGGGTTTAAAATGTCTTAAGCAGAACATACTTCTATTATAAGTTTAAATTTATTGGTTGTATTTTATCTACTATTTATTTAAAAAGAAGAATCTTACTTCTGAAGAGTAGTCCCAATAGACTACGTAGTGGCGTGAAACCAGTCAAATTTCAAGGAAAGGAAATATGTAAAAATGAAAATTCAAAAACTTCAATTTATAGGTCCTTGATCTTAGGCACCTTTCAAAGAGATAAGATTTCACCTTGCACCTGAAGATGGCTTGTTCTCAACTGATCTGAGTTCAATTGGCAGTTTTTCAAAAGTTTCGCCCCAGCATACCAGGTTATGCTTTTTGGTTTTAAAAAGTTTTAAGTTGTGTATTCGGAAGTTCTTACATTTCTATTGTTATAACAATGTGGTGGTGGAACGAACATTAGGTCATGCCATTTAGCATTCATTACGGTCTTATAGATGTACACTGTACAGGCATGGAATAGTCATTATCCCTTATGCCTAAACTCTTGAAATAATCAGAGCAATGATCTCTGGGTTTCAGTTTGCACATCAACCTTATCGCTCACTTTTCGGGCTTATAAACTTTTTTTATGTTCATTTTAGAAGGACATTCCCCAGAGAATCCGATGGTTAGGTTTACACCCGCAATAATTTGTTTACTTACTTATAAAATGTAAGCATTGCTCCAGTGATGAGCATACCACCAGGTACTTGGAACGACATTCTACCAAAAACATTCATCTTTTCCCCAGTGTCAGGATGGAATGCACTTTCATAAATTTGTTTGGCTCTTAAAATATCCTGCTGAGTCACTCCCGGTGGTTCTTTTCCTGCTCTGAAAAAAACCAAAGGTTTAAATCGCCACACAATTTCAATCAGAAATCCTTCATTGCCGTAGTAGGCTAACTTATACAATGAGTGCATGACAAGTCAATTACAAGAAAATTAAAGGATAATTCTAAAAATTTAGATTATTTTAAACTTGAATGGTAAAAAACAAAGCTTCCAAACCATAAAACTTTTAGTGATAAACCATAAACTTCTAATCCGTATCAGGAAAGATCAATCAAACTAGACAAAAATTTACTTATAACATTACAAAGGTTTTTCTTTCAAAGTACAGTACACTCTCGTTCATCGGACTCGGCGACATCAGAACTCCGCTTCATCAGAACTGAAAATCTGGATATCATTAATTTTTTTTTCTTACGAAATAAATAATTTTCCCGTTTTAGCGCCTTCAATTTCCATTCGTTCTATCCGCACAACAGTGAAGTATCACATTTTGCATCAAACGTCATCAGGCGTTTTCCATAATCTATACACATCGATGTGATTTACGAGGCCGTGGAGTATTCGCACAAAAATAGAAAGAGGAAGAGGGCAGGAAGTGAACATCCGTTTCGACCGCTTCCCAAACTGTCATTCAGTCGGTCTCGAATCGCGACTGCACCTGTGTTACGCAGAAGTCAGTTGACTGCTGGAATATGAATATGGAATATGAGAATAACGATTTTGGATCTTTATTTTCTGCGTTGTTTTTATTCCTATAGGTTCATTGTTACCATTTTCAAAGTTTGAGTGCCTTATTTTCATAAAATCTCTTGTGTTATCTTAAAAACGAGAGTGAATACAATCACGATAGGTCACCGTACGGGCGGAAATGATGACTCACGACGGACTCCGCTTCATCGGAATTTTTTGACATCTGAACCGGCCGTCCGCCACATTAGTTCCGATGAACGAGAGTGTACTGTAGCCTGTAACTGGCAACTAACAAGAAAATTGAACGTGCTGACCAACAGTGCTGTGAGGGAAAAAAACATAAGTGGCAGTACAATATCGTAAAGTCAGCCTGAGAGTTTAACAGCTATTTTGAAAAAACCAAGTTCCAATACAATTAGTTACATTAAAAACAGAAACGGCAACATACAAGCAGAGGTCCCTGATTTTCTTGGCTTCGTTGAGCTGTGAGTCGGAGCAGAGGGCGAGCCTCGGGTCGGTCACCCAGGCGTAGTACTTGAGGCGGCCGATGAAAGTGTCCTGGTCCCACGGAGGGGCGTCAAAGTCCATTTTTGACATGGCTGATTCTAAAAGATAAAAAATTAAAAAATATTGCATCTTGTTAACATAGATGTAAAGGTGTAGGACTGTGACCAGACCATGGAAACAAGGTTTTATACTGTTTCAAAGGAGTTAAAAAGTAAAATTTTGGCATCTTTTACACTTAATTTTTTTAATCAACTATTTTACTACCATAAAACCTTTAAAAACAATATAAAAAACTATTAGGAGTTTTTAAGCATCAGCTTATATTAACTTATTATTGACTGATTAAGACCTCTATTAACTCTATCACACTGAGCTTATATTAGTCTTATATTGACTGATTAAGAAGAACATAAATAATACCATTTTAATTTTATGGATAACCCACTAAAGGTAAATCAACTCTTAGTACACAGGATTCTTACAAACATCTCTTGACATAATTTAAGGACTTTCAAGGACTTTTTAAGAACCTTCCATGGTTTTTAAGGACGACAAGAAGTAACTATATTTTTATCAATTGGTAGGATTGATACAATTTTGTTCTTTAAAAAAAGACTAGTAAGTTTATCCAGAAGGATAACACTGGGCTTTGGGCCTTTCAAAAGTTTAAAATTTGAATGCTCGACAATTTAAATAATTAAATTGAGAGTAAATAGAAATGTGCGAGTGATGATTAATAACATTGTCAAAGTTATGAGTCACAGTTCAAACGAGGTGACAAATTAAGGATCGTCTTTGCTCAGGCCTTTGTGTGAACCATATTTTTTATCTACTACCGGTAACTAATGAGTTATTTAACCTTAAAACAATGTTCAGTAAATGTTCTTTCAAGAGAAGTGTTTTTTAGAACCTCTAAAACTTTTTGGCTTACCGTATGTATAACAAACAAGAAGTAAATATACACAATAACAAGAGAAAGTAATACTAATTTGTTTCTAAATCATTAATTTTGACTTCACGATTACAGCCATCTAGTATGCAGCTGCAGTACCTACATATTATATGCTTCAGTTAGCTTTAAAATTAACTAATTGTTTAAAAAATTAACGCAATATAAAAAATTTCATAGAATTCAAGGAGACAATACCAATATTCCCACAACATTCAAGGACTTTTCAAAGACCATACAAAAAATTATGAAATTTCAGTACTTTTTGAGGCCTTCAAACCAGGATTTAAATTTCAAGGACTTTCAAAAACCGTAAGAACCCTGGTTAAACGTTCATCTTGATAAACTTGTGTTTGTACCTGCACTAAATAGAGAATAACCAACCTTTTTTTACACATAAATTGAAGTTGGAGAGAATATTATTTTAATTGGTAATAATCTGAAACTATAATTTGCAAAGAAGAATAGCACAAGGAAACTGATTTTGATTGCACATCAGAGTATTAAGGTTATCTCATGCTGTGACACAACAGTAATTGCTTCCTACTTTATGATAACAACTTTATGGCAATTCAGTATAAATCAAATCATGAATTGAATTTATAATGCAACTTCATTGGGGTTGAATTTTTCCATTAAATATTTTTAAAGATTCCTGAATTCATTCCAGAATAATATCAGAATAAGATTCCATATAAGTGGTTAAACCTAGGTTTGTGGTTTGCTAGCCTAGGAGCAAACTGGAAAATTTTGGATTCTGTAAAGAAATCCTTAAAATATTTTTAATGCTCCTTGGGCAGTGGCGGACTTACCTACGGCGCCGCCCATAGGCCCGTTCGACCGGCCGCCCCTTTGTGTTTCGCGAAAAAGGAAAGGTTTCAATGTAAAAGCGATATTAAATTTCCCATTGTTGGCACGCTAATTATGGCATTTTTCCAAGAAAGACATAGTGCAATATGAGTACATTATATTAAAGTTGTATTTATAGGTTTTAAGAAAAACACATATTTCGTGGTTGAGGCAAGAATGAATATGAATAGGCTAAATTAATCGCCGCGCTGGACGCATTGCCGTTCTTGAGGAAATTCAATAAAAATTTATTCGATTTAAATTGGTTTTCTTTTAGTTTCTCTTCTAATTTCTATGAACTTATTAATGCATAGACATTTATTTAATGTAATAATATCATGTATCATATAATAATGGTATTAACAATAAAGAACTATATTTAATATTATATATTATGGAAATATTCATACATTTATTTTCTTATTTTTTGTGGAGAAGATTCAAAATAGGACAGCGCACAAGGTTTGTTAAGTTTGATTAATTACTCCTAAGATCTTGTAGTAATACTTTTTTAACACAAACCAGGTAGGCCTAAAATTCTTTTAAAAGTATTTTTCTTTTTAATGTAACGGAATACTTGAATGCAATATAATGGCATTGAATGCAATATAGGGGCGCCCGCCGTTGAGGGGCGCCCGGCCGCGGCAGGTGGCGGGCGGCGCGTCAGCAGGCGCCCCTAGGCACGTGGTAGCCTTATGGTAAGTCCGCCACTGTCCTTGGGTTAATAGAGGTACAGGTGCCCAATTGTGATTGCAAGCACTAGGAGAAATCATAAGGCTTTGAATTTTAGTTTTATTTCAAATGCGGTTTCGGTTACAATTTAGAAAATATACGATTTAGCCTGAAATTTTAATTAGACTGTCCGAATTTGCAAAAATTCCGGACTATCGGGAAAGGAGTTAACATAAGAAAAATCAGTACAATAGGCTATTCCAGTAGGATTAACATTGTCCAATTTAAAAAATTATTTCGCAATGCACATAACACAATAACTAAAAACTTAAACCTCATCTGTTAAAATAGAGCTCGCCTTTGAATCTGAAGGTTGCAAGTTCAGTCCCTTAGAAAAGTTAGTGCTTTTTGATGGTCCAATACTGAAGCCAGCTGCCTTTGGTCATTGGCCTATTAATTAATGATCCTGACAAATGAAACAGCTGATATTTGACAGTAACAAAGATAGACCTAATCTGATCCATCACAATCATCACACTCACCCTTGAGTCATACTCACCTTAAAAGATGCACCACAAAGTGTGTCGGTGTTTCAAATAAAGTATTGAAGTATTAAAGAAAAACCTAACACCAAATCGTGCTGATAAGGCCAATGCCATAGTGCCCAGCGCTTTAAAATCCAGTGCACTTTACTGCTCTGGTAGGCTTCCCAAGTTATCCAGAATTCCGTTTTATCTAAGTCCATTTTTGCAGGACTATGCCGTACTGCTTATGTAGAAGTGACAATCCATGACATGACTAGTCAATACAGTCAAGTGACTATATGATCTTAGTGTTGTATGAATACTTTTAACTAGCAAATAATTAATACTTTTTTAGGAATAATTAATACTTTTTTAAAGTTATTAAATTTGTGTAATTAGCCTAACACATAAAAAAATCCTATATGGAGTAACCTAAAAATCATTAGTATTATTTAAACTTAGTCGTTTAAAAGCAGCATTTAGGTATCCAAAGTGACGATTGAAGATCAACAAACAAACTATTTGTTAAGTTTTGTTGATGGGGACAGCCACAGCCGATATGATATATGGCTCCAATACGTATTGTCTTTCTGTATCGCGATACATGGCTATATCGCACATTACTATCAAGTATTAGGAATTTCCGGGACGAAACTTAGTTATTGTACTTGCGTTTTAATCGATAGTTAAAATTTTGATTTTGTGATTGTATGGCTATTTATCAATAGTATTTAACTTAACGATACTATTAAGATTTTAACACCTGACTTGTTTGTTAAAAGATAATAAAAAATACTTTTCGACAATAAAATAAATTTATTTAAAACAAGTCACTGAAGTATAACAAAAACAAGTAAAAATATAAACTTAAATGTAGCTTCTAACACTATCACTGAACGTCACAAGATAAACTAAGTTTGTTTTTCGGTGTGTAAACCTTGCATTTATTAATTAATTGTGAGAAGATGCAGCTCTCTTTAGCCCATAAAGGGCTTCACATAAATACTGCTAAATACAAGGCTAAAGGCCATTATTCCATATTGCACTGAGGGAATATGTGATTTGCAAGTTTCCGTAAACCATTGATTTTTTTTTTTTGTATAAACATCACAGCCCATAAAGTGACAAAATTATCTACTGTATGGTTAGATGGTTAGGTTAGATTGTTCTACATTTTTAACCTCAATATCCTCGTTGAGTCAAGTTTTCATCAATCAGTTTTTATCGCAAAATCAAAATTTTAACCATGGATAGCAACGGTGGAGTATGATAACGAAGTTTTGTCAGTTACGGTACTACAGTTACTTGTAATATGTCTGAGTGTTTAACTTATGGCGCTCGTCTTTGAATCTTAAGGTTGTCAGTTTGATCCTGAGAAAAGTTAGTGGTTCGATTTCTACCCCAGTTGCCTTTTGTCATTGGGCTTAATGATGCTTTCTAACTACTAGTCAACGATAGATAGCAAAAAAGCATTGTTTGGACTGTTCTCCGTCAAATATGTTTAAAAAATGCTACTGGCATAGATGCACAATAAAATATAAAATTAACTTAGTGGTGCTGGTCATTTTCTGGCTGCTGCCCTCCCGGAAACAAAATTTGGCTATCAAACAACCCCCCATCAAAGAAATAACCATGGAAGGCTAAAAAATAGCTGATCAGGATGCAAAGCGTACAAAAATATATTGGAAACCTTACACATCATGGAGTAGAGATACACAACATCCCTCGTTCGTGGCTGAGCTTGTGAGGATGTGAGCATAGTAAGTTTACTAAGCTTACAATTAATTTTAGGAGGCTGCTAAGGGCGCTAGTTTGTAACTCGACTACAATTTTAGTAGCTCCAAGTGAACTCATTAATAGCCCAAAACTACTAGAAATAGGCGAAGGCCTAGCCAATTTCTAAGATTTTTTTGGAATTTTAAACACTTTTGGGGTTCAAATTACTTTAATCTTCTTGGACTATAATTGGGCTTTAAAGATAGTTTTATTTAATAAATTAGATCATTGAATAGTATAGGCCTAGTTATGTTTTGACAGCCTAATTTATTAAATAAAATTGCCCTCACATAAACAGATTTTGTGTTGGGGCTTATGATATGAACCTGCCTATTCTATCTCCTTGCCTTATAGGTCTAAGGCTAGCTCAACAAATTAAATCGAACATAACTTAGTAAGCGATTTTATTAATTAGCCTACAAGTTTCATTCACCCGGTTTCCACCATCTTTACCCACATTACCTTTACCTAGGCTATACAGGTAACTTGCAGTAAAATAAAAACTTACATGCAAATGTTGTAGAACACGGTCAAATTATCAAATTGAGAACTAAGCAATCATTTTCGCTTGAAATCAGCGTTCAAATGTCATAGTACGACAATCTCGATATCTATTATCTGTTATAGGTCACTGTTATTAATAAGTAATTTATAATTTATAAAAATTGTAGTTTGATGCCACAAAAAATTAAAGTGGCAGACGGCCAGAGGATAGCCTCCCTTAGCAGACGATTTTATTTATACATCTGCAGCAAGACAAAAAAGGATCTTGAAACAATATATTCACACGGGTATTGATTTTGTACAGAAAAAGTTATTATAGTCATTTATACCTGGTACTAAAGCATAGGTTTCTATCGAAATGAGTAAAATTATATATCAATGTACATGTTTATACATTATAATCTCTTAAATTCAAATAATCAATGCTCGAAGGAATCACAATTTAAGCGCTAATATTGCCCCTAGTTACTTTGAAGAAGGTACACCACTTTTTAAACTGGTAACCTCATCAAACTATCTAGGTTTAACTTCACTCTTCAGTCACATTCATCTAAAAATTCGCGTAAAAGAGTGCGTCAGTGTCTTACGGAAAATTTATCTAAATGTTATGATACAGCGTGTGACTGAATTCATCCACTGCCCATGCTGCTCGTGACTCCAACACACCGTAATTGGTGGATACTCAATAGGTTTTGACCAGTTCTTTGTTAGTCCCAGTGTAGTTTTGGCCTGGTTTGTGTTTCATGGGTTTGTAAAAACCATGCTTGTTTGTTACTAGCATCGTGTGGCGAGCGTAGTCGCCACATAGACGTAGCGCCTGGGAGTGTCCCTGTGTCATGTTGCAAGAACTGATGTATGCCTCGCACTGCCGTTGGTCTCCTCCAGTGTGTTGTAAGGAGCCAGCCATTTCGATCCTTGGTCAGGAAGTGCGGCATGGATGCAGTGATTTGATTCTGCATTGCCACGGGCGACCTCCCTGCACGTACGGCAATAGGCACCTTATGTGTATCGGTGCTGGGAAAACGGAGGTTCGGGCCCCGAAAACTGGGGTTAGGGGCGGGCGTCCTCTCTCCTATGGGAGGAGGACCTCCGAGGGTACACCAGCTTTCAGCCGATGAACGCCCCTTGCCGCTCAATGCGCTAGTGACAAAAAAGTACTCTAACATTAGGTGACAACTATAGCTGATTCAAAGGTAAAAGCACCAAGTATGTCACATCTATTTGACATTTACTCTAAGCTGAAACACCAAATATGTCACGAATTTTTTATTTGTTAAAGACGTGATAATTGACTATAGTCAATGATGTCACCTACCTTAAAATATTATACCATTGACTATGGATACTATATCCATATTCTTAGTATTCATAGTCAATGATTCTAGAATCGTCGTTTGATGTTGAATATTAAGGGATCGATCGGATCCAATTTTCTGTATCGCATCATTGGATGAATCTGAATTCTCCGAATATCGGATCGGATGTCAAAATTCACAAAATTGTTATTGTTATCAACAGGTGTGATATCTGCGGATGATAAAGATTAGATTATATCACTTTAGCAAAGTCCTTTTATTAATTCATAACATACAGTCTCACACTTGATTGTAAATTTTGTTTTCTTAACATAACCAATCATTTTGTTTTGGCAAAATTTTTAAATTTTTCAAAACTAACCTTTTTTCTACTATATTAAAATTAAATGCATATCGTGTATCTAGTTAACTTATAAAAAACATTAACTTAGTGATGGTTTGTGAGGGCCTTCCATTTTATGCTAGTGGCTGCATAATCAAAGGTTTTGGGCGGGGTTCTAAGGAATTGGGAATACCAACAGGTAAACCTTGGTTTAAGTTAGGTTAGGCCTATTTATTTCCTACATTACAGTCGCTAAAATTAGCAATTTTCTATCTTCCCTAGTCAGTTAGTGCAGGCTAATGGATTAGGATCACATTGCATTTATTGTCAGCCTAAAAGTTAAACTTTTATAGCCATGGTTGCGTTTAGGCCTTAACACGTTGAGTGCGGAGTACGGTAATTAACGTAGTGCCCACAGTGGCGCGGGCGGCTGCCTACGTTAATTTACGTAGCGCTAAGGCCCGAAACATAATGGTTCAGTGTGGGCTTATCCATTGCCGGGGGAGGTTGATTCTTTTACCGCCTGTTGTGCCAATTCATGTGCTCAATTCGGCGTAGTTCGTTTCCCGGTCCGTCATTTTTTAAGGGGTGGGGAGGGCAGCGGCACTTGCAGCGGCCTGCGTAATATTACGTAGCACTCTCGAATTATATAACATTGGTTCATTTGTTTAGTTTGGGCTTTAGCCACTGCCGGGAGAGGTTATAAGTGCTCGCCGTTTATTGGTGCAGTCCATTTTCTCGGTTCGCAGACAATCGTTTGCCGGTTCCCCCGGGGCGCGTCGTGAACAAAGTGATAGGGCTTCACAGTGTTTTCTATTGTTATTTTAGGTGTTATTTGCGCAGTTTAGCAGGTAATTAAGAATAATTGATGGAGAACGTGTATTCTGATGATAAAAACCGCTTCGATGAGAGTTTTAAGTGACTAAGTTATCCCCGGCACCACCGCGGACTACGTTAATTTACGTACCGGAAATGATGTTATGATATTTGACAGAAAATGGACACCTAGACAACTTCTAACGACTTTTTGGCAAAATACAAGGGAATACCTAGTAATTAAACAAAAAACCTATTTCCGCAATTTTGGTACGCAGGTAATTAACGTATTCCGCACTCAACATGTTAAGGTGCGTTTACACCTGAGGTTGACAACTAAAAGTTGTCGACAATAGCCATAGGCCTAGGGATATAACAGTAAACGTCAACAACTTTTGGTTGTCAACCTCTAGTGTTAGCGCACATATTTAGTTAGATTAGTACCAGGGGGACCGAGCTTAAGCTCGGTAAAATGATTACTTTAGTCCTCACACAACGCTTGTTCGCTCCGCTCACTCACCCTCTTCCATTTTAAAGACGAGTTCGTTCGCTTCGCTCACTCGCCAAGCCGATGGGTGCTGCACTTTTGTATAACTTTCTTAAACTACAGGTTTAAGATGTAACACATTGGTTTATATCTACAATTATCAGCTGATTTTTGTTCAATCAATAAAATCTCCATAAGGATAACATGGGATCTTTGAAGTGCTCTAGCGCGAAAACCGGATTTTTGATAGTCATGAGACCAACTCCAATCGATTTCTGGTGGCCAAAACTCCCATATTCAATCAAAAATCCTTGGAGCAAAAAAAACTTTGCCCGTACAAACGGAGCTTGTTTTAGAGTAGGCTATTTAAGATTTGGGAAACACAAATAAATATTAAACTTGACACAGTTTGTCTAGGCTATCTGTTTTGCACTGGTCAGTGATGAAGCAACTGTTATATGGCATGGTAATAATTAGGAAATAATGATAAAAAATCCTTGAGGTTCTCAATTTCAACTGAGACGCCACAGTTGTATGGTGGGAGTATAGTTCATATGCATTCAAAGATATTGTTATCTAGGCAAAAATCAGTTTTTATTGGATGATGACTCTTGTCTATGAAACTGTTATAATAGGCCTATATTGTCATTTGATTAATTGATATATTACTAGGCAAGCATGATTCTTTTGTTCCTTTTTTTCTCAGCTTGTGTGCATCGTATTTGAGGATTTCGTTAAAAAAGAGGGTCGAAGCGACTATAGAGACTTTTTAAAATTTGACTCACACAATTCTTTGACAGTATTTCACATGTACTCTGGGATAAAGTGTATGGATTTGATTGCGCTGATGATGCAGACACATTTTTAACTGGACAAGTCAAAGCTGTTTTTGATGATCTTGCTCCAATTGTTTGCATAAAAGTGACTAGAAGGAAAGCTCCATAGAAAAATGATAAAATTAATAAATTATCAAAGATAAAAATTAAACTCTACAGTAAATATTGGAAGACCAGAAGTCATAGGTCATAAATTAAAAAGTTAGCCTCTTCTGAAAAAAAAAAAAAATGATATTTGGTTGAGAAAAGATGATTCCAGTTGATTTTTAGAATTGTTAAAAATGCACACTGTTCAACTGTACATGGGAGAACAGTACTCAGCAGTTGAGTAAACCAGGGACAAAGCAGTGGTTCGCAGAACTTGTGCATTAGCTCCCCATGTGTAGCCAGCAAGGTGATGGACAATACAGTAGAACCTTGATAAGACGACTCTCAAGGGGTCACACAAAACTGACGTCTTATCAAGGTGTTCGTCTAATCAAGTGTCGTGCTATCAAGGTTGTTTTGCTGATAATTCGTCTTATCAAGGTGCATCCTAACAGAGTATATTTTAAAACTCCCCATATAGCAAGTGCAATTTTAATGAAGCCTCTCTAGAAATATTCCATTGAAAATTTATGAAATCAAGCATACAAAAAACACACATATAAAACATAATATTTTATTGTTATGAAAAAATAGCCTATTATAAAAACTTTAAACAACTAATAAAATTTTTTAAAGAAAAATACAAAATGTAATAAATACAGTAACTTGTTATAAATCAAAGAAATTAAAAAACCTTTATACGGTATAAATGTTCTCAATTAATCATTTACCGTATAAATAATTAAGCTGAGTACCAGGAAAGTTAATTGATTTATTGATTACATGTTAGACAATTTCCTCTACGTCTAAGCCTACGTCAGGATTCAATGTTGTTGTGCATGAGAAAGGAAAGTTAGTGAAATAGTCATTAATTTTTTTATTTTTTTTATTTCGTGTTACTCACGTGAACGTAGTCCAATACGCTATTGATTTCCGTAGTGACCCTAACCACACTCTCACTCATAACACTTTTTTTCTCATAAAACACTTTAATATAATAACGGCATTTGAAGCAGACATTCTCTAATCCCTACTTACTGACACTACACACTTATATGTAAAACCACGATGTCACACAATAGCACTGCACTTAAACTGGTAAGTAGAACCTCGATAGTTCGACACTTTGTGGACTTAGAGAGTGTCGAACTATCGAAATGTCGAACTATAAGGAGTATATGGGAAATTTCAACACTGATAGTATAAAAATCATGATTTGAATTTGGGAAACACTAGATTATAGTGAAACCATAAAATAATTGAACTTTAACATATACAACATTCACATCATTCGCCAATTTGTTTACATTTTCACCTTTGTCATGCTCCAACATGGACACTATCTGTCATTATTAACATGTTAATGTTCATGGACCATGTCGAACTATCAGGAGTGTCGAACTATCGAGAGTCGAACTATCGAGGTTCTACTGTATCATATAAGCTGTGCTAAACGCGACTTAAAACCAATAATTTTTGTTTTGTCAGCAGACATGCAACTGACTGTTTACAAATTAATTGTGTCTCCAAGAGGAAGTGTAGGAAAGTTTTTCCTAGAACTGAGCATAAAGACATTGTTTCCTTCAAACTGTCTGACCAAACTGTGGGAACGATGCATGAGAAAGGTGATTCGTGTTGTAAAGGTTCCATAACGAGACACTTCGCGCTATAGAGGTTATGTTCGTGTTACGGAGTTAATATACTGAAAGATTCGTGTCACCGAGGGCGAGTTCGTGCTATAGAGGTTCCGGTATTTTAAAATGCGTGTTATAGAGGTTGATTGTGCACTAATTTCAGCTGGTAAAATGTGTGCTATCGAGGTATTTATGTGAATGGCATTCGTCCTATAGAGGTATTTTTAACATTGAGTGCTATGGGCAATTCACGGGGACTAGAAAACATTACTTGTTATCAAGGTAATCGTGTTATCGAGGGACGTACTAAAGAGGTTCTACTGTATTAGTCCTAGCTCTAACCTTGACTGCTGTCTTTTGTAGATGGCTTTTGAATGTGAGAGACCGGTCTAAGGTAACTCCTAGGTGCTGTTAATGGTCATGTTGTGCTCTAGCTCAACACCGTCAAATACGATTTTAAGCTTTTGGTGGGCCATTCTATTGTTCAAGTGGAAGCAAGATACCTCAGTTTTAGTTGGGTTTGGATTTAGCTTCAAGGCTATAAAGTATTTACCGAGGGTCTTGAGGTCGTTTGTTATTACTTTCTCAGCATGACGGAATTCCTTGTGCTGATAAGCCAGTGCAATATCATCCGCATAGGCAAACTTTAAGGAGTGAGTGTCAGGCATGTTGGCAAGTACATCTAACTTACATCTACATTTGGCAAGTAGATCTACTTAAGTACTATTGCCTTCTATGCAGTTCTTTTAGCCTTAAAACAGATCCTTTGTAGCTCTGCTATCTCAGAATGTCAACCATTATGCATTACCATTATTTTTTTTTGTGGGTCTCCTTGGAGGCCTTAATAGTCGCAACAGTTATTAATCACACTTTTATAAAAAAAGTATTGATAGCTATTACTTGTTCACTGTTTTGAGTTCTTCTCCCCTTTCCTCTCACACTGTTATATTTGGATTTTTCAAGCAGGATCAAGTTGAAGAAAACAGACACTGAACTTTCAACCTAATAGTTGTGGTTTGCCAATTCATCAAAAATTGTCTGGTTCTTTTTAAATATAATATCATGAAAAATATAAAATGTTCAAAAAAGTTATTTGATGAAGTTTTGGGGGATTACATACTCTTATTTAAAGCATTAAATCCAATTTAAATTGATATTAATGTGTTTATCATTAACAAAAATGGTTTTTAGGCACATAGGATCCTCAAAACACTGACTGGATATTGCAGTCAACATACTTGCTTCAAGCTTGGATGCTAATGAATACAAAATAATTCATTTATTTTCATAGCAGTTCGGTGATACTGAATTAATCGATTAACTAAACTTATTTTACCTAACAATTTCTTTTTGTTCCAGCAAACTATTCAGATGAAGTAGTTAGTTCTCTCCCTGAGTCAATCAAAACGGGTGTTTATTTTGGATGGGCTCAAGTTGACTCGAGTCCAGTATACAAAATGGTTATGAGCGTGGGATGGAACCCTTTCTACAATAACACAAAAAAGTCAATGGTGAGCTTTCAAGTCTTTTCCTGTAATCATCTTAATTTAAAAAGACTGCCTTCTCGACATTAAAAAATTAAAACACCACCAAATGAATTTACACAGTAGTGTGGCAGTCACAGAACTATGAGAGTCTGATTAACAAAGGTTAGTTTTACTGTACCAAATTTTTAACCACAATTGTTTACTTCCGGTACTCGACTGTCTCAATAATGAGTGAAAGACGACAATAAATTTTTGAATGTCAACATCCAATTGTTTGATGTCCGGTAGTCATTCTTACCCTCAATGTGTTTGTGGTTGAACCAACATAATCTTTTGGACATTTCTTACATTGAATCTAAAAAAAAAAATGTTCGATTCACATGACAAGTTGGACGGTATCTTATAGGTCTTTGATGTGGAACTGCTACTGAAAGTAGTAGATTCTTTAATCTGCATACAAGACATCGGGACTTTTTGCAGGCATGGGATCCTTTTTCATGGATATGGGGATCCTTTTTACTGGCCGGGTAACTGAGTGGTTATAGTGCTCGCCTTTGAATCCAAAGGTTGCCGGTTTGATCTTGAGAAAAGTTAGTAGCTTTTGAAAGGTTCGATTCCGAACCCAGTTGCCATTTGTCATTGGGCTATTAATTAATGATACTTTCTAACAAATGGTCGATGTTAGACAGTAACAAGACTTGGGTTTGGACCGTTCCCTGTCAAAACGTTAAAAAATGCCACTGGCGTAGATACAACCAAAATACAATTGGTATTCCAAAGGGAGCATAGATTTGGATAGGATGTCCTTAAGGGTTGGCGGTCTTTTGAAGACAACTTTCGGTGGAACTGTAAAGATATCCTTAGTCAGTGATGAGGTTTGAAGGATGCTAAACCCAATTTTCATTATTTGATTCAGCTTGTGAAATCCCGATTATAAATGAGTCATGAGCTTTGGTATTACGTTATTGAACATCGTTTGTTGGTTTCTTGTTGGAAAACTAAGCTTTTCATTTAAATGATGTTCTTGGTATCCTCTTCCTAAAAATGCACATTTTATTTTCACAAGGCCCATTCGTTGCTGCCCATAGACATTTAGTGTAAAGAAGTGAGATTTTAAACTTGATTCTATGCCGGCCTAATTGAACTATCCATTAATTTTGGTACGGTAACAGGTTTCCCATAAAGTCGAGGGTCTAGTGTGAGTGTGTAGTCAATGATTATTTAAACAGAGTTACTAATTACTAATTTTTTATATCTTACACTAACCTAATTTAATTTGTTTCAGGAAACTCATATAATGCACAAATTTGATAGTGATCTCTATGGTCGCAATTTAAAAACCATACTATTGGGATACATAAGACCAGAAACAAGTTTCAATTCTCTTGGTAAGTCTATAAAAGTGTTATGAAATTTTAAAAAATTACCTGCTTGCTATGTTGCTAAAGAAATGTGATTAAAATGTAGGCTAAACATATTTATATATTGGGTGCCATGAATAAATTACATTTCTAGCTATATTGTCATAATTGCTCCTCTCCAAAGCATAACATGACTCTCTGAACATTAAGAAGCTTTGATTTAAATGAAACCACCTTTGTATACTTAAACCTTCAATGCAACTTGATTCTGAATCAAAATCTATTTGCTCATCGGTTGTGTCTCATGTTTATACCCTATTTGATTACCGTACAGCTGAACTTGCTGCACCAGTGTGCAAGTCACTTTTATCTGTTTATAATGAAATTTTTACTGACAATATATACAACTTAATCTCTTTCACCTGGTTTCTGGACAACAAAATGAATCAATATAGGTAAAAGGCCTTCTCTTTTTATATTTGAAGCAGTTCTATATGTAAAAGCCAACAATCTGATACAGCCTCATGTTCATCATTATTTCACCAGAAACCACAATGTTAATCATGCAACCCAACATAGTTTAAGACTGTTTGAGACCAAACCTAGTTATACCGGTACCAAGTTTTTTTCGAAGCTTCCAAGACATATTCAAGATATTGAGGATTTGAATACATTTAAGAGAGAACTGAAGGAACATCTGCTTAACATGTGCTACTATGAGCTACCTGATTTTTCCTAAAAATCATTTCCGTACCCTCCTTAGCACTACCTAAACCCAAACCCAAACACCTGGTTGGACAAGGCCAAATTCGGCTGCCTACATCATGACGGGTCCCATGCCTCATCGGGTCTCTATGGGACAGACTGCGGAGGTAACAGGTAACCCTCACTGAACCACTCATTCCATTATGAAATGAAAATACTTCTTTATTGAGGCGAACATAAGGACCTCATGGTCTTTTCTTACAGTTCACCTCCAACAAAATGTCTGTTGCTAACATTTAAAAAATTACAAATAAATAATTCATATTCTTAAACATTATTTTTTGATATTTTTCATTACTCACATCCACGCATTCACATACTGCTACACCTAAGCCTAGAGCACGCCATTCTGTCATGCCACAGCCATCTGGTTGTGATAGTATTCTTTGAGCTCCGCCGTCAGCTGGGAACGGGATTCTGTAGACTTAATTGAGTAAGGCAAGGAGTTCTAGAGATGGCAAGCTGTGACTACAAAAGATAACTGACTTTGTGTCGATTGATAACTGTCGTTTTGTGGTGAGGAATGTGTAGCGTAGATGAGCCAGAGCAAGTATTTCTTGCAGCTAACAACACAGGGAGCATATCTATTATGCTAGAGCAGTGTTTCTCTTCTTGTAGTGCCCGCGTACCACCTGATGCTTTTCGATTTTTTGGCGTACCACTTAACCCATTTATGTCCAAATTTTTTCTTGTAAATTGAGTGCAGTGGCTTGGTGCTGTGCTCTTGTAGCGAACTCGCATACCAACGGAATACAGTCTTCCCTGCAAGGGGCGCGCACCGTTCAAAACCTTAATTCTCGTGACTAGGCTGCCGGTCGTGATAGCTCAGATGGCCAAGGCATAGGCATTGGCCAGGATGTCTGTGTCGGCGAGGGTTCAAATCCGCTCACGACCAAACTTGACCTGGTGGTGCAACTTTTAAAAGGGTTAGCCGATCTGTGGCAACGTTGGTGGGAGGGCCCACGTTAAATAAACGGTGGCAGGCTTGCGTGGAAGTTGACGGGATCGGTTGATTCTTTGAGAGTTGCACCTTGGTTAACACAGATTTTGCTACTTTTTACGTCAGTTTACTGTGTGTATGCCACTACGACCTTGAAATATGAAAGACAACCATATTTTCACTCCAAAATGCCAAATTTAATCATGAAAAACGTAAAATTCCATAGTTTTTCATGAACTAAAACTAAAATACTGCGTAGACAAATGCCCACAGTGGTCACAAATGGGTTAAACTCACCCCCACCCCCGCGCATCAGAGATAAAGCCGGAGAGAGCTTACGATACAGTACTGCTTTCCTTTAAAAATGTTTCACTATTATTAAAAAGGTGTTAAAAAAAATTCAACACAAATTAACAACAACAATTAGAAACCTTCTATTTTAATTGAGTACAAAATAAACTACAATAACCATTATACTTCAAAGCTATAAAATATACATTTGATTATAAATTGAAGTAATAATATTAAAACAAATTGCTTCAACTACACACTTAAACAGAAAAAAATTATTATGCTTTCCCATAAAAGTAACTTAAATTAAAAATTAAATAAAATGCACTACATTTTATAATTATTTGTGTTTTAGATGAATTGGTCGCTGCGATAAAGAACGACATTGATACAGCTGCAACAAAGCTAGATGAACCTGAAATCCTGAAATACAAGACTGATCCTTTCTTTGAAAAAGAAACTCAATGACCAAGCAATAAGTATTGAAGAAGATGCAGGCTGCACATTTTATCTGTAAGAGAGATGTATTATTTTAGCCCTATAATTATATACTGTCCACATTCTGTCTAGAGCTATCTAGTAGTACTGATGTTCATAGATATGAAATAGGTTCATTATAAAAATAATAAAACTGCAATAAAATAAATAGTAGATTCTTATCTATTAGTGTTCTTAATAGATAATATGATTTATTTTCATTGGTTATTTTGCAAGATGTTGTTATAAAAGATTTTTAACGACCGAATGGTGTGTACATATATTGTTTATAAAAATATGCAAAATAACAAGAAACTGAAGTTTTATTTTGAACCTAAAACCTCTTTTGATACAGTGTGTGAGAACTTGGTGCGGTAAATGAGATGTTCTTCTCGAAATGCATTTTAAGTAGTGTTATAGTCTTGATGGATTGCATTTTTGACCAAACTTGCATTTTTAAGTTACCCTAAAGATGATACCAAGAAATATTAATATGTCATATTGGCTTTAAAGTCAAGTTCAAAAACATTTAGATCATTTGTTCTGCATTCTGTCTACATAAAAATAAGGCTACCATGGGAAATACACCAGTGTGTTTACATTCGAGTCCCATTACGATGAACTAAATTAGGCCAGAACATGTTCATTTTAGCGAGATTTTCAGGATAGGTGCAAAAATATCAATTTACAGACAAAATATTTAACTGATTATTAGGTTACATACCTTGTGCCGTCATCAATCCATATAGTTTTCTTGATAACTAGTTTCGGGACTATTGTCCCATTTTCAAATCAATAGAACGTCGTCAAAACTTTAAAACACAGACGCACTTTACATATAATAACACAACACACGCGCCAACATTCAACAGTTAATTTGAGGTTGGCCGGCCAACACATGTAAGGTTACCAAACACGCAGCGGACGGGATGACGGATGCGACATCCGTATTCAAAACACTGTATGTAAAACGTGAATGCTTTTTTACATGCAGGACATTGTTGCAGTAATTATACACAATGGTGTTGTTTGGCTCATTAACAGATTTGACTAAAACTCATTTGGCTAAAGAAGAGAAGTGGCTTGAAGTTAACTAGTTTATACTCCGGAGTTGAACATAGGATGTAAAAGGTGTTTTAAGTTAACTTAGGCTCTAGGTTATCCCACAGAGATGAACTGTATTAATTTTGTAGTTAATTTAAAACTTTCTTTTACCTCCATAAATTTTGGGTATGGTTTTGGTTTTACAAAATAATTTTTTTGTGGTTTTAAAATAAAAATGAATCAATATATATTTTGACAAACTACATTTAGAATAGATTGGTTTTCAGAGTAGTACGACTCTATTTAGGCCTATTAGCGATATTTATTAACTTGTTGTACATTTTTCTATTTAATGGGAAAGTTTGCCACATTACACTTAACACAAACTACAAATAATCAATAGATATTATAACATTGGCTTCTTAAAAAAAAAATGTATATAGTCACAGTTAAATCTCTTTATTAATTTTCATGTACAAGTCGTACATAGTAAATAGCGCCAAAATCGTACTCTAGTACAAGTTTAGTATATTTGTATTCATGTATGCACACGAACCTCAGAAACGACTCTAACAATTTTCTCCAAACTTTGCAAATAACTTAGTTCTGGGATAAAAATAATATACAGAATGTCCACCTTCGACTGTCCAACACTTTACCATGCTGTTAAGCAAGCCAAAAGAAACAAAAAAGTTTTTGCAAACATATGTCCTAAAATGCTTCATTGACCCGCTAGCCCTCATTTTGTTTTTTAGACATAATAATTTTTATTTCCGTAACAGATTGATGGATTGGGTTCATATTAGGCATGGACCTCAATTACAACAATGTTTACTAAATGGAAAAATCTATTTTTTTACACTGTGTATTTTCTAAATGGCTGCCATATAAAAAGTTTAAAATGAAATATCTCAAAACTGGTAAATTTTATCTAAATTTTACAAGACACAAAAAAGTTGACGAATTTAATTACCTAAGCTATGGTTCCAAGGTTGTAAGGATCTGACTACAAATAACGGAGATATGTTATTTTTCTCAAAAATACTTTGATTTTGCTTTGTAATTAATGCAAATTAAAGTACGAGTAATTTCAGTTGAAAAATTTCAATAACTCTTTTATTTGTTGTTCGATCTTTACAAAACTTGGTATCATTGAATAGGTAATTAAATTTGTCAATTTATTTGTATCATGTAAAAATTTTGATAAAATTTACCAGTTTTGAGATTTAAAATTACGTATGATAAATGCAAAAAACCCATTTTTGGTGTACAAAACCCCCACAAAACTACCCCTTTCCGGTGGGTCGATATATCTGGTTTACAAACTCATCCAAATAAAGGTAGGATTACACATCTCTACCAAATTTGGTCTCGATCGGACCAGATCGTTTTTACGAGAGTTGTCTAGGGACACATACATATATTTTAATGACTATTATTTTGGTCTCTGGGCCCCTTAAAACGAAAAAGTAACACGGTTCCGGGCTTAGGTCTTACAGTAGACACCCTCTTAATCCGCCACCCTCTTAACCGGCCACCTTTTAAGCGGTCTCCGCTTTAACCGGCCTACCCTGACACAGAATAACATCTTTTTAACCGGCCATTTTTTTTATCTCAACATTGCTTTAACCGGCCCTGTATCGCCGGAAACATGGTTTTGTTTTCTACTGTATCTTTCAATTCAACGTTATTTCATATTGACGTTCTCAAACCAATTAAAATATAACGTCCACTCTTAACGGCCACCTTTTAACCGGTCTCCGCTTTAACCGGCCTACCCTGACACAGACTAACATGTTTTTAACCGGCCATTTTTTTTTATCTCAACATTGCTTTAACCGGCCCTGTTTCGCCGGAAACATGGTTTTGTTTTCTACTGTATCTTTCAATTCAACGTTATTTCATATTGACGTTCTCAAACCAATTAAAATATAACGTCCTGGACGGAAGTGAATGCGTTTGGACTTAGGCCTACTATCCAGTAGACCACAATTATAGAAACGAATTATGTTGTGGATTTTATAGGTGTCGGGTATTAGTTATAAATCATATACAGTAATGTATTTCAAGTTTTTTTTTCAAGTGATAATTATATTTAGACCATATAGAATTGTAGGTTGGCGTTTTTAAATGAACATCGGTTTAACTGGCCAATTCATTATCCGGCCGGGGCCTGATCCCGAGGTGGCCGGTTAAGAGGGAGTCACTGTACCATGAGATCTACGGTAATAGCTTATTCCCTATGGGAAATTCGCTAAAATAGCTTTAGAAATGAAAACAAAGAAAAAGTGAAAACCGCTGACCCAACTGTCAAAGTGTAGATTAGTAGACTATGTGTTCCACTACGATATAAGTATGCGGTTTCCACTGAAGCCATTGTACTGAATTACTAATGGTACTATAATATAAATAATTTATTAGTTACTTAGTTTATTAATTTATTAGTTGATCACTTGGCAGCAAACCTACATACTCATTCCCATGGTTTTATGGGGGAAATACAAAATCTTTTTGGAAATTCGCTAAGTACACAGGTCTGCTGCGATGGGGGTATTTTTATTTAAGTTTCGATCCACTAGTTTTACCAATTTTGGGGAAGTATTACTAATTGAAAAAAATTTTAGTGATTTATTTAATAACTAAAACCAAAAAGATTTTCCTAATAGTTGCAAATAAAATCTTTAGTTTGCGATTTTCTTTGTATGTAACTCGTTGCAAAAAAATGTTAATGTAATTATTGTTAAGAAAAAGTCTTAGAAAGTATTTCTATGTTCGAAACTATCCAAATTTAATTTAAACATAAATCTAATCTATGTACTAATATTAGAATTCATTTGGGTTTAATTTGAGTCTAATATATATGTATGACGAGTGTAAAAACTTACCATTGAGATAGCAAGTTGCTTGGATTAAGTGGCTATTCAGTAAAAAAAATTGGAACACTAGAGTCACATGTTGTAAATGATGCATGTTGATGATCCGTGTCTGTGACATTCTCAGTTTGGTTATTTAAAAATAAAGTTGGTGTTTAAAAATAGCAACTGTGAGCAGAATTTTAACTGACGTGGTAGTTTACTATAAAAGCCTTTTCAAGGAAGCAGATAGAATGAAAAATATTTCAAATAATTAACATAAAATATAAACAAAAAAATACTAATATAGGTATGATTTATATAAAAAAAACTTCAGTTATTGAAATTCATATTACTGTATATGAATTTTACTCTCCTACTTTCATTAAAGTAACAATATTGCTTCAGAGACAAATTTTCATTACATTGAAACTCAAACTTGGTTTTTCTTGACCGAAACTTTAATTTTTTAAAGAAAATTAACGTTGTTAATAACGGTATCCGTTGAACTCATAAGCAATCAGTACTGGTATATATAGTTTAAAACAAAACTTGTACTTTCATAAATATGCTTGAGAACTTAAGATTATCCAGGAATGTTGAAATTCAAACAATTTTCTCTGAATCTTATAAATTACTAAGATTAACCCATATCAAGAAGATAAATATACACCCTGTTTCTTTTTGTAATTTTAGAGTTGAACTTTTTTAGTGCAGACATGCCAGATATCTCCTCTTACGTGGCATACTGATAACTCTTTCCTTACTTTTAAGTATCAATTTGAATGTTCTTTTTGCAAACTTGTTCAGAATAAACGGTAATGTTATTTGGGGGTTAAAATCAAAATTTTGATGGGCGTTTTTGAAAAATCAGTAAATTGTTAGATACAACATTGCATATTGTAATTGTTGTAACTCAAATTCAAATGATCAAAATTTTAAAGAATAAATTTTAAAACCATACCATGGTATTATTTTACGTTTGGTTAGAATTTGAATCGATATTGAATTACTGATGTTTTCAACTATAATATAGGTATTCAATTTTCTGGTTGACAATAAAATTCAGTTATAGAACGCAGCTCTTTTTATTCCTTAACAAGAAACAAAATTAGTTTAGGTAAATCTAATATGATACATACATCACTGTCATAAGATTGATGAGATTTTAATGGTCTAAATTTAATATTGATGTATTGATGTAGAGTCAATCATTTCAATGGACTCTGCTCTTGTTACGTAATCTGAAATCACAGGTAGTGTTTTGCTAGTGATATTCCCAACAATTTCATGTGTTGAACACAATGTTGTTGCTGACAACAGTCCATCTAATTTTATGTTGTATTCTGGTTTCAAGTGTTCGGCTATCTTTTGAAAGTGCATCACCAACTCAAGAGGGTATTCTATACTACTTGCATCAATTTATAATCAGTGGAAACTTTGAAAATATAAATATTTTCACTACTGACAATACCACATATGAAATCCTGATGAAGAGATTCATAAGGGAGCTGAAAGTTCCAGTTTTAATTAACCCTGAAAATCAGTTGATCGGCAACAGAAATTTATATATTATATTTGAAAAGTTTTCGGACTCTTTAGAACCAGTTTTGTTACGTTTCAAATTGCAAGATGTAGTTAATTTCCCTCCTTTTATATTTGTGTGGAAATGTCATAATACTGGAAATCAGTTTTTAAAAGCAAAGTTGTATTTCAAATTATTTTGGAAATACAATTTTACCTCTGTTAAGATTTTAACAGAAAACCCTTCCAATGTGAAGATATTTAGTTTTGCTGCATTCTCTTCAAATCACTGTGGCTATGATGGTCAAATTGAGGAACACGAGCTGTGGTCTTTGAAAAGCGTAAAAAATATTTCAGATTTAAAGAGTTTTAAATTAATTAACACTGAAGTTACAGATTTGTACGGTTGCACTTTAAAAGTCAATGTGAGGAATCGACCCCCTGATGTCGCTATTTCAGTAATGGAAAATAAGAACTACAATTTTGAAGGGAGTGGAGGAGAGTTATTAAGAATAGCGATGGATAAATTAAATTTTTCAGTTGATATAACATTCATGGATCAGCAAAGAATTAGTTCAAATGACAGAGATGGGTTGACCATCACTGGTAACAGTAGGTTATGTTGTGATTATTTGGTGAATAGGTCAAGAGATATCATTGTTGGAACATTTTCTTATATGTTGTTCAAACAAGAGAAAGGAGCAGAACTATCTTATCCATTGTACCAAGAATGCCTACAGTTTTATGTACCTTGTGAGATAAGAAGTAACAGATCATTGATAAAATTACTCGGGGCGTTTTCCCTCATAATATGGATATCTTTGGTCGTCTGCACACTCTTGATATTAATTATGATGTCCATTATTGTAAGGGTTATCTCATATGAAAACAGATTGTTCATAAATAGTTTGCACAATTCATTTTATCTTTTTGGAGCTTTCCTCAATATTAGTATGCCACTGAGTCCGAATTCAAATTCTTTAAGAATTCTGATTATTCACACTATCTTCGCCTATCTTATAATGAGCGTTGCGTTTGAAGCATTTTTAAAAAGTTACAAGTCAACATTAGACTATGAAAGAACATGGATAACATCTACAAATGATTTAGACAAATCTAATTTAACAATCTCTGGTGCACCCCAAGCATTTTTACTGCTAAACAACACTTCAGAAAACAATAAAATAATCCAACATTTGATGAAGAAATTCGAAATTGCGGACAAAGGGACATTCGACAGTCTTGTCAGTAAAATTATATCAAACAGATATGCGATCTTTGGACCAGAAAGACTTATCACATACTATCTAGTAAAGAACAGGATATTTCATGATGTGTGTAGCATAAACCCTTGTATTTTAAAGCTTTACAGTTCCCCTTTTATATTCCGTAAAGGATCACCTTTGATAAAACCATTTAACTTTATAACTCAGCGTTTGTTTGAAAGTGGAATTGTACAGAAATTATGGGCCAGTAAAGATCCAATGCTCAAGAGAGGTTTTGTCGCAGCAAAAATTACTTTGGGAGATATTTCAAAAGGGTTTTATTTATTGTTCTATGGGTTGTGTCTCTCTGCTTTAATTTTTGTGTCGGAGATGATTGTTTCTATGAGAGTGAGATAAATTAATTTGTTTTTTCTATGATGGATAAATTAATCCCTTGAGAAAATATTTTCTCGTTTCACCACAATAGTTTGATCTGTACATTTTCCTGCTCAAAGTCTAAATATGTTTACGCTTTGTCACCTGCAAAGTTGCAATCCTTTTTCTTTGTGTGAGATCACAAAAAAACAATAATATGGTTCCACAAGTTCTAAATTAATACCGAAACTATTACATACTGTATTGAGTTTTTTTGGTCAAATCTCTCTTTTGACTTTGTCGTTTTGCTAAGACCTCTTATTCATACAAAATAGTGCAACTAAATAGATGAAGGTCAATATGTTATTTGTTTGTTACATTCTAATCAACATCCATAAATAATGTTGTTTTATGTGAAACTTTTTTCTTTTTTATTCAACCTTATCCAATTTTTTCTGTAGAGAAAAACACACATCATGAATAAGTCTTACAAACTGATCAAAATTAACTGTTGTATTTTTTGTTCACTGTTATATCCTTGTAAAATTAAAACAAAAACACATTGTTGTCTCATTGTTTTTACACTCATTCATTAGTTGATTTCTTTTCATTGCATATTTCCATGACTTCATCAGGTAATTCATCCAAATTTCTCTTATAAAACTTTAGATTAGATTCAAGTTCATCGACCCAGCTATTCATAACTGCCAACATTGAATGTGATACCAGAATTTCTCTTTTCTCCAACTCTCTCATTACATCTTCACGCTTTTTCATTTCCAAACTCATTGATTCCAACCTCTCAGCTTTTTTGCTATCTAAATCAGGATCTCCTCCATAAAGTTCTAAATTCTGTTGTAATTTTCTCGTTTGAGCAAACAATTCATCTCTCGTTTTCTTTACAGACTCCATTTGAGCCATTACCCTCTCCAAGTTGCTGTCCAACTTGTCTAGTACTTGCCCCATGTCTGACATTTTCTTGATTGGTAGTGTAAGATCATTCAATAATCTTGTATTATTAGACACATCATTTGTTTGACATTCTTCACCCAAATTTAATTCCGGTCTTGAATTGGTTTCACTGGAAGAGATGTCTTTATCAGGTTGTAAATTTGTTTGAGAATTTGATAACTCTTTCTTTGGCATGGTGTTTGGTCAGTAGATACGGTACTATAAAAAAAACGGTGTTATCAGAAAATCACAAGTGTATAAGTAATGATATTATGAAGCTACAGGAAGATGCACTGAAATAGTCTGATGGAAATTTTAACAGCTGTGTCCCCTCTTACCCCTCCTGCCCAGCAATGTTGTCATATGTGGTCATGTTTACAATGTGTAATCTTATCTTATACTGTACTCTAAAACAAGCTCCATTTGTACGGGCAAAGTTTTTTTTCACTCCAAGGATTTTTGATTGTTTGATTGAATATGGGGGTTTTGGCCACCAGAAGTCGATTGGAGCTGGTCCCATAGCTGGGAAAAATCCGGTTTTCGCGCCTTCGTGCCCGTGCCTTCGGGTGCGGTTGCAGTGCAGCCGGCGCCTTTGGCGTGCGGGTTTCCAGTGACCTAGTTATTCCGCTTGGGAACCACCCATGACCCAAGTAAAACCTAAAATGGGGACCTCGGGATCCGGTTCAAGCCCCTGGCTTCGGCCAGTCCGGATGTTGGGTTGGACTCGAGGGGGTAGAGGTTGTCGGTATGCTCGGCACACAGCTTCAGCTGTGGGGGGCCCTCCAGCCTAATCTGGGGGCGTTGCTCACAAACGAAAGCTGAGAAGTAGCATGGGTAGTGATGCCACTGTCACTCACAGCGGATGGTTGATTTGGGTTCACCGCCGGTTGAGTACCACAGGCCTAGTGAATTCCGGGTTTCGTGGGGGTCTAATCCGCCTTAATGTGATTTGGGGCAATTGTTCCATAACTCCCCTGGTCGTAAGACTTTTCCGGTTAAGGCTCACGCTAGGTACGGACTACCCGTGAGGGTAGGGGGAGCCAAAACAAGGGTTTTACCCTTGTGGAGGAACCAAAACGAATAAAAGAATAAAAGAAAAGAAGTATAAAAATGTGTTTCTGAATAAATTTTTCAACCATGTATCAACTTTTATCTGTCTAGTTTTTTGCATTTTACTATAATAAGGTAGTTTACTGCCTTTACCACTTTAATGCAAAAATGAATAGTTAATTTAGCATAGTTTAATTTGTATATCATATAGTTTACAGTAATTTCTTACAGCAAAAATTACTGAATATCTCTACTTATTTAATACGCTAAGGCTTTTTTTGTTAAGAGAACTCCTCTTAAAATTTTTAACCAATTTTTAAGTTTTTGGTGTTGTTGGATAGGGCATAGTCTGTAGTTCTTACCACCAAAAATTGGTGAAAATCGGACTTCAAATAAAGATGCTATCCATAATTGAAATTTGATATTTTCCTATAAGGATAACATTGGGATTGAGTTGAGCATTTAAAACATTTTTTGATGTCCAGCTGCAAATAAATGTAGTTTTTAATGTACATAAGGTTTAATTTAATTATTTATTGTATGTGCGAGAAATAAGCGCGTGAATGACAGCGCGCGCACTGCCAGAATCAGTAATTTGGTCGTTCTTGCCTGCCCTCTTTCAACCAGGTTGCGCGTTTTGATGATGATGTGACTATTCCAGGTGTATATGTGGAGTTATATGGTATAACCTTGTTGGCTATACACTTATACTGTTAATTTCAAACACTTATACTGTTAATTACTGTTAAATCAATTAATTTTTCAATTTCAATAAAAAGTCATGTACATTAGATACTTTAGATACTTTATTTGAAACACCGACGCACTCTGTGGTGCGTATTTTAAGGTGAGTATGACTGAAGGGATGAGTGTGATGATTGTAATGGATCAGAATAAAATTGTAATATTTATTTAGTAAATGAAACTTTTTTTGTTAACTCACAACTCTTCTTTTACCATGTGAGGTTTCAAAAGGTTTGTCTCATTTTGTAATTTTTCAATGAGGTTTTAGATTTTAGGTATTTATATTCTGGCATGGGTAACCTTTAAGTTTAGCGTCCATATAAAATTAAACTGGGAGAATGATATTGATTAAAGATGTAAACAGTTAAGGATAGTAAATCCTATATTATAGGCCTGTTACACACTTGAGTGGCGCATCTGCTACGCGGGGGCATGCTGCACGCGACTTATACACCATGCGAAAACCAACCAATGCATTTAAATGGGAGCTTACACAATACAGTAGCAAAGGCGTGGCAGGGATGGCGCTACTGTAGTCTAATATTAATATAATATTATCAAGAGGACCGAGCATTTGCTCGGTTCACTTGTGGAGCTTATAAGACGAGCGCATTTGCTTCGCTCGCAGGCCAAAGGATGCTACACTGCTGTAGTTATTGAATAAACCTCAGGTAAAAAATTAAACACATTGTTTTTCTACATTTAAACTATAACCTATTTCTTTTTCAATTTAGTAGCTACAAAAAATGTCCATAATAAAAATAACATGGGCACTTAGAAGGGTAGTAGGACGGAAACCGGATTGTTCTCAGTTATCAGCCAGCTCTAATTGATTTCTCGTGACTGAAAACCCATATTTTAAAAAAATCCTAGAACGGAAAAAAATTTTGACCTTGCAAACAGTGCTTGTTTTGTAGTATACCTTTAATACCTTTATTGAAATGGCGACCTAACTCAATAGGTAGTTTAAAGCCAGTATTATTCATGTTACACCTATGTTTTTGTATGGATTATTAATGGGAGTTGACTTCAAAAATGTTACACTACAGTAATTTATGTCAAAACATTTTTTGTCGTTAAAATAAAACTATAAATCCATTGATGGAACTCAGATGTGTTGCAAAGGGAGAAGCCTGTTTTTATGTAACATTGAGCAGGTCTAATTAATTATTCATTGTGAATAGCCAATGGACCTGCTGTTCCAGAACTGCCAAGTTTGGACTGCTGTGACGAAAATTGGTATGTAACCATTTTTTAATTGATAGGCCTCATTATCAACTAACCAGTTTTCTTAGACCAAAAGGGTGTCCAGTAAAATGTTATGGAATTATATTAGCCTTATTTATAATTTTCACAAGTACTTACATTCAATATATGTCTATGTTGCTGTTTGAGGGTACTGTGATCGATAAAATATGTTTCTTAGCAACATTCAATTAAAACTAATTATTACTTATATTCAAGGTGCACAGTGTCCTAAAATTGATGAAGTTGAGAGCTTTGTCTTAGCTACTTGAAATAAAATTTATTTCCAACTTATTTGACTGCAAGGAACAATATTTCACAATATTTTTAATTTCATATAAATAGAAGATATCCCAAAACCTAAAGGTCTCTTGTATCTCAGAAATTTCAAGTCATGAAGGCCTATGTCATCATTGCTTAGAAGTAGTCTTATGTCGGTAAAACGTGGTGGTACTTCAAAGTTGGTAAAACCTGGAGGTACATGGGAAGTAGCCCTAGGTTTGTAGAACCTGGGAGTACCACTCCAATTACCCCCATGTTCGTTTCCTGACTTAGATAAATTTTACTACTGTATATCATTTCCATTTGAAAGATCTGTTCAAACACAAATATTTGGTAGAAATAAAATTGAGTTATCTTCATTTGTTTAAAAACTTTTACCATCTTTGATGTGGTCAAAATCAAAATTTATGGAATACCCTTAACTGTAGTTCTTTTATCAAGTGACCTCTGGCTAAACGAATAAAGAAACTGAAATTTAATTTTTTTTAATCTACTTTTTACAAAACCAAAATGTAATTCTCAATTAATTAAGTCTTGTTTTATTTCTTTTACCACACATCAAGGTGACCTCGCTTGATGTGTGGCAAAAGAAAAGTTAAATTAAAAATTACCCCTGATATTTTGTTAGACAACAATACATTAGATTAGGTAGAAAAACAAAATTTCTTGCATTAATTATATGGTATCTACATGAAAATTAACTTTACTCCCATGTTCTTTTCCTAATTTAGAAAAATTTTACTACTGTATATCATTTCCATTTGAAAGATCTACAGTATTAAACACAAATATTGGTATAAATAAAATTTTCATTTGTTTAAAAAGTTTACCATCTTTGATGTGGTCAAAATCAAAATTTACGGAATACCCTTCTTAACTGTAGTTCTTTTATCAAGTGACTTCTATCAAAACCAATAAAGAAACAGAAATTTCATTTGTTTCAAACCTACTTTTTACAAAACCAAAATCTATTTCTCAATTTAAATAAGTCTTGTTTTATTCCTTTTACCACAAATCAAGGGAGGCCAAAAATTTCTCCTGATATTTTGTTAGACAATAATACATTTAGATTAGGTGGAAAAACAAAATTTTTTCCATTAACAATCGCTAAATGAAAATTAACTTGGAATGGCCACATATTATGTGTTATTATTGATTATGTGGTTAACAAATTATCAGAACTCTATGTGTTACCAATAAATTACTAAAGTCTCAGATAATACATCAAAAACAATTCCTTCACTAAATCCATTCACATCTTGCTTATGGTGTAAGTATATATTTATGGAACAACAATGAAAAAGAATTTTGGTAGAGTTTTGTAACTAAAAAAATCCTTAAGAATTAACTAAAAAGAAATAAGACTCCTCAATCAGTATTTTCCAGATTTCCATAGAATCCCATGCATCCAGTCGAAGTGAATGTTTGTGTTTCCAGAACATCACGACTAAAATAAAATATCTTGAGCTTTAAAGTTCATTTTTACAGTGGTGGGTAACCCTTGAGTAGTAAAAAGTTCCAAAAAGTGAAAAATTTCCAAATTTAATATTCTGTGGTGTGCATTTTAATAAGTCTTGTTTTACTAGTTGAGGTTGTGGTAGTAGGAAAGGGGGGGGAGCACCAAATTAACCCAAGCCTAGGGGTGCCACAACAATGTATACAAAACCAAATAAGTAAAGACGTCCCCTGTAAAAAATTTTTGTTTACAAAAAATCAAAACAAACTTCTGTAAAATTATTGTAGTCATCTGTTTCCATTCAACCAATCAGCATCAGCATTATCATTACCATCTTGGTGTGGTGCTACCGGTGCTAACTTTGTTTTGGGGGCGGCATTCTCACTTCCCCATAAGGATGTCCCTACTTATTTGGTTCTGTATACATTGGCCATACCTCTTAATCAGGCCCTGATATCCCCACCAAGATGTAATTCTTATTCAAGGATTATGATGATTGGTTGAATGGATAGATGACTATTATAGGTAGTTTTTTTTAAACCTGATCCTTCTCGAGAATATTGGGGTGGGGGAAAGATTTAACTGTAAACAAAAAATTTAAACTCGTGACAAACATTTTCGAGTATTTGATTTCCTTAAATAACGTTTTAAATACTTATTTAAAACGTTATTTAAAACCTATATCTTTATAATGTCTTTCAGTAACTCCTAGTCAGCTGTTTATTTTTAAGCTAAACTATGCCATGTTAAGAAGTAACAGTTCTAAAGTAAACTGATTAAAAAACAACAGCTATCAACAATATTATAAAACTGATTCACAATATATTGTGATGTAAAATTGCCATCTGTTATGTAACAGTGAAATAAAATAAAAACAACAACAAAAATCATTAAAAAACCAAAGGGCTTCAGCCAGTTTGATATTAGCAAGGATAAACAAACCCCCTCCATCATCTCTCCATCCAAGGATTAAGTTTCAAAAAAAAAAAAAAAAAAAAAAAAAAAAAAAAAAAAAACGGGCTATAGATTAATTTTGTAAAGAAGTTTGTTATTGTTTTTTTTTTTTTTTTTCTTACAAATAATTTATGCCCTTTTTACATCTAAAGGCCCGTTGTCCCTGAAGCGACTCTTGCGATAGTAGCGGAGCGATAATCGCTGAGCGATAGTCGCTCAGCGATAGTCGCTAATCACGTCGTTGTCCCTGAAGCGATTTTTAGAGAGCGATTCTAGTGTGTTATTTTGCCGAATTGCGGGTTTTAAATGTACCATGAGTTTGAAGCAGAAGTAAAACAAAAATTACCTTTCAGGTGAGGATGTCTATGACGAAAACGTCATGAAATATTATTTGCAACATGAGTTGGTACTCATGACATATTTTTCAACTAGACCAGAAGGCTTTTTAAGATATCTAGGGATTTTTTTTTAGTGGACCTATATTCTCAACCTAAGTTTTAGTTTTAGTGTCGTTGGATGGATAGGGTTTATCTGTACTTGTTTTCGCCAAAAATTGACGAGAATAAAAAAATGAGGGCAATATAAAAAATTATAAAATATGAAATTTTACCATTGGAATATTATTAGGTATATTGGGATTAGTGCCGTTCAAAATCTTTTAATGTACGGGTATAAATAGGTGTAGTTTTGGGTGAATTAATTACTATTGGATTGGTCGAAAACTAAAAGCAAAAAATTTAGCAATAACACGTCATAGTTTAAATAAAATTGCTCGATTTCAAGCAGTTAGCACACTAGTTAATATAAAAGACGCTTCAGGAAGCTTTTCATCTTAATTGCAGTTCCGAATCCATTGAAGAAATTATGAATAACAACTAAACACTTGAAAAATTCACACCAATCGCTCCGCGACTGCGACTGAACCTGCCCCCAGACCGGACCCGCGATAGTCGCTGAGCGATAGTCGCTAGCCGCGCCAGTCGCAGTCGCTTCAAGGACAACGGTCCCATTTGAAACAACGCTACCAGTGCCGGAGCGACTGTCGCTCAGCGACTATCGCTCAGCGACTATCGCTAGAGTCGCTTCAGGGACAACGGGCCTTAAAAGGTAGAAGAGGTTTTTCCGTGACAATAAGGAGAAGTAATTCTGGCTTTGGCGCTTTATTTTCCTCTGGTTTTCGAGGGCATAACTAAATTTTTTTAACATGGGATGTCCCTCCTTAGCTGGTCCTAGCAGTAAGTAGTACAGGGTTTTTTACATACCATTTACAGTGCTCAATATGGCCCCCTTAACTTGCAAAGCACACAAGAGTCTATGCGATACTCAAATTCGTCTTAGACCTTAGCTGGCATGTTATGGTGATGAATTCAATGGTTGCTCTAATTTGGTTCTTGGGTTCAATCAATGTTGTTAGAAGGGGAGACATATAAACAGTGTCTTTTACAAACCCCCCCCCCAAAAAGAAATCACAAACAGTAATGTCTGGTGACGTTGTCGGTCAGTGATTAACGTGGAATAGCTAGGTCCAGTATGGCCGATCCATCTTTGAGGAAGCCTACCATTTTAAAACGCTCTCACGTGATTTCTTTTCTTGAAAAATAAAAAGATAACTTATACAAGTTTTACTCCGTTTTATTAGGTGTGACAGTACAAAATATATTAATTTAACTCTAAATTTAAAAAAAATATGCGCGTTTCGACTGTTACGTTAGCTGTCTAGTCCCAAGACTATAATAGGCACCTTGGACCGCTAGCGATTTCCGGGACCCACTCTGACTGGCCGATTGTCACTGTCTCGCAATACCTTTATTAGACTGTGGATAAACAAAGAGATTATCACGGCCATCTCTAGTACATGGCCGTGTACTAGTACATGTACTAGATGGCTGTGATATTATACATTAGGACACGCTGCAAATAAAAGAAGCTCAGTTGACTGCTTCTAGTTAAAAAAGTTCAAGTGTACTTTTAAACCGATGATAACATATAAAGATAGTATTGTTACTTAGAAGGTCAGATCTGAACTTAATGCGGAACACCAGTTCTACATATTTCCTATATCACTATCACTTTTATAACTATTATTTTGAGACAGGGACCTAACATAGTGGGTATTTTATCCTGAATATGAATGAGAGATGAGTGTAGAATGATTGTGGCGCGATCTTGTAGTCTTGTTACTGATTAAGGCCAACATTATTTTTTGACGGGACTGTTAATTAATATCCCAACAGCCAATTGTATCTAGGGACCTAAAGTTTAACGTGGATCTGAACCACAATTTCGAACAGCTGCGGATTTGGTCTTCGCCATTTTTTATAGATTTCAGTCCAAGCCAACTTCGAGGATGAGCTTATAATATTTAATATAAAGTTTGTCTTACGAAAATTTTTGTAATTAATTTTAATGTTTTGATGGGGAACGCTCCAAACCCCGATCCTGTTTCTATCTAATATCGACCAGTTCTTAGAACTAAAGCATCATTAACTATTAATAGTCCAATAACAAATGGAAACATTGATTTAATATATAAAAAACAACAATAACATATATAGACTAAATATATAAACCTGAGTTGATATATATAATTTGTACTCAAATGTACAAAATCAATTGTACGACCCACTATGTTTGATAACATTGATCATTATATCCTGTATACTTCATACTATTATAATCAATAATCTAACTACAATTAATTTGTTACCCTTTTTACAGTTGCTCTTTGCTCCAGCTTATTTTGTTTGTCAAGACTGCAACAAAACTAGCTTAGTAAACAAATGTGTAAACACACACACAACATAACACACAGTTTACAACACTACACTAATTAAAAAATTATAGTTTAATTTTCTCGTCAAGGTATGTTTGATGATAGAATATTTTTGGTGTTTTTAAGTACGCTTAGGTATATTCTATATTTAAACTTTTACCTTGCATACTAGCTGTGGTTAACTAAAATAGATCTCGTTCTACAACTTTGTAACTATTAAAAAAAAAAATAGTCACCCAATATATAGTCTATATTTTATGTATTATTTCTGATACTAGATATAATTTACCAAAGAATGACTCATTATCGTAACATTTTTGTGTTGTTTTCAATGTGTGTGGCCTGGTCAGGGGGCAGCAGTCGAAAATTGTCCTAATTCACCTGCTTTATATATTTTATGTATTTTGATTACAGATTGTTTGTTTACAATTTAATTTTTGGGACTTTTTGACAATTTATAGGCTAGAACCTAGCTAAATAAAAAATACCGTAATATTTTATACCGTAACTATTTTGTTGCCTGTGAATAAATTATGCTTTTTTTGGATTTAATACGTTTGAAACCATTTTAAGGGATTTTGTATTATGTGGTGATTTTTCAGATGACAACTGGACGGCAAGTTGACAAAGAACTGAAAGGGATTGCACAGGGGGTAAAACATTTAAACGAAGGTACAAGTCGAAAACTTCAGACTTTGTCGTTTATGACTTTGCTGTGGCCTCTTCTGCCTAACCTGCCCCCTGAACCACCACTGGCAGCGGCCAGGTTGCTGAAGGAAAATCCACTGGACTCGTGCGATGTTTGTGGGTGTCCCACGACACCATCTCCGCTACAGAAACGTAGAATAGGGGAGTCTGGGCCACCATCCCCTGGCACTCAGACTCAAATAAAGAGCGCTCCAGGAGTCGAGTCACCTTTGGCAAAAATGATGGAAGAAATAGAGAAGAAAGTTGATGACACTCTTACTAGTATAGAAACGACCGCTAAACAAACTGATAAACTTGCCAAAGAGACAAAAGAACTTGAAATGACCGGGCTGAGTGGAGTAACAGATGCTGCACTTGTGGACACTCTCAAGATGTTGATGAAGGAAAAAGCAGGCCGTGAGGAGAGGATTAAAGCTCTTGAACTGAAAGAACAGCAGCTCAAAGATTCACTGAAAACTGCAATTAACTGGGCAAAAAGCGTTGATACGAAATAGTTAATGTTTGAAATGTATAGTAAAACTTCACATTATGATACAATGTCACTGTAAACCTCTTGATAATCCATATAAACCTACTTTAAAAAACAAAATGAACTGTAGATTGTAATTCGATAGTATGGCAAACCTATTATGTTAGGTTCTGGTTATTTGTAATAAAATATGTATGGAAGCCCTGAGGGGCCAAAAAGGAAACATAAATTTATTATATCACTGTTTAAAAGTTGGTGAAGTGTGTTTGTAAGTCTGGAAGCCGTGTTTGAGAGTCGGCGAGCCGTGATTGAAAGTTGGCGAGACGTATTGGAAATTTGGCGAGCATTTTGATAAAGTGATTGAGAATCTATACTTATTTAATACGCTAAGGTTTTTTTGTGTAGAGAACTCCTCCTACAATTCTCTACCGATTTTGAAGTTTTTGGTGTCGTTGGATAGGGTTTGGTCTGTAGTTGTTTCCGCCAAAAATTGATGAGAATCCAACTTAAAATAAGGGCGCTATCCACAAATTAAGTTTGAAATTTTCCCTTAGAAGAACATTGAGATTGGTTTGAGAATTCTAAACATTTGTTAACGTACAGCTGTAGTTTTTGGTGAACACTGATATTCACAATATTGGATTGGTCAGATGTCATTGATTTAAAACTAAATTTAACTTTTGTATTTTATCCTAATAATTTGCTCGATGCTGAGCAACATGTGCACTAGTAATAATTAAAAGACATTAAATTGAAAATGGCCTAAAAAATCTCTGGAGCAAGAGTAGTCCGTGCGTAAGTGAACAATTTTAGACACCTAATTACAACATAAAATTCCGTTCCCATAATACCTATGTTTTGCAAACTAATTGAATTCAATTACAATTTTATGCCAAATTTCAACTAAATCGGAGGTTCCATATATCAACAATTTTGGGTTCGCTAACAAACGCATGTAAACTAATCTCAATCCGGAGATTGTTTTGGTTATCTTCAACCAATAATCTAATTAAGGGAAGAAAATGTATTTTAGAAATATTAACAATGTCTTTTAATTGTAATTATTAATTAGTCTGTAGAATATGCTCGCCGACTTTCAAAAACAGCGTGCCGACTTTCAAACACGGCTCACCAACTTTGAGATGCTGCTCACCAACTTTGAAAAGCGGCTCGCCGACTTTCAAAGACATTGGTATAACAAATTCATGCTTACTCTTTAGCCCCTCATTATCAGGGATTCCGTAAATATGTCACTCCAGAGGCCATGCAGAGGAGGGAAATAGGTAGAAAGAGGTTTTCAACATCCAAAATGATTATGCTTCCTATGGTTTTTTTTATCCTACCTTTTCCAGTAACCTAAATGCGGTTATTTGCCCATTCAAAAGTGGTCTGTGCCGGAAGTAATTGTGAGTTTTTCACTGTCGATAGGGTATGATAAGGTGTGATTTTTCCCGAAAGTCCAGGTAAATCCTCCTTACATCCATCTTTACTTATACTTGATGACAACGGTGAAATCAGCCGCATTCTTATTGGTCCCTTTTCAGTCAATATACATTGACAATTAATTGACTCTATGTATGGACTGAAATGAGGATTTACTTTTTAATGACTTTCTCTCCTAAATTTTTCTCTCGGAATGACTGAAAGGATTGGAACTTGTAACATCCGTATTGAGTTATCACAACTTCGATTTGTGACACATTATGATTTTCTTAGCCCTGATGGGGACGGCCCAATAGGAGTCGCTCAAAAATCTTAAATGTAAGCACAGGGATTAGCTCATAGGGATGTACCTCATTAAATATATCAGTTAACAGAAACTTTAAGGCTGAGTGCCGCAAACTCAGCCTCTATCGGATAACCAAGCCGAAAATGCCAGGCAATCTAACTCCTTTTCACTAAAATGTTTATTAAAATACAATTTCAAAATAAAAAAAACTTCCATCGAGTAATACTGCTGGCTTGGTTATCCAATCGAGGCCGAGTTTCCTGCAATAATGTGCTTTGTTAAGTGAGACTTTTAAAATGATTTACATATTGTTCTATGCTTACATTTATATTTTCTTGTGACTCCTAGTGGGTCGTCCCCCATTGCAAAAATCTATCAAAAAGGAAGTTCTAATCAAATAAGGATTTTTTAGTCAAATTCCTTTAAGTCATACAGTGTATGAAAAAAATCGTTAAAAAGTCAATATATAATGATGTATGGACTGAAACGGGGCCAAGAACATAGCTTATCTTATTGTCATCATCAAAAACATAATAAAATAATGTTACCCATTATTGTTAAGGCGAACGTAGTAATTTTATATATTATTGTAAAGCTTGAATAATTACTAACTTAATATTTTCGGCTTTACATATAAACGAAAAACAAAGGAGCTACTTGTATAGGATAGTATTTTTATACACGTAAAGAACAAAATAGACTTTTTATTTGTGTTAGTTTTTCCATAAAACTACAAGGTTCCTGTATATGAAGTAGTGAAAATTTTGTAACAAATTTTATCAGGAACAAAATAAAAGAAACGTCACGATTGTTTCTCGTTAGTAAACTATAGTTGATTTTCTGACATAAAGCAACTTTAAAGACCTCTGTAGCCCAGTGGCTAGTTTAAGCCGCTGCGAACTTAAACTGGTGGTTGTGGCCCGTGTGTGTTTGTTAGGGGGGGGGGGGTCCCGGAAGCCGCCACACGCCGCTGGTGTCGCGGTTTTTATGCACTTTTGTATTAAGTTGAAGCGCAGGTGGCCTGCCCTTGTCGCCCAGGCGTTTTACAATTATTTTTCGTGGTAGGTCCTTGGAATGGTGAATAAATGGTAGTATTCCGGGCGCCTCACCAGGGTCACCAAAACGGTAACTGTCGTCTGCTAAACAATGCAAAATGCTTTGTTAGCAGACGACAGTTACCGTTTTGGTGACCCTGGTGAGGCGCCCGGAATACTACCAATCTGTTATTTTTGTAGATATTATCATAGATTAAGCATACTCCTTGAGGAGTATGCTTAATCTATGATATTATTGAGACGTCTGTTGGACTTCAAAATGGTAGCATTTTAAAAACAAGTAAAGCAAAAAAAAGTTCTCTTGTTTTTACTTTATTTATTTTATTAAATAAAATGTTAATGTTAAGTTAAATATTAATGTTAAGTTAAAATATTAATGTTAAGTTTTAAATACGAATTAATCCCACACATTACCGAAATTTCGTCTTTGCAGACGAAATAGCGTTAACATAGCTGTTGAGCTATAGTGTAGCCATCAAATAGCCAACCATATCAACTATAGTTATAAGTCTTCGCCACGTGGCTTGACGAAAGAAATTTGCTCTACTATTCAGATGAAATTATTGGATAATCAGCTTTTCTATGAAAATTTGCATGTAACGTAAACTCGATGTTTTTGGAAAAGTACACCCTCTCTCCCAAGAAATTCTAGCCTATAATTCTAGTGTGCTCCACCCCCTCACCGATCACAGCTGTTTTTGGCCATTCGTAAACTTAGGTGGCGATACTTATAATAGCATTGATTAAGGATACTATAGTCACATAGCTTCACATAGTTTCCGCTAGATCGCTATAAAATCATCGACCAAATTTTTTAAGTATTGGTAGTATCCATAGTCAATGGTAAAAGCTTCAGACCGTAGCAGCATTGACTTTAGATACTTATACGTAGTAGCAATAGCATTGACTAAGGATACAAAGGATACTTTGGATACTAAGGATACTTTGTATCCTTAGTCAATGGAAATAGTCAATGGTAGCAGGTAGCAGTATCCTTGGTCAATGGCAGTATTGTATTGTAGCGAAGCAGACTGTTGTGCAGCTACAAGACAGTTGCATAGCATAAGATTAAAGCCCACTCTTACTGGTGAAAAAAATCAATTAAATCTTGTCTCGTCTCCCTCCTCCGGATTAACCTCAAAGAAAGAAATCAGAGAATGTTGTTTACGTTATATTGAAAGCGGTAGGTGTTTGAAGGAAAATAAAAACTCAACGAAATTTACTGTTCCTTGGTTCTCTACAAATTTTCTCTATTTATTTGACAATTTACTGGAAGTATGGTAAGTTATTATCCTTTGACCTTCGTAGGTAATATTGGTTTCCCAAAAACGTATTCAATCTTAAATTTATGGTAGGCCTAACTTACAGCCTAGGATTTATAATTTTTTTGTAGGCATATAGAATTAGCCTTCACTTCAGTCTGCAATGTTATTCAAAATCTTTGGACAAGAGGACATCGAAATCGGTTTATTTGCTAAAAATATTTGAGTACCGGTACATATTAAATATAATATAAATGTAACACATTATTTACAAGTGGAGCTTAAATATGGCCTTAATTACGATAACCACTAAATCTCTAAATACCCTCTAAACCGAAATAGACACCCTATCAGTTTTTCAGTAATCCCTGGGGGTCTCTTTAAACCAAGATGAAGAAGAAAGTTTAAGGTACCGCAGAGCGAACAGGCTCTGCTCAAATTATATACATAAAAACTGTCCTCTTGCTTGTCATCTTACTGGAGGCGTAAGCGGCTATTAATGAGGTCCAGGATACGAAGATTAATTTGATCCACAAAAAATCCTTCTTAGGTACACTTTGAACTTAGGTAAATCATAGAAGGTGCAACTTACACCCTCTTATACCCTTAGCAAAGTCAGTAGACGATTGGAGAACAGGTATACAAACACACACACACAACACACACTCAAAACACACACACAATTGCAAGGGATTAGGAACGACCATGCAGCTGCCTTTGTTTACCCTCCATTAGAATGAAAATTCTCTCTAGTATTGTAATATTTTAGGTTACACTTCCTTCCGCAAACGCTCAGTGGAACTGTCAAATGAAAATTATTGATTGATTTGATGTATAATCGAATCTATTTATAATTCATTAATGAAAATATCAGTACGGTACTGAAAAGATCCAATTACATTTGCCAACACTCAAACCATAGATCGTCATGGAGGGCCATAAAAAGTCATTGACAACAGGACTCAAATCATCTAACATAGCCGACCATATAGGCCGAGCTGAATACCTCTATAAAAAACCTGTTAAATGTTGGGAGCTGATCCATTTTTGCATTTTTTAAATGCCATAAAAAGTGTAGGCCTAAATCCCTGTAATTGAAAAAGAGGGATGTTCGCTTCATATTATGATGTTTTTAAGGTAGGATATTTTGTTATTTGTAAAAATTTTGATTGTAGATTACCTATGTTGAAATTAATCATGTTTGGTGTTTATAATTTTTTATTAACTTTGTTACACAATATAATAAAATAAGTTAATCTTTGCTAAAATCGTTTAGCCTACGTATGTTATTTATTCACTCCGATATGATCCATGAAGTTGTGAATAATTGATACTGTATCTGTAAAAGATTCAATAGTTCCATCAGGCGTCTGGCGAAGTGCAGCAAAAATGGTAATTAACACACTAGAAGTTACTTGTTTTAGCGAATTTCCCTGTAGGGAATACGCTATTACAGTAGTAGCCATGGTAAGACCTAAGTCCGGGACCACTTTACTTTTTCATTTTAAGGTCCCCAGAAGCCAAAAACACCATTCGTTCATTTTCATATATATGTAGGGATATAGCCTATATCTATATATCTATCTATATATCTATGTGTCCGTGGTACTGATAACTTTTGACAGGGACCTCCGATTTTGATGAAATTTGGTATGAAGGTGTAATACCAGGTCTATTTTCATGAGTTCGCTAACCAGCATGATCGGGTTATGGGAACGGGGTTTTATGGGGTTTCAAAGGGGTCAAAAGGGTTTTTGGCATTTTTGGACCTTAATTTTTAAAATTCAACAATTTTGACTAAAACCATTTAAAAGAGCTTAAAAAAAGCAAACAATTTAGTATTTTGAATTTTTAACTTGGCTTAACAGGTTATGGAGAAATGCTGTTTTGTTCCAGATATTACATTTTTCATCAAAACCTAATCCCTGAGAAATGTTCCCTATGATATCGGCTGAAAAATGACTACAGAGGGTAAGAATTAATTAGATTCTTGTATTTTCATACCCAAATGATTAGTTTGAGTGAATGTCTTGTTAATACAGTACCCACTCATTCATCCGACTAGGTGATATCCTAAATCCGCTTCATACTTTAATAGTGCATTATGAGATCTGTGGGTCTCAAGCCGCGTAATTGCTATGGTACGGCATGAGACCCCAAGGTATTTAGTGTAGTAAAATTAGTTGGGAAAAATGAAATAATTTTTGGAAAGCTAATTTCTTTTTAAATGTGTTCTATGGCATCCCCTGACCTTCCTCCGAAAAGTCCCCTGAAATCCCATGTGGGCATCATGCCCAAAAATGGGGGGTTGGCCCATAAGGAGTTAAAATTAATTTTGATATTAAGCATAATAAATTTGAATACATTCCAGAAGGTTTATATATATATATATATATCAAATTAAAGGTCTTAAAATGTAGAGTACAATGCCGTAAACCCGACCTAATTATAACGATCGGGAGAAAAATGGCAGACGTTCAAAATTTAGAATAAAATAATATTATCAAAACTTTGAAATGCAATAACTTCCGACATACTTGACCTTTTGAGGTCTGGTTTTCGGCTATGTACTCTCCTTATTAAGACCTTTAAAATTATGTAAAGCATGGCTATGGACTAAGAAAATTTTTTCAAAACTCCCTCTTTGGGACGTTCATGTAGAGGGTGGTTCAATGGTAATATGATGGGCATATGTCAAGCTATACCTATTTGCAAAGGTAATTGTACAAGCAAACGTTTGCCGCAAACCGGACCTCAAAAGGTCAAGTATTTCGAATATTATTACATTTTTAAGCGTTTAGATTAAAATTTGATTTTTATTCTAAGTTTGACAGGTTGCCATTTTCGACACAAGCAACCTTTTGAGATGGGGTTTGCGGCATTAAATTCTACTACCCAAGAGCTTTAATTTGATATAAATAAACCTATTGGTCGACGAAAGACTTATTTCTGACTCCACGAGGGCCATCCCATCATTTTTAGGCATGTTGCCCACAGGGGATTTCAGGGGACTTTTCTGAGGGAGGTCAGGGGATGACATAAAACACATTTCAGCAAAAATTGGCTGTCCAAAAATTTTTTCATTTTCCAGCCATATTTTGGCTTAATTTTACTACACTAATTGTTACGCTATGCGTTTACAGTTATAGGTTAACTTGAACAGCAACTCACTAAAGCTATGAATGGTGCTGAGAGAAACTAAACACCACTCTGATACAATAAAAATTTATCTCTTGATTTAGTTGTGAAACCTATATATCTAATTTATTTCATATTATATATTGTATTTAATGTTAAAAGAAAAGACCTTACTAAATATATAAATTTCATTTCTATATGACAACTTCACTCTGAATGATTTACAATGGAAATAAAGGAAGAATCACATCTTGCTTGAGCACGGCAAATAACTTACTTTGTTAGGCCTGGGGATCTTGCAACGCAGTGACGTGTTAAACTGGATTTTATGACAAATCTAGATCTAGGCAGTCTGCCGCATTAGTCTGGATAGTTGTGAGTGTACTGTATGTATACATCCATGGCTTAATATAACTTAATGGTAACGTCACTAGGTATTGATAAGTACCTAGTTTCAGGCCTAAATTATTTTATTACCTTGTATCAATTTTTTTCAATTTCATTATGTTGTGTTTTAACATATCACGCAATTAATTCAGTAAGATGGAAGAGTTATTTATTTTGTGTTAATCATTTTATTTTAGGACCTTCTTTGGCAGATTGAACATAAAGAGACATTTTTGGGACTCAGGTGTTCTCTCTAATATAATTATTGTATTTTTTCTTTTATTGCAAGAGACTGAATTCTTTCACTGTTGAAATAAGGTAATTCTTAAACAATCTGTGTCTGGCACTGTCCTGTTGCTTGATGTGCTGTTCTTGGCGTATTCACAGTACTATGGCTGCACAATACTTTTGGGGCTGAATGTCAGGTGACACATTCCTTTAGAGTAGTTGCTTCGATCCTTTTAACGGTTCAAAAAAAATAATGGACAATTGTCCTTTTTTCATTCGTCTTACAGTTTCACTGCACGTCAGTGCACGATGAAGTACAAGATGAATGAATAAAGGGCACACACTTAGACGCCTTTTACACACACTGATTTCTATTGGTGGGAGATGGAAGCTGCTTGTTGATTTGTCAGTGGTTATTATGGATTTACTTAAGAATATCAATATAAATAAATAAATCTTGGTTATCTATGCACATCATTTTTCTAAGGAAATTATAGAATGAACAACAAAATGTGCTTCCGCAGTGAGAGCAAGGGACTCAAAACGAACTTCTAAGAGCCACTATTAATGCGATTTCCAACAATTAAAACATACAATTGCAAATTTCTTGATCTCATGATGAAATTGAACTTACTGGCTACAACTTTCCGGCTGAAAGTTTTATTCTGACCCAAAAAATTTAAAATATCCTCGCTTAGGAACGATTTTATTTTTGAGTAAATCAATTGTTAAACATTTTCAAAATTTTTAAATGAACTCTATTTAAAAAGTAAGAAATATCCGTGTGGTTGGATTTGTTTAATTATGGCAAACCTAACTTTAGCCACTTTGATGTTGTCCAGGAGCTTGTAAACGATGATTTGGTCCAAACTGAAATGAGCAGACAGTGCAAAACGGTTGGGTCGACAGAAATGTTGGTTTGCATTAACGCTACATGGTTCACCAGAGCGACTACAGTGTTCCACCGATTTTTTAGTCGGCCAACCGCAAAAGTGCCAAATAAAATCCACGGACAGATTCTGCTGTCGGTCAGATAAAAAAACGGTCAACCAAAATATCAGTGTATGTGAACTTTCCGTTGCAACTTTTTGATCCGTCTCAAATCAACCAATTTTTTTTGTCAACCGTTTTTTTTATTTTTTATTATTGGCCGATAAAAATCATCTTGGGTGAAAGGGCTCTTAAAAGTAACATTTATGTCTATGACAATAAATTGGTAGATTATTATACTACTGTACTAACTAAGCATTACTACTTGTGGTTTCTTTCGGGGGTATTGTAAATGCAGTTTGATATTTTGTAAAAAAGAAACAGCATTGTTGTAACAGATATATTGACATAAACGTTATTTCTAATTTGAAGTTTATTATTTGGGGTGTGTCTGATTATGAACATGTTATTTATGTATGGTTTTAAAATAATTTATTGATGTTGAATTTGAATTTTCACATTCTGGTCTGTAATACAGATTTAGAACCCACAGAATATAAAATTAGTATATGCACCCAAGGTTAGGCCTACATACTTCATCTTCATCAGCTGTGGTACTAATATTATTATGTGCACACATAAAGCATGTACATATAAGCTTTTAGTATACTTGAAGTGCAAGGTTTAATTGAATTAAGCACAAGTATTAGTTATTCAACACCTCAATAAACACTTCATCCTAAAAGTGGCTTTTGGTATTTCTTTTTGACTGGGGCCTTGACATTTTGTTAATTTAACACACCCTGTAAGGTTGAAGGCCTAATTTTAAATTTTATTCCAAACACGAATTTAATACTAGTTAAATAGCTTTAGCGGATATAGATCTTGAGAAGTTTGAAGCTATGTAATGTCCTTGGGTAATTTTCTCATTGATGTAACTCAATGCCAATATTTCCTATGATATTAAACAAGAAAATTTATTGTTGCAACTGTACAATTTAAATTAAAACCCACTCAGGCTGGGCCCTTGAACTGGATATAACTGTTGTGTGTGTGGTAAGGAAACTGTACTGGCCTATGTAATAAGGTGGCCACTTAAAAAAAGATCAAAATACAAACTAATACAAATTCATTTTTATAGACTCCTGTACTGTGTTTACGGTTTAGCAATGCATTTAGGCTACGGCCACACATGGCGACTTAGTCGCCACGACACAAACGCCGAAAAAGTGTGATACATTGAATCAAATGAAGGCGGCCACACAAGGCGACCCGCGACGTGCAATGTATCACATTTATTTCTTTGTCGCGGCATTTGTGTTGCGGCGACTAAGTCGCCATGTGTGGCCGTAGCCTCAAAAAAATATACACTGAATTAGTTTGCTGTTCAGTGTCAGATTGATTGATTGTTTTGATAATTAATTGACTTTAGGATAATCAACTCTGTATTCATAAACCTGTTAATTGTGATGCACCCTTATGTGGATCAATGCCCCATATTTTTTTCAGTGTTCTACTTTTAAAAATTGTAATTTCAGTTTTTTAGGTCTATAAATATTTACTTTTAATCAACAGCTGTAAAAACTCCTACACCTTTTGAATGAATTTAGAAATGTGATTTTTTTCTGATATGTTTAAATAAAATTTACAATAATTAAAATTGAATATATAACAAAAACCACTGATAGAATAAATGTAAATTTTCTGAGGCAAATGTTTATATACTTTGACTTTCTACTTTATTGATAAAAAATTATGTAAAGAACAACAATTTTAACAACCCTGATAATAAAACAGCGCTGAGTATAGAAAAGTTAAAAAAATTTTCGCCGAAGTATTATTATTTGAAATTTAATTATTTTTTTATTTAAACTTCCAAGGCGAATCTCAGGGTCAGCTAGTCATATTATAATCAATTGTCAAGTTACAATTTAGTTAAACTTGCTACATTTAGTCCCCATTGATGGAGTAATCTCTAAATGGCTGGATGAAATCCTGGATATTGTGGTCATCCATGAAATATAGCCTAATATTTCATAAAACTAATAGCAATGAAATAAAATTAAAATAATTTATCCTTTGATACATTTTGAGTTAAGTTATATAGTAAAGAAAAGTTTTATTTGAAATATGTTGTTACCATTAGGAGGTCAGAGTCCGACAGATGATCTGGATGGAGAAGAAGAGGAGGAACTGTTCTCCGTGGAAAAGGTGTTGGACCGACGAGTCAGAGACGGTGTCACTGAGTACCTGCTCAAGTGGAAAGGCTTTACAGAGTAAGTCACCCTCGCCATTATCTAGGTCCTATAGTGTTTAAAGCTCTATTATTTTTAGGGGAGGATTTGCAGGAAGGATAGAATCAGTTTAAAATAAATTGTAAAATGTTCGTCCTTTGTTTGCAATAACTGTTTATGTCAAAGTATAAACTTTGTCATCCACAAGAATGATTTTGTAAGTACAGGTTGAAATTTTTTGATGTAAGTTTGTGTTCAATCCATCGACAATAATATTTGTTCACAAATTTGTTGGGAAAAGTACCAAATGTAGAGAGAAAATTTATAAACTACATATTTTGGCCTTCTTCTGGTATTCTGGAAGAATAGTCTATATTTTTGCTCCTATCTCCCACAAATTTGGAGAGGAATTAGTTGGAGGTTTTTCGGTTATCTATATATTAATACTCAAGCATGTTTCATTTCCTCCTTTTTTCTCAGCTTGTGTGCATCGTAGGAGAAATCCGCGCATACCGTTAGAAAGATATAGTCCTGTATGAAAAGAGAGGTGATAAAATGTGCCCCAGGGATATATGTGGGATGAAACTATTTAATTATAATAAAAAGAACAAAAGTTGAACATTCATATTTTACTAACAACAACACAAAACCAGAATAAATTCAAATGTAAACAAACAAAGATAAAACATCAGGTGATCAAAGTAGAGAAACATTACATAGAGAAATGTCTCTCCAACACTACCCCTTAATGTTTATCCACTTTGTTCATTCCAATCACATTTAATAACTCTTGATGTCGTGGGCCAGGAACACCTTTCGTCAAAATATCCGCTGGCATCTCGGCTGTTGGTTTATACTTCAGGATTATGTCTCCTTGTTCCACAGCTTCCCTTATAAAATGATTTCTTATGTCAATATGTTTTGTTCTGCGGTTCAGCATGTGATTTACTGATAACTTTTGAGCAGACTGGCTGTCATTGTAAATCACAATTGACTTCTTTCTTCCCAACAGTTCCAACAAAACATTCTGTAAAAACTTGGCTTCCTTCGCTCCATCACCTAAGGCCATGTACTCAGCTTCCGTGCTTGACAACGCCACAGTACGCTGTTTTCTGCTTTCCCAGCTCACGGGTCCGCCTGCCAGCTGAAAGATGAATCCTGTATAGGAACGTCTATCTTCCTTATCATTGGCCCAATCAGCGTCAACATATGCTGTAACTGCCAGACTTCCTGTTTTCCTATATTGAAGAGCCAAATCGATAGTTCCCTTCAGGTACCTTAAGATTCGTTTTGCTGCCTTCCAGTGAGTACCATCGTAGCAGTTGTTAAACTGGCTAAGGTAGCTAACTGCATGAGCAATATCTGGCCTACAATTTACAGCTAGATACATTAGACTTCCTATGAGTTCACGGTAAGGATATGATTCTTCACAAGTTGATTTGTTCTTTTCAAGAGATACTCCTACCTCGATCGGAGTGCTCACAGGTTTACAATCAGTCATTTTAAATTTCTCCAGTAGATTCTGAATGTACACCGACTGATCCAAACTTAGAGAGTCTTTTGTTCTCTTCATTCTCATTCCAAGGATGTGTTGAGCTGGTCCTAAATTTTTCATCTTGAAAGAACTCATTAGCCGCTCAATCAACTTATGTTTTTCAGTCTCATTATTTGAAAACAAGTAGAGATCATCAACATATAGTGCAATTATACAAATGTTACTACCATTGTTTCTACGATATACACAAGGTTCTGAGTTTAATCTATTGAAGTTCAAAGATTTCAGTACCTGGTTGATTTTCTCGTTCCACATCCTCGATGACTGTTTCAGACCATAAATAGACCGCTTTAACAAACATACCTTGTCTTCTCTTCCTGGTACGATGAAGTTTTCAGGTTGCTGCATATAAACGGTTTCTTTAAGTTCTCCATTCAAAAAAGCAGTTGAAAAGTCCAAATGATGAATGTCCAGGTCTAACTCTGTGGCAAGAGCCATTAACATCCTGAGAGTAGAGTTTCTGACAACAGGAGAAAAAGTTTCTGTGTAGTCAATGCCATATTTTTGAGTAAAACCCTTTGCTACTAACCGTGCTTTGTACTTTGTTACATCGCCGTTACTATCTCTCTTGATCTTGAACACCCATTTACATTTGACAGGTTTTGCCCCTTTTGGTAAGTCAACTAAGGTCCAAGCGTCATTTTCTTTGAATGAGAGATATTCTTCTTTCATTGCCTTTTCCCACAGATCTTTTTCTTTTCCATTTAGTGCTTCAAACACACTAGTCGGCGTATAGTCAAGATCATGAACCACGTTATAAACTTGAAATGGTCCCATGTCCTTTGGTTTTCGCTCCCTTTGCGGATACCTTCTTGCCTCTTGAATTCCATCATTACTAAGTTCACTCATTACTTTGTCATTTTGAGTTTCAGTATCGGTTTCATCTTCAAGATGAGAAACATCTTCAGTGGAGGTATTTCCAGTTTCTGTATCTGATTCAACTTCCATACTAGAAACATCTTTAGCGGAGGTAGAGTCTGAATCAACCACACTTTCCAAGTTCTCTGCAACCTTAGTGGATTGTTCTGGCTCATCATTTGTCAAATAAAAAATCTTGTAAGATTTATTATTTGCACTTCCATCGCCCCCTTCAACTGGTTTTTCCTCTATGAAGACAACATCCCTAGATACAATTATTTTGGAAGGATTTTTAGGATCAACAAGTCTGTAAGCTTTCGAATCTTGGGCGTAACCGACAAAAATAAGCTCTCGACTTTTATGATCTAGTTTCTTCCGCAACGTACTAGGAATATGAGCGAAAGCTCTGCAGCCGAAAACTCTCAAATGACTGAGATCGACCTTTTTGCCAGACCACATCTCTTCGGGCGTTTTCCCCAAAACGGCTTTAGTAGGGGATCGATTCTTCAAATAAATTACCGTGTTAGCCGCTTCAGCCCAGTACTTTTTGTCCAATCCTGAATCATGCAACAAAGCACGAGTTTTCTCAAAAATCGTGCGATTTGCCCTTTCAGCAACACCATTCTGGGACGGTGAATATGGAGCACTTGTCTGATGTTGCACTCCAGAAGCTTTAAGAAAATTTTCAAGTTCCCTGTTAACAAATTCACCCCCATTATCGGTACAAAGTTTCTTCAAGCGCTTCCCAGTTTCATTTTCAACCAACAATTTCCACTCTTTAATTTTAGAAACAACTTCATCTTTTTGCTTCAAAAAGTAACCGAATGTCTTTCTTGAAAAATCATCAGTGAGAGTTAGTAAATATCTTGCACCTCCATGGGAACTAACACTCGTTGGGCCACATAAGTCAGAGTGCACTAAACCTAGAATCTCTGTAGCGCGTGTTCCTTTCTTGCTTTTTGAATAAGGAGTTATAGTTTGTTTTCCTTGTATGCAAGAAACACAGGGTGAACCTTGACCAGAGTATGATATTCCAGTCGACATCTTGTTCCGCAACAGATTCATGGATTTTCTATTCAAATGAGCTAGTCGACGGTGCCATAGCTCTTCCATATTGTCTTTACCTTGACCAGCAAGATTAGCTGACATTTGGTTATCAGAATCAGTATCCAACTTGTAAAGACCATCCACATTTGTAGCATGTGCTACCGGGTGACCAGAGATAGTACAGTCCTCCTCTTTATATACATTACAACCGTCATTAGAGAAAACCAATTTCAAACCTTTATTTACCATCTGACTCACGGAAAGTAAATTTAAGCTTAAATTAGGTACATAAACAACATCAGTGATTTTTCTCTCAACAGAATCTATCATGATCGTCGCCTCCCCCTGACCTTCGACTTTAAGCTTTTCATTATTCGCCACAGTGACCTCCATACCATTTTTGTTATATTTTTGGTATTGAACAAGCAAATGCTTTTGACTAGTCATGTGGTTAGTACAAGCTGAGTCAAGATACCAACGATCTGCTCTAGTTTTGGCTGCTAATGCTGACAAAACACACCAATCATTATTTTTGTTAGATTTAATTGACTTTTGATTAGCCTGTTTGCTATTATCATTACTCTTCCCGGAATTAGCAGGGTTTTTGAAACATTCCGAAGCTTTATGACCGGTTTTGTGACACCGAAAACACTTTACAACAAAACGTTTTACATTGTGACGTGAAGCTAATGCGTTTTGACCAGAGTTGCTTTGATTAGGACTGACGGACTTTAAATCTTCTTGTAGTAGCTTAGATTTAACAAGTTCTGCTGTCAATGAGACTCCCGAATTTTCTAAAGCCATTACCATTGGTTCATAATGACTCGGTAAGCCATTTAACATTATTACAGCAAGAAACTCATCCTCAATGGGTTTACTTATGTCCGCTATTTTTTGTGCTAGAGACATAATTTTAGTAACATAAGCATCCATAGTCTCAAATTGAGAAAGTTTGATATTAAATAAAATTCTCAATAAACTTAGCCGTCTTACTAATTCCTTATCTTCAAAAGCATTTTGAAGATTGTCCCAAGCCTCTTTGGCAGTTTTAGCATTTCTTACGTGAGGATAACAACAAGGTTTCACAAATAAACATATTTTAGCAAGTGCTTTCTGATCTTTTTTCTTTACACTTACCAAATCCTCTGGTGTTCTTACCTCACCTTCCTTAGTTTCATCTGGTTCAATGGAACTCCATATATCCTCATGAATCAGGGCCATTTTCATTGCAAACTTCCAATTATTGAAGTTGGAAACTCCTTCAAGTAGTTCAATACCTATTTTCATTTCCCTTTCTCCCATATTGTTGATTTTATAACCCAATTTTGTGAATGAAATTCAACAAAAATTGCAACAAATGTGAGACAAAAAATATAATGAAATATTCCTACTTTAATGTTTTGCAATAAATATTTATACAGTTAACGTGGAGAGGCCCATAACCTGAAAAGAGAGGTGATAAAATGTGCCCCAGGGATATATGTGGGATGAAACTATTTAATTATAATAAAAAGAACAAAAGTTGAACATTCATATTTAAAGGCGCGTTTACACTGCAGTTGTCGACCAAAGGTTGTCAACCATTTTTGATATCTCAGTGTAAACGCAACAGCAACTCATTAGATTGATGACCAAATTTAGGTTGACGACCAAAATTTGGTTGACAACTAGTATAGTATAGAATAATTCAATAAACCAATTTTGGTTGTCAAACTGATGTAAACGTGCATTTATTTGGTCAACAACTTGGATTTATTTGGTTGTCAACTCAGATTGTCGACCACAGTTGTCGACTAAAATTGTTGATGACTTTTGGTTGACAACTCCAGTGTAAACGCACCTTTACTAACAACAACACAAAACCAGAATAAATTCAAATGTAAACAAACAAAGATAAAACATCAGGTGATCAAAGTAGAGAAACATTACATAGAGAAATGTCTCTCCAACACTGTAGATGAGCAGAATCCCATTCTAATTCTCATCGGACTCCAGGGCTACGCCCCACAGGCTTTCAAAGTTCCAATGTTAATCTTATGGAGGATGGATAATTGATTGACTGATAGACTTCTATGGTAAAAACAACTAACTGATAGAAAAACAGTGAGAACAGATGTTTCAGTTAAAATGTTTTTAAATTTATTGGGTTGAGATCAACTGAAATTTTGATCGAATTTCGATCAGGAGGCGACCTCTAGTACTGATTATTTTGCTATAGAATAATTTAGGAGTCCCTCCAGCCCAGTCCTCAGTCTTATCCTGTTTTATTTATTTGCACTGTGACTTTCCAGATTTCCTTGAAGAATACAGCATAATGATACGGTATGCAGATGATACAATAACAATGATGGTCATTGCAAATCAAGAATTGTAGCTGAAAATAAACTTGTAATTCATCAACTGCAAGGTGTAAAATTTCAGCAAAGAACACATCATCATTACAGAAAACTCACTAATAATGATTGTTTGTTAAGGCGTTGGCCACATTCTCTAGCTGAAGAGACCATGAGCAGTAGAAGCTCTTGTTCAAAGCCCATTCACTCCTGCTTCCACGATTCAATCACAATTAATTATGCATTCCTTTTAACCATAAACATGACTGTATCGCTGTAGCATTATACAGCAAAAATAATTATCTTATACTCTAATATGAGTGCCTAATGTATATTTGTATGTATGCAAACATATCTCGAAAACGTCTAGAACAATTTTCTTCAAACTTACCAAACAACTTAATTCTTTGAAAAAAAATATATATATATTTACATAGTTCTGTATGCTAGGAAAAATCTTATTTCTTCATAGTCGTGAATTGAAATCCAAAAATTGTTAACATTGGTCTTATGGAGTTGATGAAAACAGCTGAGCTCAACTGTCAGTGTACAAACGCCTCAGTATAAACATGGAATTTCCATTGTGGCCAGTTAACGAATTACTAAATGATACTGTAATAAAAACAATGTAATTTTAAAATTGTATTTTATACTGGAATATTTTTGTAGAAACAATATAGAAACTAAAACCATAAATATAAATCCACGTGTTACAAATTAAACTTGTTGTGCAACAAACTTGTTCCGGAGTGCAGCACACTTAAGCCTACATTAAACATTTTGAAAGGAGAGTGAGTGGAGCGAACGAGCTCGTCTTGAATAGAAATAATCCTTTTTCCACGTGGCATTTTTAGCGTACCGTTTGTTACTGATATTATTACTACGAAGGATTGTTTAAGTACACCAAGCAAATGCTCGGCCCCATTTACTTATGCTATTAATAAAAAATTGTTAATAATAGATATTGCCTTTGGTCTATGATGTATGTTATACCAGTTGTCATTGGCTGTGGTGATTTATAATGTGCATTCTTATCACTGTTGTGAACCACAACAGTAAAATATTCAATTTTTGAAAAAAATTCTTGTAGGTACACTCACACTTCTGTACTTTATGTTAGTAGGTTTGCAACAATTCAGATGGTTTCGTTCAAAGAGTAAGGAGACACCACAAATCGTCGTGACTCTTCATTCTGCCATGCCCTACTTCAGATGTGATCCACAGAGAATACTTTAGGAAGTCTTGACTGATGTTGTGTCACTGAAGTTTTTCGTGTTGCTGATCACTTACAGCCTACACTTAGCTTTTTACAGACATATTGTACATGCGGGTGAGATGTAATAAATACCCGAAAAATTTAAAAGCTGTTTACTTTTTATAGCCATAGCAAAATGATCCTGCCAGTAGGAGCACTTTGACATTCAGACTAATGTGGCTAGGCCAATATTATTATTTTTTTCTGTCTGCAGTGACAATAACACTTGGGAATCTGAAGAAAATCTTGACTGCCCAGAACTGATTCAAGCGTTTCTTCAAAGGCAAATTACTCAGGATTTGTCGTCAGGGAAAATCATACCCTCTAATTCTGAAGTCTTCAACAATCAAATAATAAAAGGCCTCAAGGACAAAGACAACAAACCTCTGGTGCAAGCCAAAAAGGATATTGTTGAGGTGAGCTCTATTTTTATACATGTACAGTATAGCATTGATAATTCGGATTTAAAAAATCCGGACCGTCCATAATCCAGATTTATATTTACCAAATAAGACATTGAATGCCATCTGCCTTTGCACTTTGCTCTTTCTGGAGAGTAGCGATGAGGAAATACTGCGTAGTGAGGAATAGTCCACACATGCTACATGTTACCCCACCATCCGCCAGTCTTGTCAGTCCACTGACTCTGAGACTGCATATCATGATGAGGAATCAGTGTGTGCATTGAGCCTATGACACACAGAATTACTTTTCAGTTATATTTTAAGTTATATATTAAGGCTGTAGTTGCATAAAACAAACCACTAGCACAGTTCAAAAGCCCATAACATAACATTTGTTTAAAGGATCAAAATAATTTCAGATTTTTTTAATGCAAATATGTTTAAATACATACAAATATGATCAAGGTAAACTATAGGCCTAAATAACATACTAAACAGTTTGTGAATATTTATAACAAAGTTTGAAATTTATCTCATTTCTGGAACCTTTAGGCCACCTACTGTATGAAAGAAAATACACAGTTTTAACTCTTAAGTAAATAGTCCATATTGGCATTTTTTAAAGTTGATTTCTATAACCCGGATAGTTTGATAATTTAATAATTCGGATAGGGTAAAATATGCAACTCATTCAAAATATCTATGGCCATTTCAAAAAAATTCTTTCGGAGTGATGTCTGTCTGTGTGTATGTGTGTGTGTGTGTGTGTGTTTCTGGATGTTAGCACGTTGGCTACCTATCGTCATATATATGTGACTTAATGTTAAAAAACCTTTAAAATAGACCAGCATCACATAGGCCTATATGTGTCGCTCAAGGTGTTTCCAGTGGACCAACGATACATATATGGGACGCAATCACCGCTCAGTTAAATGTCTCGCCATGCCCATTTGGTACACTGAATTGATCTAAAACCTGTTTATCGGTCTATCGGAATGTGTGACACACATGTGTCGCTTAGTCTCTGGGTACGACCTCAATTTTTTTTTTTTTTTTTTTTTTTACAGATTTTCAAAGTTAACTATTTTGTTTGCTCACATGTTGCCATTAGTGTTTGTTTACTACACATTCCATATGGTCTTTTTTATTGTGTGATACATTGTCCTGTATATTTAGACTTTTTAAACAAGGTACAATTAGGATTAGGTAAACGGAAAATATTTTTTGACTTTTGTCTTGTGGCATAATGATGAATATTGTCAAAAATGAGCAATGTGTTTCCACTCAATCTATAAAAAACAATCTATTGGTAAACTTTAATTAATTTTTTAAACCAATATGATGACCTCTTCATGAGCGATATTTTAGTCTTGGTGTGAATTTCTGAAGATAGCACTGATATACATATTTTTCATGGACACCCTGTTTCTGTATCATTGGTATCAGTAGATAATTTTCAAAAAAAATATAAAAAAATAGAGGAGTTTTGGGCTTTTAACTCTTGTTATTAATCAAGTGGCAAAAATGTAACTTTGAATTTACAGTAATTGTTTGTTTCCATTTTACTGTTTTACAGTATTATGATTTTCCTGGACCATGAAAAAGATCAATAATAAAAACGGCATCCTGAAAAATTCAAGTATTATTTTTATTTGTATATTTATTAACATAGTAGTTATAGGTTGTGACTTAATTAGTATTTTTAAGTTTTTTTTTTGCCAAAAGAAATAAAAAATTTTCTTTTCACACTCCAAATTACATGCAAAGTTGCATTCCACCTCGACCTAAATTTGTGAGGTTAGGGCCTATATGAAGCAATAACATTATTTAAATTTATTTTTTAGGATGGTTTTATGTTCTTATGTGTTTTATAAAAAAATTAATTTTAAATCCAACGATGTAAAAATTATGAAAATCGGTTTATAAATAAGCGAGATAGAACGATTTTAATACAAATAGTCACGCATCTGAGCTGGTTGCCGTACGAAAAGCGTGGTTGCGGCGGCAGCTCAACAATGGTTTTTTTACCAAAATTGCTCCCGGTGAAGCAATACGACAGTGACTAGCCTCAGATAAATTGCTCTATCTCCCTTATTTATGAACCAATTTTCATAATTTTTGCATTGTTGATTTTAAATTAATTAAAAAAAAAAACATACAGTAGAACCTTGATAGTTCGACTCTCGATAGTTCGACACTCCTTATAGTTCGACAGGGTCCATGACAACTTAACATGTCAATAACAACCAATGGTGTCCATGGTGGAGACTGACAAATGTGAAAATGTAAACAAAGTGGTGAATAATGTAAACATTTGTCATGTTAAAGTTCAATTAAGTTATGGTTGCATTAAAATTTAGTATTTCCTTAATTAATATAATGGTTTTTATACTCCCAGTGTTGAGATTTCCCATATACTCCCTATAGTTCGACATTTCAATAGTTCGACACCCTCTAAGTCCACAAAGTGTCGAACTATCGAGGTTCTACTGTAATAACACAGAGTTTGCTACCTTATGTAGTTTTTATGCAATTTAAGGTTAAAGATTTTAAACAGCCGCAATTTTTAAAATATGAATGATAAAAAGTTGATTTTTTTCCAACTACTTAGAAAAGCTTTGTACCGACTTTAAAATTATTATGTCAAGCCGTTCTTAAATTAATATTTATTCCTTAAAAAATACAAAATGGCGGATGTACAGGTAACTATGGAGTTTTGGAAATTTTAAATGTGATATTTTGGCTTGTCTTTGGTTCAGGATTAATACCTGTAAAGGTCGGTAGAGAGTTCAGTGTGTCACCCTGTATATAATTTCAGCCATTATTAAGACAGTCGTCATATCTTCCAATTAGCTTTACAATTTCATTGCAATAGGATTGCCTGCCTTGAGGCACACTAATACAGCCGTTTTGACATCCTCATCATTGTCGTGGCCCACCCCGCCTAGGCCTTTCTTTAAATGAACGTGTGGTAGTCACTTGGCGCTAGATCGGGAATGTAGGGAGGATGATTGAGTTGTTCCCAACCAAATTCTTAGATCAATTCCTGGGTTCGATAAGTCAGTGGATCAGCATTATCGTGAAGCGAAATGATTCTGTTAATCATCATGCATATTCGTATCATTCCATCACTCATTTTCTCCGTATATAATACAGGTCTAGTGATGAATATTGCTTGATATCGGGCCTTTAGCCTACAGAAAACTAATAACAAACCATACTTCGCAGTCGGCGGGACTCTCTATGAGCGAAGGCTTCTTAAACATCTGAAAAAGTGTGAATACAGCGGCGAAAAATACCGTAATGACTTCCGTGCATTGCCGACAGATGTATGTACACAATGCGCATGCGCAGATCGCCGACCGCAGCGCTGCAGTGGCGGGATGTAAAAACGGTACTTACTTAAAAAACATGCCTCGTATAAACTTATCTTTCTTAGTACAGTTCTCTAAATATAATGAACTCGTGAGGTTTTACTGTCAAACATCATTAAGTATTATAGTACAATACAACATTTAAGTATTATCATTAAAAATAAGTGTTATTGATATTAAGTAAATGTTTTAATTATTGATTTATTTTTCTAGGTTACGGGATTTGATCCTGGAGGACTTGAGCTTGATGAGGACTTTGATTCAATTGGAGCTCAAATCCTTGCCTTATCAGAAGCAGTTTCGTCGCCGCCACCAAACAAAGAAAACCCTGCTGAAGCTGCCTCAGAAGATGTTGACTACTTAAATTTACTGGAATCAGTCGAATCTGATTTACCAGTGATCGATATAGATGAGTCAGACGATGACATCCAAATCTTACCTCATCCAAATCAATCATCATCCGTGAATAATGTTATGGAGATCGCTAGTTCAAATGCAGTTACCAGTAATACTATAAAATCCACCGCTAGGAAAAGTACAGGCCCTAGAGCTCGCAACAATAAAGTGATGGATTCTACAAGCGAAGCAAACCAAATCCTCACCATTGAGAAATCGCTCATTGAAATAGCTGCTCAGTTGGAGAAGAACGAGAGAGTTCCTGAAAATGCCCCAGATCCTTACAATTTTGATGAATGTGAAAGAGCCAATATAAATTCAAACATTATTGCTGACAAACAATTTACCTTCAATAAAGGAAAAAGCAAACTAAGACCAATAGCGCCCTTAAATGAGTCATCAAACATTCCAGATTCGAATTCAATCTGTAAAATAACTTCAGTAACATCCGTGGGTACTGAAAGAAATGGTAAACCTAAAAAGAAACCTAAAAACACAAATCCGAAACCGAGAAAGAGAAAACCTGAAATATATAATTCAAAACCTTTTAGAGATAATTTGTATTCTTCGAGACCTGAACTCCCACCTTTGCCTCTGGAGGAAGGGGAATCAGTCATATTTGAAGATTTGGGAATTAGAGTTGAAAATGTTAAAAGTATATCGCAAGACTGTAGATCAACACCAATCAGTCGTGAGACTAACTCTATTACACTTAGCAATACTCTAAATTCTGGGCCTGTCCCTTCTATAAGTGGCAATGATGAAAATGATGAACTTAGTTTAGTTGACATAGATGAACTGTTGTTAGAGAAAAGGAACAATGAGGACAACTGTGATGAAAATATTGATGTAGAGGATGTAGAGGATCAAATTGATGTCGGTTGTGATGTGAGGGAAAATGTACATCCTAGTCAAAATAAATGTGATATTATTCAAGGTTTACCATCAGTTACAGGTGATAGTTTAAAACCGAACTTTGATTCTTCGAATTTGAAGGCCTTAAACAATAGTACTTCTCTAAAAAGACATTCTACAAATAAATTAAATTGTGAATTTCCAAAAAAAATTAAAATGGCATTTAAGAAAAATGATCAAGGTGTAATGGGAGTAAAAACTCTTTCAGATACAAATCACATTTCTAATAATTTAAGCTTATTATCAAAACCATCAAATCGGGTTGCCTCGGATAATTTCTTAAAACCTGCTCCTCCAGGAGTTAGCTTATTAAATCCTGTATTTAAAAAACCAAGTTCAACTACACTGTTAAAAAAGAACTCACAAATTACAAACAAAAATACTTTAATTGGACTTGCGAGTTGTTCAAAGCCAATCAAAAAAAAGAAAGCAGCCCATATATTTAGAAGGATATCAGAAAATAAAAACGTAAACCTTAACTTGTTGGATCACCTAAGTGAAGAGGAAATCAAGATTTTAGGCGGTGAAATGTTTGAGGTATGTGTAGTTTGCTTCTTTTTTAAATGTTACCTACAACTTAAAATAAAATAACATCCTAATGTAATATAATATAAAAATGTCTAATACAGAGGAAACTCGATAAATTGAACGGGGAAATTTTGAATTATCAAGTGCTTCAAATAATTAAGGTTTTGTTTATCAAGTGTCATCCTCCCGAAAATTCGAATAATAGAAGTACAATTCAGTGCAGACCTCAGGAGAATTGATTGACTTCTAAAATACGGCATTTTGTACATTGTGAATTGTTCAGTGTTGCAATAGATACAGTAATAATGCAATTATAAAATTTAATTCGTTAAAGAGGAAGAAGTATTGTAGTTAGTTTCAATTTAAAACTTCTTTGTTGAACCTACTCTACTGCTCAGAGCCAAGGTTATGGAGAATGGAATGAAGTAAACAAACAAAATGACTTATAGGCAGAAAGAGGGAGATGAAGTGAGAGGGAGAGAGTGAGTGTGGGAGAGAATTCGAATTGAACCCTCCCAGTTTTTTGCCCACCCTCAGCTACTTCCTGTCTATTATCAGAACGAGCTGCCATTCTCTTATCACTGTTTGGATTTTACTTTCACTGTTCAATGTATGACCGGCAGTTCGATTCAGTATCTCACAGAGGTCTCTAAAACTAACTGAATGTTGCCATCATGTTAAAGTTAAGACTAAAGTAAATAATTTTTAAATCTACAAATTAAAAAAAGTACCTTAAATACATGCACTTCCGAATCTTTCTCAAGACTGATTTTGATCACAACAGGAGCGGAAGTTGGTCATAATAAAGGATTGGAATTCCCTGTTGAAAGACGAAACAGTACAATACAGTATCAATGTTTTGAATCATAACAAATTTCATACAACTTCGATTATTGGTTTCTTACCAATACGTAGAATTGTAGAGGTATGCCACTTTCCATATGCCATGATCTGATCATATCCCTCCAGATAACCAATCATATCGCTTCTTGCAGAAGACACTTTTTCAACAACCAATCAGAGGGGAATGGTAACAATGTTACAAAGAATGTTACAAATGAATTGTTGTGCAACTGCAAAATGTAAGATATTTTACCGCGGTTAAAACATTGTTATTCCTTAATTGCTAGGTCTCTTGGAAATAAGTAACGGACACAGATTTTTTTTTAACCTCTGTATATCAAAGATGATAAAAAATAAGGTTTACATAACGATCCTTGGTATAATAATACCTTGGTACTAAAGAAGTTTTTTCATTCCCTGTCAGGTTCAGTATACTGTACTACTATCAAGGTCGCACTGTAATAAAATGTTACTTCGATGTATGACACACTACTGTTTTAAACTGGCATTTTATCACTAATTTGCATGAATTTAAACATAAATCAATCGATTATACCGAAAATCAACCCTCATAGAATTGAGTTTTGCATCTCTCTAGACTATTTTAATATTTATTCAAGATATATGTCAGCTATGACGTTGGCGGCCACAATAGTGCCTGGAAGCTGTAAATCTGTTAATGTAACCCTTTAAAGGTTTATGTTTATTTCAAGCTTACCCTGTTTTATTATGGGGCATTCCAGAAACACAATCTCGGGAGGAGCAGTATAGGAAGGAATGTCAGTATGATAGAGCCTGATATTAGTTTATGAAAGATTGTCTTGAATGTAAAACTCCTCCCAAACTTATGAAATTGTAAATTTTTTTTTTTCAGGGAAACACTAAACTTCAAGGCTTTGACCGGAATTTGGAGCCTGAAGAAGTGATAGGATGTTTTAAGGATTTAGGAGAACTAATGGTAGCAATAAAATGGTCAGTATTAATTTTTATTATTTCTGTTTCTATGCCAGAGGCATTTTATAATGTTTTGATGGGACACGGTTCAAACTCCGGTCTTGTTTTACAGTAGAAGCCCTCAAATCCGGCCACCTCAGGACAGGACCACCGGGCGGATTTCAAAATGGCCGGATTAACTGGCGGTTTCATTCATTCAATGGGGCGGACCTAATCCCAAGGCGCGTCAGCCGCAAGGGCTTTTTGCGCTCCCCTAATGTAGTTTCAGAGCTCATCCCTGTTTAGAAACTTGATGAACTTCTGTATCCTGCAGACAAGCTCCTCTTGAGGAAGGAAAGTGCCCCTCCGTAGTCCTCCAAGGGCCCTCTCTCTAGCCTCTTCCAGCTCCCCACAGTCAAACAGCACGTGATCAGCAGTTTCTTCGGACTGCCCACACCTCCTGCATACCGGGTCACCATTGTAGAGACCCAAGCGCTGCAGGTGCTTCCTTAAAGAACAATGTCCTGTTATAAGCCCTGTTACCTGTCTAATTTGCCCCCTCTCCAGCTGCAGAATACTGGAGGCAATTTTCTGAGATGGAGAGTGAAGCATGAGCTTACTTACCCTCAATTGAGGAAGTCTGAACCAGGCCTTACGATGCTCCTCCCTCGCCCATGACATGACCGCTTGGCACGCATACTCACTAGAGACAGCACAGAAAGGCTCCGGACCAGTAAATTCTGAAGATGAAGCTGCATTGGCAAGGGCGTCCGCAGCCTCATTCCCAGGTATCCCTGTGTGACCAGGGACCCAGCAGAGCGTCACGCTGTTGCATCTACCTAGCGCAGATACTGTGGTGAAGCAGTCCCAGACGATCTTTGACCTGAACTCGCAGGAGTCCAGAGCCCTTAGAGCTGCCTGGCTGTCTGAGAAAATGGAAATGCTCCTGTCCCTGACACCTTGCACCAGGTTTGCTCTGGCGCACTCCATTATCGCAGCAACCTCCGCTTGGAACACCGTGGGATGCATCCCCATAGGGAGACGAATCCCTACCCCCGCTTGCACCCCATGTACTCCAGCTCCTGTTCCTCCTCTTACCTTGGACCCGTCTGTGAACCATTCCAGATCCGCAGGTGGAAGAGGGTTTCCTCCAGACAGCCAATCCTCCCTCGCTGGAAGAAGGACCCTAAATGACTTACCGAAGGCATATTTGACCGACATGTAGTCCGAGGGCATGTCCAAAACATTCCCCTGTACAGTCAGAACGATCCGAGAGTGACCCCGGAATTCTCCAGTGTCTATCCAAAGATTCTCACATTTGAGTCGATGAGCAGCTTTCCTTGCCGTGGTCTTGATGAAAAGATCAATTGGCAACAAGTTGAGAAGACAGTCCAGGGAAGCCCCAGGACTGGAACTCAGGGCTCCTGTGATGAGGAGACAGGCGAGTCTTTGAACTCCCACCAATCCCCTCACCGCCGCCCCCGAGTCCATCTTGGGCCACCATACAAGCGAACCGTAGGTAATGGCAGGTCTGACCACAGAGACGTAAAGCCAGTGCATCAGTTTTGGCTTCACTCCCCATGTCCCTCCCACCAATCGCCTGCATGCCATGAGAGACCACTTACCTCGGTCTATTACCTTTTGGAGTTGTGGTCCCCAGTGAAGCGTCCGGTCCAGAGTTACCCCCAGATACTTCACCTGATTCTGCAATTCTATATTTGAGCCTTGCAGTACTAAGGGGTCGATCCCTCTCAGGTTCCTCCTCCTCGTAAAAGGAACCACCACAATCTTTGAAGGATTGATTGAGAGACCTACCTCTTCGCACCAGCGTCCAACAGACCTCAGAGCCCCATTCATGAGATCCCTGACTGTGTCGTTGAACTTACCTGACACCAGAACCACTATGTCATCAGCGTATCCCTGTGCGTATACACCGCTTTCATTGAGATCGTTCTGATGAGATCGTCTACCACAAGGTTCCAGAGGAGTGGAGACAAGACCCCACCCTGGGGACAACCTCGAGTTGTTCTTGCCACTATCTCCTCGTTGTTGAGTGATAGTTTTACGTTTCTATTTCTCAAGAGGGCTTCGATCCATCCCCTTGCAACCTCGTGGAAACCATGAGCTGTGGCTGCATTGATGACAGCCTGAGTCTCAGTGTTATCAAAGGCACCTTGAATGTCTAGGAAGGCCCCAAGTGCAACTTCCTTACACTCTAGCGACTTTTCGATCCTACTTACCAGCTGATGTAGGGCAGACTCACATGATCTTCCTGGTAAGTAGGCGTGTTGGCGTTCGTGGAGCGGGTGAGCCCTAAGCGCCGTTTCCCCCACATACCTTGATACCAGCTTCTCCAGAGTCTTCAGCAGAAAAGAAGACAGTGAAATTGGGCGGAAGGACTTCGGATCCGTATACCTAGCCTTACCAGGTTTTGGAATGAAGACTATCCGAGAGCTGCTCCAGACTGCTGGAATATGTCCCAGGGCCAAACTGGCCCTAAACAATACCGTCAGAACTGGTAGCAAAAACTCTAATCCCTTTTGAAGAAAGACGGGCCTCACCTGATCAGGTCCCGGTGACTTGTAGGGGTTTAGAGTGTTGACTGCCCAGCGTATTCGACTGTGAGTGACGATGCGACCCGCCACCCTCCATCGAGTGAAGTTGGCCCGCCGCACATTCGCACTCACCTCATCAGTTGGCCGGGTAATTATACTCCCTGGAAAGTGTGTGCTTGCCATGATTTCAAGCACATCCCTGGGATTATGAACCATGATGCCATCCGGACCCTCAAGAGATCCAAGACAAGAGGGCCTATCTTTCGATAAGATCTTGTGGATCCTTGAAGTCTCACAGACGCCTTCGAGATCACTGCAGAAGTTTCTCCAAGAGAGCCTCTTTGCTCTCCTGACTGCAATGTTGTACTGGGTGAGCAATCTGTGATAAGCGTCCCAGCAGTTACTTAGCTTCGCCCGTTTGAATAGAGCCCTTACCCTTTTCCTTAGGCTTCCAAGTTCCGAATTCCACCACCCAGACTTACCCTGCCGTCCCGCCGACAGTGGACAGCAGTCCTCGAATGAGGACACAATGTCCCCTCGCAGGCGATCCGCAGCCAAGTCAAGATGATTTGTGTCTCTGACGCAGGAGTACAGAGGACCTGAATCCTCTATTCTCTTCTGCAGAACAGTCTTGTATTTCGCCCAGTCCGTCCTTTTGGGATTTCTGAACGTGTTCTTTTCAGGTGAAAAGTTTCCTACCATAAATTTTATGTGTCTGTGATCAGAGAGAGATGGCTCCTGAGACACATGCCAATCAGCGATCTCAGCCCTCATCCCCTCTGTATACAATGTGAGGTCAATTACCGATTGTCCGACTCGACTGACAAAGGTCGGTTCCGACCCCACATTGGCGATCATGAGTCCATTGGAGACTAGATAATCTAACAGTATATTAACTTTATTATCGTTCCTCCTGCAGCCCCATGCCGTGTTGTGTGCGTTGGTGTCACATCCCAGCAAGAGGTCGGTACCAGAACCGATCGCATGATCGATCAGCCTCCGGACTTCCTCCTGCGGGGGTTGTGTGATGTCCATTGGCATGTAGACAGAGGCCAACAGTAGGTGTCTTCCAGAAGACTGGCACGTAGTCCTGACCGTAGTGACGTCCCTGGAACAGAATTCCAGAACCGGCACGCACTTGATCCCGTTACAGGCCCAAATGCAGGTTCTGGGGTTATTGACATGACCAGAAATGGTCCGCCCTCTAGGGGCCCCCAAGCCTGAAATCATGTTGTTCCTGACCCAGGGTTCCTGGATCAGTACAAAGTCGACCATCCCTCTGGAGATGGTCTCGCATAGTACCGCCGTGGCGGCTTTACTATGCTGGATGTTCGCCTGGAGGACCCGGATCATCAGGGGGAGCCCCAGAGAGAACCCTGAGCTGCACCCTGTTCAGACCCAGGAAGATCCTCCAGCCTTGGTCCCTCAGTGTCTTGGCCGAACCGCCGTCAACCGCAAGCACGAGAGTCTGGCTGTCCTCCTCTCTCCTGCAGCTGATGACCCGCCAATCCACCGTAGAGACTCCTGGGTTTTGCCTGCTGACACAGTTAAAAATTTCCTTTGGCTCCTTCTTGGCGAGAATCCAATCGGTCCGAAGGAGAACCTTGGTGACACGCAGGAGATCCTTGTAGTCCCCCACAATGACACCAGGCCCCCCCTCCCCGATCGGACCCAAACCAGGAACCACTTCAAGAAGCCAGGCCCGGGTGACCTCGCTACCACAAGTGATGACAAGAGCACCCTTCTCTGGATATGTCCTCAGGATCTGCTGCGGAGTGGTGGCTGAAATCACCTTCTCGAACAACATCTCCTGCAGAGTCCTCAACTGCCCCTCGGTGAACCTGGAATCAGGATAATCAACGGGAGCAATTGCCATTTTCCAGCTGGTGAGCTGGTCCTTGAAAGTCAGCTGATTGTCCGCAGGGGCTGCAGCTGCTGACGCCCCCGGCGGCACATCCCATCTCCTGGGTCGCTTCGGGGTCTGTCGCTGCTGCTGCCTCTCCTGCTCTGCAACAACCAGATTAGTATTACGTCGCAAGGGAGAGATCCCAGAGCCCTGCTGGTCTTGTGCAGGGCTAGGAGTCCCGTCCTCCCTCTTCCTTTTCGCGTGCTTCGCGTGTTTCTTGGGAAGACCTTTTGTCTTTCGCCATTCCACGTAGGGCAGCCACGTGCCCTCAGCCTCCTTCCTAGCCTTGATCAGCTTCCTAGCTTCGCTTTTCCGCTGCCTCGACTTGAAGGATTCCTGCTTGTCATCGGTTCCTGGAACAGATGTATTAGTTTCCTGGACTTCCATGCCGAGGTCGTGCGTTTCCGCCTCCTCAGCTCGGGGGTCCAGGGTACACTTGTCGACACTGAAACTCGAGGGGGATGCACCGTCCGAAACGGATCGGTGTGCCCACTCGAGCATGTCGAGAGAACTCTGGTCGGTGTGGGCGGACTCAGCGAGGGAACTCCCGACCGAAGTCTCCGCTCCCTCAGCTGTGTGCCCCCCACCAAGACGAAGTTTTGAGACGTCAATACCAGCAGACAAGTTGCCCTCCCCAGAATCCACGGGCTTGCCCTCCACAAGGGAGGGGTGGGATTCACACCGAGGCGTTGACCCACCTGGGGTAGATTCCATTTGGTGTCTTTCTGCCATGTTTTTGAAGTCTGAAACAGACAAGGTTAGCAGTGTGACGACCGTTCCGTGCTCCTTGCACTCCGCCCGTCAGTAGAACCCCAGAACCGCTGCACACATACCAGAACTGGGTTGGCAGTGCAGCAGCCGTACCGCGACCCTCTCGCTCCGCCTGCCGCTGAAGTGGACGCTGAGCCGTTCCGATGTGCCTCACCTCCGCCCCAGGTCCTTACCAGAGTCGCTGCTCCCCGACTCTGGGGCTATTTATCGACCGCCAAGTCTAGATCCGCCGCCTTTAGCTAGGGCAGTGGCACCCCGTGCAGGCTGTGATACCCATCACAGTGCAGCAACTGACTCACAGCGGTCTTGGGGAAAGGTCCGCCGCCCCTCTAATGAGAGCCGACCCCCGATCCCCCTGAGGGGCTTGCGCTTACCTCTCGCCACCACTGGCGGTTTATTAAACGTGTTAAATAGAGACCTGTGTTATATGTGTATTCCAACAATGAACTATTAGAATGTATTTAACAATGAAGGATATCACACTTGCCCAATCAATGTAATGTATCAACTTTTTAACCATCAAGATTTGCTCCTTCTCAGAAGTTGTACCGCCGAAATGACGATCGGAAACGGACAAGGGGTCGCTAGCGATGAACCTGCGCTTAACAGACAATAATACTGGTCTTCTATCAACGAAGGCCCTAACAAAGGGCCCGTAAAAGCGACAGAATTCGTCTAGTTACCTAACCTCAACGATCGGACCGCGTAACACCCAACAAAAAGATAAAAATCACAGATAGAACACGGAAACAGGTAGAACACAGAATATTTTAGAAGATAGTCGTAGCCAAATAGTCCGGAAAATGCCAATTGAACTGATATATTTTAGTGACATGTCATGGGAAAAGTTTACTCTTGTCTATTTTTTCCGTGGGAATGTCCGGGCTGAATATTTCATTTCCGGAATACGTCGGCCGGATTATCCGGCGACCGAACCATCCGAGGGCGGACTAGAGGGCTTCCACTGTATCTAACATTGACCGTTTGGTTTATAGCATCATTAATTAATAGCCCAATAACAAATGGCAGCTGGGACCAGAATCAAACCTTTAAAAAGCTAATAACTTTTCTCAGGATCAAACTGGCAACATTTGGATTCAGAGGCAAGCACTATAACCACTCAGCTACTCAGCCAGTTTCTGCTGTTGAAATAAAACTATTATTATTATTATTATTTTATTTTATGGCCAGCATTGGACCACTTAAGTCAATATAATGGTCAGGTTCTTCTTAAATTCTGTCTCTTCTTCTTGTCCGCCCAATACTTCTTCATTCTTTCCGACCGTTGTTTTCTTTCTTCTTCCGAAATCACTCTTCCTTGTCTCTGATTGTTTGCTCCTATTGGCAGGATTATATTTTTGTCTTTGAGTACTGCGAGCGCCTCCGACTTATTTACCAAATCTTCTAATGATATTTGCAATCTCCTCATATCCTCCTTAATCTCTGTCATCCACCTAAAGTCACCCTTGCTATTCCACAACTTTTCAATTATTTTCTTACTTATCCTATTTTCCGGTGTCCTCAAAAGATGTCCAATAAATGAAATTCTTTTCTTTTTAGCGAATTTCCCATAGGGAATAAGCTATTACCGTAGGTCTCATGGTAAGACCTAAGCCCGGGACCATGTTACTTTTTCGTTTTTAGGTGCCCAGAGACCAAAAATAATAGTCATTAAAAATTTTATATATATATATATATATATATATATATATATATATATATATGTATATATATATATATATATATGTATATATGTATGTGTCCCTAGACACGATAACTCTCGTAAAAATGGTCCAATCGACACCAAATTTGGTAGAGATGTGTAATCATACGTTTATTCGGATGAGTTCGAAAACCAGACATATCGACCTACCGGAAGGGGTAGTTTTGGGGGGTTTTGTACCCTAAAAATGGGTTTTTTGCATTTTTCATATGTAAATTTTAAATATTTTAAATTTTTATTTTGACCATTGGATTTAGCTCAAAAAAAAACACACAATTTAGTATTTTGAAGCTTTGCTCTATCTCTATTGGTTACCGAGATATTACAAAGTCTAAAGACAGTACGTTGTCTTTTAGGGCTCCAATGTTAATCTTATGGAGAATAAGGATGTGTTAATATTTCACTTATTAACCAATATTTTTGGATGAAACTTGGTATTTAGCTTCATTTGGTTGAGATTCATCCATTTAAGGTAAAAAATCTTGGGTTTTGTACTTATCATGGCAGCAAACCTGCATACTCTTTTCCCATGTTAATCATATGGAGAATAGGCAAATTCTTTTATTTATGGACAGATATTGATGAAACTTACTATATGTCTTTATATGATCGAAATAAATTTTTTCTATGCTAAAAATCTACTTTTAGTGTCCCCCATGGCAGCATACCTGCATACTCTTTCCCTATATTTATCTTAAGGAGAATAGACATTTATTTCCCTATTTATGAGCACGTGATGAAATTTTGTTTACAAGTTTAGCTGGTCAAAATTAATATTACTAATTTGGAAATTCGCTGAGTACGCAGGTCTGCTGCGACGGGGGGTATTAATTATACTTGTCAATGGCTCTATTTCCTTATATACAGTTTTATTTGAGACAAGTCTCCAAACTCCATCTTTTTAATATTTTTTGTTTATACATGTTCTGATGATTCTTCTTTCTATTTTCAGTATTTTATCTATTGCTAGAGTGTTGGTTGTTTTAAATATAGTTTCACTTGCGTGTAACTAGTGTAAATAGTGTATAAAACTATTAATTGACAATTAAAAAAATACAATCATTTAAGGGCAAACTAAAACAATCTAGTTCATAATACTATGTAAATCTACATTAATTTTACCTGTACACAGTTTCCATCTCTGTACTTACAAGTATAAATTTCTAGTCAGAACCAATTAATTAATGTTATCAAAAGTGCATAAAACAAATTTTAGCCTTACAATTAGCCTTTTTTGTGCAGGAAGGGAAGTTCCGAAGCAGACTTTGTGCCTGCAAGGCAAGCAAATGCCCGCTGCCCCCAACTGGTGATACAGTACTACCAAGAACTATTACAGGATCAACTTAATGAAGAGGACTCATGACGGCAAGATGTACAACTTAAGATATATTTTTGATCCTGCTTGAAATGACTGTATCTGATATTTGTTACTATACAGTGCTCATAACTATGCCCTACGAGTTTTATATGCATACAGATCTACAAAACAGCCCTCAATGATTTCCTTTAATAGTTATTTGCTATTTATTGGACTAAACCCACCTTAATATGTATAATGGGAAGATCCTTCATCAGACGATAAAAAACAAAACACAACACAAACTCTAATCAGATCTTTACAATTAATTAATAGTCCCAAAGTTTTGCATAGCATGAATAAAATACACGCCTTTTTGGAAGAATTTATTTATGCCAACGATGGTGTTTGCCTTTAAGCTGCTCCCACTGTCTTACTTCGACTCAGTCGCGAATTTTTGTAAACGGTTGGTTCTATTAATATTCTCAGTCAAATAATACGATACAAAATTTAATTAACTACAAGTTTAGTCCTGTGAAATTTTCTCGTATCTCGCCCCTCTAACCCTCAAGACTGATTTTTATTTAATACAATTTTCTATTTAAGTACTCTTGCGACTAAACGGTTGGTCCTATAAATAATGTGATTAGATGCCATCAAAAGTTCTTTCTCATTCTTAATAACTTGTTTCTTAGACAATTTGCCGGTTCTCCACCCGTTAACCTTAAGAACTGATGTTGTCAAAGCAGTATGCATAAGGTCGAATAAATTGCCCCTTTGAACAATGTGACGCTTTAAAGGTTTATGTTTTTTTCAAGCTTACCCTGTTTTATTATGGGGCATTCCAGAAACACAATCTCAGGAGGAGCAGTACAGGAAGGAATGTCAGCATGATAGACCCTGATACTCTAGTTTATAAAAGGTCTGTGATTTTATGTAAACATTTTTTCAACTATCATGCCTTCTCTCCTAAGCTTCAGAGTGGAATAGTGTAATTTAACTGTACAGTGTATTGTAAATATTGTTTAGTAGCAAGTTTTATTTTAGTGTATTTGTAAATATCTATTATCGCAGTAGTCATGTGTTCATATAGATAGCATGAACTTAGCAGTTTCAGTCCTGGCGAGAATCAAATTTAAAATTCCATTTATTTATTCTTCAATAAATATTTCACAAGTCTCCTAGAATATGATGAACATTATTTATTTAGAAGCGACCATATTGAATTAGTTGTTATGGGAAAAAATTACTTGAATTGAGTAGTTAGGAGAGAGGGATGAGGGAATTAAATTAGTAGGGCAACATGACAGTTGCTCCAAGTCAATAAGAAAGTACTCTTCTTCAGTTAATTGCCTTAAGGCACCAACATTCAGTGATACTAATTTGTTAACATTTTTTTAGACTAGTCTAGTAAAGAGTGTATAGTCAATGATATTACTGACATTGAAATAAGAAAGACACAATAAGGTCACATTATTCAGATTCATTGATGAGTATAAAAAGGTTGTAAACGTTTGTAATCTTGCAAATAAATGTGTTGGCAAAATTATCAAAGATTAAAATTTATGATAATAATTTTATTCTATTTAGTTTATGTGTTGCAGTGAAATTTCACTGTATGATATGTGCAAGTATTATATAATATATAAAAAGACGAATACGTATGAAAGCTTCACTTAAATTGGAAATAGTAACACAAGAGCTGGCTCCAGTGTAAAACTTGATAACAACCATGTCCTTCTCTCCTAAGCTTCGGAATGGAGTAGTGTAATTTAATTGTACAGTGTATTGTAAATATTGTTTAGTAGCAAGTTTTATTTAAGTGTATTTGTAAATATCTATTTTTAGATTTAGTTCAAACAGAAGATGCTCTCAGTTACCCACCCTAATATTGCGAATCGGTGGACAAGGTAGTAAAGAACCACAAGTTTTCATGAGATATTTTTATTCATTTTGTAGTTTTGTTTAACGCTTTTCTTTAGCTGCTCTAATGAAATTACATTTCATTGCAAATAACAAACTTAAGAAGCTAAAATGACAGTTAAATTTGTTTTTATCAAAAATAAAAAACTAATATGTAATTATTTCTTGTCTTATTCTTATAAAATATCTTCAAAAACATTGGAAGAAAACTTAAAAAAATTCAATACATCTTACGGTGGTAGACGTTAATGTCTTTGTTTTAGCTATAAATGAGTTTAACGTTTAGCAAAGTATAGACTTATTAGTATCACTCAATTTGTAATTTAATGAGCTTTAGACAATGGTATGCAACACTTGTGACATAATTGACTTATATTTAAAGCAACACATAAAAGCTTACATGTGGCTATTACATACTTTAAACTTTTAAATGGTTTTGACAGCTAAAACCGGCCACCTCTGATCATGTGACCAAAAATGTATGCAGGCCCGTTAGTTTTGTAGGCCGAAGATTGATGCCTGGCGTGTGGTAACCAAGATTGAATAAACACGGAAACGAAAAGCCCCATATGGAATTGACCTTAAACATTACTAATCATGATTTTTTTATTAAATTTATTGGAGTGCATTTTGCAAAATTTGTTATTGTTTTATTTTTTTGTATATAAATCTTATAAGAGATATTTCACATTTGCACCTTCTAACAAAGCCACATTTTTCTCTGCAATACACTGCTGTTTGAAAAGTGATAATATGAACACACATCATAATTGTTAATTGTATAGTGGTAGTAGCCTCTCGATAGTCCGGCATTTTTTGGCCTGTCTTGTACATGATCTATTGCAGTGTAAAACATTTTTAACTTTTTATACTTTTTTTACCACTAACCAATATTGTTTTTCGCCAGAAAAGTTAAATAAACTGGGCTGGGTAACTGAAAGACTACTTTAACAATAACTGCAATGTCTGTGATTTTGTTTTTAAATTAGATAAACTATACTATATTGGCTGCTAAACGTAAAACCTCGATTAATCGGCACTCTTTTATCCGTCACTCTCTCTTATCCTTCCCTGCCAAAAGGCACATTTTCATACTTTTTGTGTGTCATAAATGAAACTTTGTCAAAAAAGTATGTGCCATTTTGTTTGAATGTAATTTCAAGGACTTTGAAATAATTTAAATATGTAGGATTATCATTGATTTTGTACACTAACATGAATAGACCTCTCATCCAATGCATTTAGTTTGAGACAGAAATTTGAAAGTTTCATGTACGCGGCGTGTTGGGGATAGCGGGTGAGCTTAAAACCATTATGAAAAGCGTTTAAATTTACGGTTTCTGATATTATGGAGAGCATAAATGAAAACTCGAAAACTCAGTTTACACAGTTTACTGGTACAAAATTATTAGAGATAATAGCAGTTAAATAAATTAAGTAAACAAGTCAGAGAAATACTAAGTGTAAATGTTCTACTTGCGGAGAGTCTTTTCTTGAAACTTGAGCGGGAATCTTGGACGAGAGGCGCAGTGCAGACTAGAGGTTGAAGCGAAGAGCAGAGGCGGTTCACCATCTCAAACGCGAAGGAGTTACCATGGACTTGGGGTAGCAGCGTAGAAGAGGCTCCCTCGTTAGATGCTGGTGACCGTAGCGTAGCATATAGTTGAAGAGCAGAGTGTAGACATTGCTTAGTAGAGTCCAGCTTCAAGATTACAATAAAAACTATTGCACTGGAATAGTCACTCACTGAGGATTTAGAAACATACAAGTAATATACTCTGACTGAATGAATTAAACTTTGAAACCAAATTTCACTATATGTGTAATTTATTAGAGTTCAAGAAAATAACATTTTAAACAGGACAGTTTAACTGTGTTAACTGAGTGAGCTGCAGATCTAGAATGGCAATGCTGGACAATACTGTCTGGCTCAGATAAAAGAAGATAAAAAGAGAAAGGAAGGGAATTCCTTTGTCAGACAGACAGACTATTCATATCCACTCAAATATCTATCTCTGTCTCTCTCTCTCTTATGAAAATATTAAAATATTGAATATTTTAGACTCAACATACCGCCCACCCAAATGAATATTTGCAAACAAATGAATAAAACGCAAAAAAAAACCAAATCAAATCATGAACAAGGAGCAGGTTTTAGGATAAGGCGTCAGAGGCGGGTAAAGGAACCAACTTATGAACAGGGCGCACAAATGTTCCTTGAGTCGTTTTGATCTTTACTGCTCTAACGACTCCGTCACATCCAGGAAAGGTCTCCTTGATTCTTCCAATAGGCCATTCAAGTGGACTTGTGTTCTTGATTTGCAGATAGGCTACATCTCCAACTTGCAAATTGGGAAGAGAGGAAGTCCATTTGTTCCGAGATATAAGAGTCTGTAGATATTCTTTTGACCATTTTCTCCAGAAACACTGGGTAGCTTGTTGTAGAAGCTCGTATCTTTTAAGACGATTCATGGGTATCTCTGTGTAGTCTATTTCAGGAGGAGCTAGAAGGGGTGCTCCAATTATAAAGTGACCCGGGCTTAAATAATCACCATCATTTGGATCAGTACTCATCACTCCAATAGGTCGACTATTTAGTATGGCTTCTATTCTTGTTAAAAGAGTATTCATTTCTTCATAGGTGAGGATGAGTGTTCCTATGACTCGCTGCAAGTGATGCTTGGTGGATTTGACAGCGGCCTCCCATAGTCCTCCAAAATGAGGAGCGGATGGCGGATTGAAGTTCCATTTGATTTCCTTCAGGGAGAGATGGTGTGAAATCTCAGGATTGGCTTCTTGCAGGAATTTCTGAACTTGTTTGAGATGGTTGGAGGCACCTTGAAAGTTGGTACCGCAATCACTGAAAATCTGTTTACACATACCTCTTCTGGCACAAAATCTATCTAGAGCAGCAAGAAATGAAGTTGTTGACAAGCTTGTGGCAAACTCTAGATGAACTGCCTTTGTAGCAAAGCAGATGAAAATGACCAAATAACCCTTTGACCGTGGAGATTTCCTTCGGTGACTTTCTTTAAACTCGAAAGGACCAGCGTAATCTAATCCTACTTGGAGAAATGGCCTAATGTTGTGAAATCTAGAGGCGGGTAGATCGGCCATCCTGGGTGTCATTGGTTTGGCTTTGAAAATGTAGCAACTACTGCATCTGAATATTCGTCCTCTTAACAATTGTCTAAGGCCGATGATCCAAAATTTGCTCTGTAAGAGTGACTGAGTCAAACGAGGGCCGCCATGCAACGATAGCTTGTGATAATGATCACACAATAAAGTAGCTAATCTTGATGATGATGGGATCAATAAAGGATGTTTTCTTGAGTAGGATAGCTGTGAGTTTTTCAAGCGACCGCCCACCCTGAGAAATTCTCTTTCGTCTAAGAATGGAGTTAATGCTCGGTATTTCGGTGAACAAGCCTTTTGGTCCTTTATGTTATTAATTTCCTTACTGAGGTAGTTGTCTTGGGTGGCTCTTACACATAGCATTAATGAATCATCCAGTTCCTTCGGTGTTATCGGTCCTTGTCTTTTGATTAGACCACTTTTCTTGCATTTGACGTTGTAGATAAATCTCAACATGTAGGCGAGAATGAACTGAATCTTTGATAATGCTGAAAATCGATCCATTAGATCCAATACTAAAGTGTTGTTTTCTTTGCCAGTTAGTAGAAAGGACTTTGTCTTCATCTCAGACATAATTGTTTCATTATCTGCATAAGAAACATGAGAAACAGGATTCCTTAACACTGTTGAGGAATCTGAGAAAAGAATTATTTTGGATGATTCAAAGTTGAGGTGGTTTACTGATGTTAGTAATTGTGTGAGCAACTAAGCGGCTAATAATTCCAGACGAGGGATGCTCATTATTTTCAAAGGAGCAACTTTACTCTTGGCTTTAATTTGGTATGTTTTCACTTCTGAAGATAATTCAATACGAATGTATAAGCTGGCTGCATAGCCCTTTTCCGAAGCATCACAAAAACCAATGAGCATGGTATCAGTAGCTGATGTTACTGGTATGTGTCTTTCGATCTTAAGCTTAGAAAGCTGAGGAAGATTGGAAATGAAGAGAGACCATTGATTGGCGACATCATCTGGAAGAGGTTCATCCCAGCACAAACCAAGTAACCATAATTTCTGCATCAAATGTTTTGCGTAGAATGTTATTGGTGTGATATATCCCAGCAAATCATAGATTTTGGAGATTTCAGAGAGCATTGACCGTTTAGTGAAAACTAGTGGTTTAATCTTAATTGAGTATGTAAAACAGTCATCATTGCTGTTGTACTGCAGTCCAAGAATTTTCATTCCATATTCTTCTTCGGACCCTATGATTTCACAAATATCCTTTTGTAATTTTGGTCCAGGATATAAGATATCATTTAGTGAAACATCAGATACTTTAGGTTTGAATGAAGCATTGAAAACTGTTCTGAGTTTGGTGGTGCTACTGTCTTCCTTTCTTACACAATGATGTGGAATAATGTAGGCTGAGGGCGTAGAGGCAATACTCATGTGACCTTGAGCAATGTAATCATCCATAAAATTTCTATATTCTTGATGAACTTCAGGGGCTCGTTTCAATTTATTTTCTAAATTGATGAGACGTACTTTTGAAATTTCTCTTGTGTTAGGCAATTTTTCTGGATCTGATTTTACAGGTAACGAGACGATGTATCTTTTTGTGTTATTTCGGGAATGAGTTAATTGGAAGTGTTTCTCAACTTCAGAATCCTCAGGGTTTAGCGGCTTCTCAATTTTAACCGACTCATTTTCCCAAAATTTTGTTATTGATTTTTCAACTGATTCACAACAAGTGAGAAAGTACGAGTGTTCGCTGGATTCACTGAGGCTTGGCATTCTGCCACCAATAATCCATCCAAAAATGGTTGCGACTGCTGAAGGTTGTCCTTTAATTATATTACGCGAATCAAGAATAATATCATAAAAAATATCAGACCCAATCAAAAAGTCTATAGGTGCACTTGAATCAAATGTGGGATCAGCTAACTTTAGATTTGAGAACTTTGAGCGAATTGAGGGATCCACTGGAATGTTAGGTTGATTTGATGATATTTTAGGCACAACTATTGCTTCAGTATTCAAAACCGTATCAGGAGTTTTCAATGGACTAATGCTACAAAGTACGGAGCCTTTGTTATGAGACACAGACGTATCAGCAACTGCTACTAATGTAATTTTGCTTGCACGCTTTTTAAGTCCAAGGCGTTGAACGCATTCCAATGTAATCAAACTTGTTTGTGAGCCTCCATCGACAATAGCTCTAGCAGATTGTAATGTACCGTCTTCATCTCGGATACCAATGATGGCAGTGCTTAGTAACATATTTGTAGTAGAATTAGCATTAGCAAAGTTGCAAGTTTTTGAATCATTATTAGAGACAATAGGCTTAGCTTCGGTAGGGGTTACTATGTTTCTTTCTTCTGAGCGATGCAAGAGTGTATGGTGTCTACCAGAGCACTTAAAACATTTGGCTTTTGACTTACAATCAGAGATTCTATGTGACCCAAGGCAACAAAAACAAAGAGAATTTTTCTTGGCCTGCTCATATCGCTGTAACACAGACATTTCTTTAAACTTAGAACAACCGTATATTTTGTGAGTAGTGTCCTGGCAACAGGGACATGCAAGGTGTGACCTCGTATCTGTATGACGGGTAGGACTAGCTGTAGCAGTTGAGAGCATAGCGCTACGAGAGGTGGTTGGTTTAAAAGTAAGAGCATGTTTTTGTGGTTTAGTCTTGCCCTTTGATGAAGTTATTTCTAGAATTTTAAGTTGTTGCTGAACAAACTTAATTAGGTCTTCAAATTTAGGGACATCAGTATCGGATTGTTGGGTTTCAAATTCCTTACGAGTAGTTGATGTGAGTGAGCGTAAACCAACATGCAACATGGTGAAGTCAAATAAGTCTGGTATGCCAAGAACCTTAAGGGCTGATAAATTGCTATTAAAAACTTCCATAAAACTTGACAATGAGTTTGTTGAATCTTCTGTCATTTGGCGAAAAGATAATATTTTATCTAAATAACTTGAGGCTAATAGCCGCTTATTCTGATAACGCTCGATAAGTATTTGCATGGCAATATCATAGTTTTCATTTGATATGGCTAAGGTTTCAATTAAAGCAAGAGCATGGGATTTCAGTAAACTACGTAAATACGTCAGTTTTTCAGCTTTAGACAAGGAATCATTCTTATGGATCATAGAGTTAAAGAGTGCGAAAAAATTGGGCCAAGCAGTTATTGTTCCATCAAAGGGGTCAATTTCAAGCTTAGGAAGTCTAGCTACTTGTGGAGGTTGTGGTGGGGGAGCAGACTCTTGGCTAGTGTCAGCCTTACCTGGTGTAGTGGTCTTTTCTACGTTCATTTTACGAGCTAAGGTTTTAACATTGAAATAAACTTCATCGTAAGCTAGGGAAGCATTCAAAACCTCAATCTTATCTTCGTCTTCTACTTGACTATTCAAAGTGCTTATGGCATCATTAATTCTTTCATACACATTATAATCATCATCTATTTTTTGAAAACGAGAAATAAAAGAGTCGAGTTCTGCAGTGAACGGCTGTTTGGCCTGATGAAGTTGGATACATTTTTTACCAACATCATAAAGAGCTTGTAGCCTAGAGAAATATTTCTCTCGCTTTTTTACTAGCGGTTCTAACTCCTTTTTTGGGTCAAGAGGCATTTTATTTGGTGAAAGGAGGTATTAGAGGAAAGGAATTGTTGGACTACAAACCCCATAAAATAACTTGAAACAAGAAAAACTATTCAGATAAATAAAAATCTGAAAGAAATAAAACTTTAATGCTCTCCAAAATTAAGAATAAAATACGTTAACATTAGGCCTATTAAAATCCGGCCCGGAGGACCATTTTGTTGGGGATAGCGGGTGAGCTTAAAACCATTATGAAAAGCGTTTAAATTTACGGTTTCTGATATTATGGAGAGCATAAATGAAAACTCGAAAACTCAGTTTACACAGTTTACTGGTACAAAATTATTAGAGATAATAGCAGTTAAATAAATTAAGTAAACAAGTCAGAGAAATACTAAGTGTAAATGTTCTACTTGCGGAGAGTCTTTTCTTGAAACTTGAGCGGGAATCTTGGACGAGAGGCGCAGTGCAGACTAGAGGTTGAAGCGAAGAGCAGAGGCGGTTCACCATCTCAAACGCGAAGGAGTTACCATGGACTTGGGGTAGCAGCGTAGAAGAGGCTCCCTCGTTAGATGCTGGTGACCGTAGCGTAGCATATAGTTGAAGAGCAGAGTGTAGACATTGCTTAGTAGAGTCCAGCTTCAAGATTACAATAAAAACTATTGCACTGGAATAGTCACTCACTGAGGATTTAGAAACATACAAGTAATATACTCTGACTGAATGAATTAAACTTTGAAACCAAATTTCACTATATGTGTAATTTATTAGAGTTCAAGAAAATAACATTTTAAACAGGACAGTTTAACTGTGTTAACTGAGTGAGCTGCAGATCTAGAATGGCAATGCTGGACAATACTGTCTGGCTCAGATAAAAGAAGATAAAAAGAGAAAGGAAGGGAATTCCTTTGTCAGATAGACAGACTATTCATATCCACTCAAATATCTATCTCTGTCTCTCTCTCTCTTATGAAAATATTAAAATATTGAATATTTTAGACTCAACACGGCGTCAGAGTTGCTGCCATCAATGTTGTTATTATTCAGCTGGATTTACAGTGCTGCCAGAACATTTCATCACAACATAAACAAAAACCTCTATTATAAAATGTTTAATCCTTGATTGTGAAGGGTGGTAGTACTGATTTGCCTATCATATGTCACATGTATGCCACACGAGATCGCACCCATCAATAGGTTTCAAACACACCTATGCTATGAGAAGTCCACTCACGTTAGTGTACAAAGTCAATTGTATTGTTTACTTATACTGGGTTAAATTCCTTCAAAACTTTCTAAAACTGCTCAATGGGCAGATTTATTAGGAGATTTATGTTATCAGTCTATTCTCTTAAAAGTCATAGTCCTGGTCCCGAGGGTGACAGGTAAAAGAGGTTTCACTGTATTTTCATACTTTGAAAAAAAAAAAACTATGACCTTTGTAAGTTTTGCATCAAAGGATTGTAAAAGTTGCAATTTACAGTAACTCCTTAAAAAATGTTAATATTTTTGTCATTGACAGTTTAGCCTAATAAAAATAGGTTTATGTCAGAAACCTATTCAGGAAGGAGATTCCTAAGGAGCTAAGTTTTTACAGTTGATAGACTATGATTAGGTCAAGGTGTGCATTTTCCTGAAAGTCCCCCTTGAGCTTTCCGCCCTACGCCACTTTGTAGTTTAAGTTGCAGTATGTCAGAAAATCAACTACAGTTTTGTAATGGAAAAAGGAATGGAAGTGGCATTGCTTTTATTTTGTTCCGGATAAAATTTGCTAAAAAAAATTTCATAACCCCTTATTGCTAAAAACCTTACAGTCATATGGCAAAACTGACTCAAACATTAAAAATCTGATTTCTTCATTCCATGACTAAAAAATACTAGGGGGCCCGTGCAGCGCAATGCGCTGCTATTTATTAGAGTAGGCCTATACCTGGTGATCAAACCTAACTCCATGTTAATTTTTCTAGGGTCTATATACGCCAGTGGCATATTTTTAACGTTTTGACAGGGAAACGGTCCAAACCCCAGTCTTGTTTCTATCTAACATCGACCAGTTGTTAGAAAGCATCATTAATTAAATTATGATGAACAGAGTTACTTTGAATACAAATCAAATTATAGTGAAAATCTGATTAAACATTATTGATGTTTCATCAATCGATCTTCATTACTAATTTTCCAACTTACCAATGTGATAGTGTTGAGATTTGGTGGTTGTTATTTTAGATCTAAATTAGCTAAGATTACATAGTTGTTCTTTTGCCGATTTGTCTTAGGGTCTCTGTCTAAACACTCCTATAAAATTTAGAATAAATTCACAGATGTTGGATCTACATAGTTCATCAAACATAAGACGTAAATGACAACAGAATAAAAATTAACATTTCATTACAACTCTCCGGTCCTGTGAGTAATGCAGCACTTCACTACGGCTGTCTTTTGTAATACTGTATGAGGTACCTAGTCGTCAAAATTGTGAATGAGTCCACATTACTATTTATAAAGAACTAAATCCTCTTGAACTTAACCGTCTATGGCATTACAAAATTTAAATTAAGAAATCATAAAAATTAAGAGAATCTACATCTTTGTTGGTGTGGTCCATTTTATTATTAAATTTTGGTTAAAATTTTGGAGAAACTTAATTAGTTTGGAGAAATTTTAGTTAAAATTTCTCTTTATACAAACCATTTTTGTAATAAGCTTTTTTATATAGTGGAGGTAAAAAACTTTAAAATGTCTCTTTTAAAAAGGTGTTTTAATATGTGTAGCATCCTGCATTAAATTTTTTTGTAGTAAACAAACAGATTATTACGCCTACAACCAACCATCCCTTTTCCTTAATTTTCCTGTAAATTATATAGTTCACAGCAGTTAGTGAACCCATGCACACAAATTTAGTTCTATTTTAATATTTGTCACCTTCCGTTATTGTTTCAATACTAAACGGACAACCCACCCAGATAAAAAATTTCAATTGCCAAAATTGGTTCGTACAGGAAAATTAAATTTTCTAGGTTTAAGTTACTAATCTTATTTTTATTCAAATATAGGCCTACGCGTAAATAAAACGTTCAGACAAATTCTACCCGCAACATTTTGAGAAAAGGTTAAAACCTCAAATTAGACACTCCTCGTATTAAAGTATTAAATTGTTTTAATATTTCAGTACCAGAGTAGCCCAAATACTTCTATTCAGCTAGTTTTTATAACATGTGTTTGTTTAATTTAAATCAACAGCTGTTTTATTTTGCAATTCAAAAAAAATTGTTCCCCATGTTAATCTTATGGACAAAAAACGATTTTTAAGGGCTTCCCGTGTGCTTCAGAATTAAAATATCAAAAATCTATAACCTTTATGCAAAACTACAAACTGAGACTATTCTTTTAACACCTTAAACATTAAAATCGGTCCAGAAATAACGGAGGAGTTTTGTTCACAAAAAACAGCCCTCACGTATTAATATAAGAGATTTCCCTACAGCTCCTTCGTTTGTCTTTTGTACATAAAACCGTAAATTTGAAGTTTTTAGCAAAGTATTTTAGCTTTACTAATAATATTAGTAAAGTATTAGTAAAATATTAGAAGAATATTAGTATAATATTCTAGCTTTATTTTAATATTACTATGATTTATTGACGATAACGAGTAAAATTGTATTTTACTTTATGGAGAGAGTGAAAACAACCGCGTTCTCCGTTTCAGTTACATAACATGATGAAATCCCCTATTACATGTCTTCCCCTCCTATGTTTTCCACAAATGATGACTTAGAGGAATGGAACTTCATACATCCATATTTGGCCATTAGTACTTCATTTTGTCATACACTTCCATTCCTTTTTTCGTTACAAAATTGTAGTTTATCTTCTGACATACTGCAACTTTAATTTTAAAGGGTTTTAGGGCTTAAAGCTCAAGGGAGATTTATTGGGACATTCGGGAAAATGCACACCTTATCATAGTCTGTCAACTGCTAAAAATTCAGCTCATCCAGAATTACTTTCGGCACAACCCTGTTTTGACTGGGCTAGTTGTCAAATGTTACAAAACTAATTTTTGTTGTTATAATAACTTAAAATCTATGAATAAAATACATGTAAATTGGTCCTCTCTACAATGTAGTGTCCTAAGTTACATTGGGACCTGGACAGTATGAAGTCCTAGTTGTGTGTTACACAGCGTCGTTACTCAAGGTTGTAAACATGATATTAAAAAATATTAAAAACATTTCTAGTTAATGTATAGCCATTTAGGAATGGATGTTAAATAACTATTTGCCTGAAATGTATAAATTTGTTGTTGTGTTAAATTGCTATATTTTTCTCTGAATCATAAGGTAAACTGTTATAATTTATAGAAACTAATGTAATCTACAAAATTTGTATAGGTATTGTCAAATATCTCTGCCCCTGATGTAAGACAGTAGTTTAGTTACTAGCCTGTGTAAATATGTTGTCCCAATTGTTTACAATTGTTTACATTTACTGGCTGGGTAGCTGAGTGGTTAAAGAGCTCGCCTTTGAATCTGAAGGTAGCCGGTTCGATCCTGAGAAAAGTTAGTGCTTTTTGATGGTTCGATACTGGACCCAGCTGCCTTTGGTCATTGGGCTATTAATTAATGATCCTGACAAATAAAACAGCTGATATTTGTCAGTAACAAAGCTACACCTCATCTGATCCATCACAATCATCACACTCACCCCTTCAGTCATACTCACCTTAAAATACGCACCACAGAGTGCGTCGGTGTTTCAAATAAAGTATCTAAAGTACAACCAGAAAATAAATGAGCTGTGATTTAGAAGAAAAATGTTTTTTGAAATGATTTTACTGGTTTCAGTGCTGGTTGGTGATATCAGTAAATATTGGAGGGGGTGGGGGGGGGGGGGGGGGCAGAAGATATCATTGACAATACCTATACAATAGCTTATCCATACAAGCAGCATTAAGTGTTTAAAGTACTGTAGAGCGACAATTAAATTGTCCTTATTAATTTGGACTGATGTTGGTTCGGAAAATCAAACACAAAAATTATTTACCATTTATAACCAATTCAGTGCGCTGACTGTTTTTTTAACAGATCATAAAAATGTCTATGTATTTCGAGACACTTGTGCTATATTTTCTGTTTTGTAAAGCTATTTTTAATGCACTGAATTATTATGCCGTTTAGGGGGTTCACATAAGTTAATTGACTTTGGGATAATTATTGATTCTCTTCTTTACTTTTCATGTAAGACCATTTTGTTTTTTTTTTTTCCATCATGAAGAGAATTTTTAATTAAATCCACACCAATATTGTTTTTTAAATTTGTTATTTTATTTAGGAAATAGTTCAAAATAATAAAAAAATTGTTTAAAATTGACAATATAAAACATTAGTATTGTTTTAATTTAAAGTCTGTAATACTACTATGTTAGGCTATATTTAACTGACCAAAACATTAAAAATTACTGTAACTTCCTCGATAGAATAGAAGTGCAGTAGACACTCAAGTACTGAGGTTAATCATCAGTATGGCCAGTTGTTGCTGATGAGATTCTGTAATTTACCAGCCCGGTGTCACTGATCTTGAAGAGTTCACTATGTATCCCTGCAACAGGTGGAAAATCCACCGAACCTCGCTCATATAGGAATCCTGAGCCTGTATTAGAGATTCTCATGGTGCCTCTCCTTGGCTAGTCGGTGGAATTCCTACCTTGTCACAACTACTTTAACATGGCATATTATTTCTCTTTTATTAGAAAATGAGATTTTTCTTAAATTTTTTTTTAACCGATAGATAATTACATTCCAACAAAATTAAACCTTCAATTCAAACGGTGTAAACTTACAAATCAAAATCATGAAAACAAGTAAACTTACTTGAAATTCATCTATATTAGGCCTATGTAAAAAATAAGCCAATTACCATGTAAACCCCATTACAGTAAAATTTTGACAAATTTATGGGTCACACAAACAGTTTCACAGATTGATTAAAAGTTTGTAACTTAAAAAAATCTGCTGGTGACGCATAGAGCAAAATTTTTTGTTGCCCTATTTCATAGTTTTGTTTTTCACTCTAGGAGTAAAGATTATTTATTCTGTTTATTTTTTTATTATTTTTTTAGATAAGGCTATTGTTTTATGAAAGTACCTGAAATCTGTATTTGTGTATATTTTGTAAATTATTTTCCTTGCATTTCATCTAATAGAGAAATGGTTGTTGTTTTTAATTAAGTACTAGCCATTGCTTTGTTATTTATTTTGCTGCTGTCCTATTGTAAATCTGTGCATATGTCTATTTAGGTAAACTGTACCATGTTTATACTGTAATAATTTATAATGTAAAGCGACTTGTTATTAAAGTCAATTCCAAAGATAATGTGTACTGGTATACCAACCATATTGTGCCCCATCTCCTATCAAGATTTTAGTTAAATTTTTTTGTTAAAAAAAAATATATATATATGTTGAGATTTTTTTTTTTTTGGGGGGGGATATATATATATAAAATTTGTATCTCAATAATTGAAAAAAAATCCTTTCTTGAACTCTTTTGAAACCCCATCCCGTAAAACTTCTAATTTCCATGGTTATCATGATTTGTTTACTTGTTTGTACATGATATTTTTAAATACTCGGAAGCTGCCTCTACTCCCAATACGCAAATTGACTTTTTATTGAATAAACGGTATCAGATAACTGACACATACTCTCTCCCAACAATATGAGAAGGTGTTAAAAGCTTCAAACATTATTGTCTTGATGGCTCAGTCGGATAGCTAACAGCTGAGCAGCACGAGTTTGAACCTACGCACGTCTGTGACTTTTAACAACGTACTGCGTTTACCGCTAAACGAAAAATTGAATTTTCTCCGCAACCACTTGACGTAGAGAAATAATTTAAAATACTGGGTTACTTAGTTTTTTGAGCTTAATTTAATTATGACAAGTAAAATCTATTTCAAGATAACAGCTAAAAATCCAAAAAATCAATTTTTAAAACATTTTTTACTGTATAACTTTTGAACGCGCATTTTCTCGGAGATGCGGGTGGTGTCATTTTATTCACCATTTTAAGCTTATTAAACCAAAAAATTTTAATCAAAATCGTTAAAGCCGTTTTTGAGAAATTTGGATTTTTCACGATTTTTTAGGGTTTTTGGGGTTAAAATACCCTTAAAACTCAAAAATTCAAAAAAATTAAAAAAAAGACCTGGAATTATTGTGAGTGTGGACCTACATACCAAATTTCACCAAAATCGGACCATTGGGGCATTCTCTAGCTCTGTTTACATACGGACACACACACACACACACAGACAGACATCACTCTGAAAACCACTTTTTTAGACTCAGGGGGCACCAAAATGGATAAATCCACAAACAACTCAAATTCGAAAATTTTGACGAAAACAATACTTTCTCCATATTTAGGGGGAGAATATATGGAATTATTATATATGGGAATTATTATAGTATAGGGGGAGAAAGTAAAAAAAACAACTTTTTGGTTCGAAGCTCATTGTTGGGGATGGTGAGTTTATGTTAATACTGAGTAAATTATTGCAAACAAATTCAAAATGAACAAAGTAAAATAAAAATATTCTAAAATATTTTTAAAGCCCAAAACCGATGAATTTATTTTTTTTAATTTTGAGGTCCCTGAAAGCTAAATACACCATTCGTATATATATAGGGTATATATTTTATAACCCTATAATATATAAGAGGCGCTGAATGCCAAAGTGACTTAAGCGACAAAATCGGCCAATTGTAGGTTATGATTGTTTTTAAATCTTTGAGGCATAAGGAATCGAACCAAAGTAGTCTAAACGACCGGAAAATTACGGGGATATTTTATTTTAAATGAAATTTAGTTTGGCAGCAATGTCAAACCACTTGTTGGCTCAGTGCCAAACTGACTTAAGTGCAGCACACCGTGTTGGGAGCCCATAAGGAGAGTGGCATGTGTGAGGTGCGTTGATTATTAGTGTGTTTATTGGTATAATATAACCAGAAGATGTTTAAAAGCAGGACAGTTAAAATTATTGAAAGTTGTTCTTCGGCTACAAAAGGAGATTTATCTGCAGGTAAGCCCCAGTTACAAAATAATCATAGTTTTTATGAGGTGTTAATTTTTTAAGGTTACGTGTAATGGTTTAGAAGATTGGTTATATATCGTACTTAGGTAATTTATATTATCAATAAAGATAAAAAAGTGAAAAGTAATAATCACATTTTACCTTGCAATACCAAATTATTGTCCATAAAGTATAGTTAAATTTGATTAAACGGCTTTAAAATGTAGCTATTAATGAGAGCTCTCAGGTACATTTTTCTCCTTTTATACTTTATATTTACGTTAATTAATGTTATTCAATTGCTCAAATGTATTGTGCCATATCTTTAGAATTTATGTTCATATAGTACAATGTTTTTAACAATGTAAAATAATAAAATATCGCCTAAATACATTTCGACGGAGGTTAGGCTACTTTGGCAATATAACTTTTGCCTACGGTGGCGCTTACGCTACAATTTGGTGGTTGGACTACTGTGGCACAGTTTAATCTCACATTATGTAAGCGAAGTATGGTTTTGTTTTCGTTAACATCAAGGTGTAAACTGTATCTTTTTAACTCTGAACAAAAATAAATAAATAATATCTACGCTATTTAAATAAATATAAAGTACTGTAGTTGGATGCAGCCTCAGTTGAGAGAAAGAGAACCATGTTTTTTGTCTGCTGTATTAGGAATCTAGCCCTAAAATTTAAGGAAAAGTAAATTATAAAATAATGGGTTTAATTTGTAATAAAATCGGCAAACTATGGTAAATCTTATTATAGGTCTAGTTTAAATTTCCCTCATGTAAAAAAATTATGTTTCTTTTTTAATTAAATTAATATTATTGTTTTTTTTTCAGATGTTACCGATAGCAAGACTGATGGCATATAAAAAAAAAAGAAAATGATTCAAGCGCTCCTTTGAATGTTTTTGAAAAGGCAACATACACGACTTCCTGTTTCATATTTTAAATGCATTTTCTTTGAAAAAATATAAGCTTTGAAACATAAACTTTCTATTAACACACTTATTCCCTTTTGTATTATGAATCTGTGAATTTTGTACCGAGCTTTGAATGTATTACTTGTCGCTTAGCTCCCTATAAGTACACAAATAAAATGTTCCTTTGAGTGCCACAATGACTTAAGTGCCACAAGTACTGTTTTTACGATTTAACGGCCATATATTGAAGTGAATTGTAAAGAAAATACTTTTTAGTCAATATAGACTCTATAATACTTTGAATTAATTGATTTTATATGAACTTATTCAAAAAATTTATTTTATAATCAAAATAAATCAAATTGTGCCAAAGTAACCTATGCACCTATAATTTATGATGCATGCAACATCAAACTGAAAAATGGGTAATGCCAAAGTAAGCCAAGCGCCGTTTTATTTCCAAAATATGCATTTTAAGGCTAAAACCATTAAAGAAATGGAATCAATATTGTTCCCTCTGTTGATATAACATAAATCATTATTACATAAACAAGCAATATGGGAACTGTGAAAGTATGGTAGTTCATGTTTTGCTTCAAACGCCATTTTCTCAGTTCCTACTTTTTGGTGGTTAAGCTACTTTGGAGTTCAGCGCCTCAAATACGCTGCCCATGGAGCTGGCCACACTTGGCGACACGTCGCTACAGTGTCTACCAGCTTTTCTATTGATTTGACCAATCATACAAATACTGCAGTCTTATGAAACTTGTTTGTTTTCAAGCTAGTATGCCCCTAAATATTTTCAGGAAGTAGTTACTGAGTTCACATAAGGCTACTTGCCGAGACGTTAGTAAAATTGTGTTTCGAAGACCTTAAAAGCCAATTGCATAAATCGCAAAAGCATTTATTTATAGGTGTTTGCATTACACAATTAACTACATTAAAAGTGTTTTACCAGCTCCTGGTATCAAGGTGTTACCGATCATCGAAGCCATGATCAGAGATTATGCCTAAGTTAAAATCCAATAAAGATAGTTAGAAATACGCTTAACTATTTATACCAATGAAATTATTGTTTCTTTAAACATTGATATTTATTTTGTAAGTTTTTAACAACTTTTTTCGGATTTTTGCTTATGTAGACCCTATAAAGCATAGATTATTTGTAAACTTCTAAATATCTAAAAACCAAATGACATTCCCCAACAATTTTATTGTGATGTGAAATTCTGGTAATCTCTACAGCATCTTTTCCCTTTTAAATAAAATAGTTGTTTACCCGGCGATAAGAACTTTAATGTGTAGGGTAAACTATGGCCTATTAAAACAAACTATTTAACAGTACTGTATGCATATAAGTTCTTCTGGTGGAATTGCAAGACGCTATTTAGCATCTTTTTTCTAAGCTCCATCCTGGACTTACGATAAGATCTCGTTGAATGACGATGAACCCATACAAAATAAGATAATAATTTGTCCTCATCATTCCTGAGACAGCTCATTATTGTGAGAAATTGTTCATGCTGTAGTCTCAACTAATGGGATGAATTCCAAACCTGTTTTTCATATTATTTTTTTTAACACACGCAAATGACGAGCAAGAGCAGATGGTCATTGTCCGAACTCATTAAAGCCATTTTGACAACCGCGAAAAAACAATATAAAACAGGCGTATGTCGCGTAAATGTGGCCACCACCCGCGACCTGGTCGCGGCGGAGGAAAGTCGCAGTGTTCGTGTCGCTGCGACTAAGTCGCCGCATGTGTGGCCGTAGCCTTAAATTTCAAATGTTCATAACTGTAACATCTGTTCTTTCTGATTTGCTAGCATTTGTTATCAGCTGCTGACTAATGTATCAATCAAATTAAGTTATCCTTCTCCCATAAGATTAACATTGAAACTTTGAAAGCCTGTAGGGCGGAGCCCTGAGGGTCGATCTGAATAAAATGGGATTCTGCTCATATACAGAGACACTCTACCTTTCTGTTTCTAATGGTATGAGCGGATTTTTCCTACGTTGCGCTGCGCACAAGCTGAGAAAAAAAATGAGGAAAAGAAACATGCTTTCCTATTAATATATAGAAATACATAAACTAAACAATCTAATGCATAATGACGGAACGGTAAGTATTTTAAGTTTCCTGTCTAAAGAATATAACCTCCTTGGTTAACATTTATTTAAACCTTGTTTCCTCGGTGGCGAGGGCGACAACCATGCACGGTTTGCCGGTTGCAGAAATTAACACCAACGCCATTGCTCTTTTGAAATGTAGTTCACCCATTGGATACTATTAGACCATGAGCCGCCAATATAACCCCCCCCCCCCCCCCGGTGGGAATTTATGACTTATACTTTTTTTGTTGGTATTACCTACCTGATTAAGAATTCAGTTGTTTGCTTTTTTAAAATTACAGCATATTCCAGAAAACCAAGAAAAGACGGTCCACGAGGAGTCAGACAAATTTTTTAAACAGCAGCATAGGTCGAGTTTGGTATCATTTAAACTAAAGGTCTCACATAGCAGAGTGCAATGCCGCAAACTAGATTTCAAATGGATGACCGAAACGGAAATGGCAGGCAAACAAAGTTTCCATTAAAATATACGGGTAAAACTTTAAAAACCATAGCTTTCTTTATACCCAACCTTTTCAAGTCTGATTTGCGGCATTTTACTCTGCTAATTGAGACCTATTTGATACCAAACTTGACCTATGCTGCTAGGTATTTAAGAATTTTGTCTGACTCCTTGTGGACCATTTCCCTTAGCTAAAAGTGAGATATTGGAGCTAAAGGTAAAAAAGTGAAAATAGCTTAACAGAGTAGACATTTATAGCCATTATTGATATACCAAGTCTTTTAACTTTATCTATAATGGTAAACAATATATTTCACCGTTCCAGGCCTTTTCAACCACACCGTTATTTATAAAATATGTAATTTCACTTTTTCACCATAAATATAAAAAAAAATCATAATTATTTGAAATTCTATAAGAGTAGAGAGCTCCAGAATGACCCATTAATTGATAAAATGGCCAAGTGAAACTGTTAGGTTTTACAGTCAAAAGATTTTTGAAACTGAATTATTTTAATGATGATCGTAGATTTAATATTTTTCATAGTTTTTTCCGTATATTTTGGGATATACTGTAATTTTTAAGTGGCAAACAACTAAAACCATAAAGAACATGTCAATACAAACACAAAAATGTATAGGTCGAAAATTCCCAGGGGGGAGGGGGGTTCACATCCATGGTGAAAGGACTACACATGAGTAGTCCTTTACATCATGGTTCACATCAGCCTCTGCTCTATATATAGTATCCCAAGTCAATGGTTCACCTGTGGAACAATGGTGGAACTACAGCAACAGCAAGGCCATCTCTAGTACAGTCATCTTGATTCGGCCAATGACTTTATGTAGAAAATTATACAGCTTGAGTTGTCCTTCCGAAAAACTATATGTGTTGAGTAAAAAGTTTATTTCCATATATGTCACGAAGTTTTGAAAAAAGAGAAATTGAAAGTACCGTAGCAGAGAAATTCATTCATATTCACAAATTTTCACTAAAGGCTTGTCTTGTCTGTATTTTTCATTACTAACTAAGAACTAAGAGAACTGCGAGGAATTTTCTTATTTGTGTGGATTTAGGTTGGTTATAGTCATAGATATATACTAATCTATGGTTATAGTGCGCCACATTGCATCTTTTGTTAATTTTTTTCCTAAATAAATTTTATGGCGGCGAATTGGTTGGTTGAGTTGAGGGTTGTGGTTCTTTCTTCTCTTCTTCCTGTTCTAGAGAGGATCGGTGTTTTGTATTAGCGGGACCGTAAATAATTTATATTTTACAAAATTTTTAACCCCAGCTACTAATTAATATTCAATACAAAGGTAAGGTTGTTAATTTTGGCACTCATGTTATGTTAAGGATAAACAGTGCGAGATAAGGCCTTAGTTCAAAATTTTTAGTCATCAAAAGATGACGATCCCCTTATCCCTCACCTAAGTTATCTACTGTAGGCCTACGGCCTAGTGGTAGATTATGGTAGACATACCGTAAGACGTTTACTGATCTTTAAACACATTAATGCTCGTCAACAATAAAAAAAAAAACAATACAGGAATTTAAAAAAAATAAGGTCATTCAGTATTTGCAAGACTAAGGCCTAGCCTACATGCAATCAAATTTCATAATCTTATCACATGCCTGTAGTAGGCCTGGCAAAACTTCGTTATCCGACTCCTCCGTTATTATTGATGTAAAAATTGTGATATTGCGATAGTAATACTATTCTATCGATGATAAAATTACACGATACGATACGATTACGATTTTATCATCCGATTAAGTTTTGTTCTAATATATCGGTTATTAAACATACCTTATGACAGTAAACAAATAACTGAAAATTTATCTAAAACAAGCAAAAAATTTTAGATAAATTTATCTAAAACAAGCAAAAAATTTTAGATAGGCTATTGTAACCTGTAACTAAGGTAAAACACCCAAATACCGACACCTTAAGGAGTATTGCAATGTATTATTTTGTGTATCAAAACTAACCTATGCCAAATCTAATATATTGTGTCATATTTTGTTTTGCCAATGGTTAAAATACATATTAGGCCTAATACACATTTTCAGGTGATAAAATAATTGTAAATACAGCTGTTGTCTTATTTTCATCCCTGATGCCTTTCACGTACTTCAGTTATAATACCGACATAGGTCTATTAAATACCGACTTTCCCATACCAAATACCGACTTATCATAAACTTACTCACAAATAAGATCCTTGGCTTACCAAAACGCACTTCACTAGAGTACTAAGTTAAGCCAAATACTTTCTGTTGAGTTTAATGAGATTGGGGTATGACTAACCTATGATTTTGTACTAATTATCCTTATCCTATCCAAGGAGCTTTCACGGCACTTGGGGGTCAGTGAAAGTAGTGCATGGAGGAAGTAAAATGAGGTCAAACCATTGATTTTGTACTTAAGACTTGACAAGACTTTTTTACTTTTGAAGGGACTTACGAAAGGAATACTTATAAATAATAAGATGATGATATTCAATATAATTAGAGAATTTATTATAAAATTAATACCCACATTTAACATAGTATAAAAGTATAAAATTTGCTAACTTGAAATGGTAACAACTCATTAAGTTAACTATATAACAATAAACAAACATCATACAACAAACCAAGCATCAAACTTTCAAACAAACATAAAACATAAAAAGAACAAACATCAAACATTAAAACAAACATCAGACATGAAACCAAACACTCTCCATGGCTTCGGGGGTGTAACTTATCCCCTCCGGCGCTTCTTTGGCGGCGGTTTTGGGGATGGCGTCGGCATCCTGTAAACAAAGATTACGTCGTAACATTTCAGTACGCATGGAAGTTAGAATATAATTCAAGACATCAACATATATAACTTAATGCCTAACATAGAGCCTAACAACATAGAGCCTAAACATAGAGCCTAAGTGAATACAAAGATGTTTGCGTGTTGGCAGAAATAATTTTTAGTAGGGCTGAGAAATTTTCGTGAAACAAGTCGGTGACTTCGTCAACTTAAAACCGTACTTGCAACTGTAGAAATGTTACACAAGTAACTTAGTATTAAACCCACAAGGGAACAAATCCTTGAACGCTCGGGGCTGAGGGTCTCGAAACATTTCTAGGAATTTGAGGAAGGGCACAATGGAATGCGCCCGGGGTCTGCTATGCCGGCTTACCTGAGGGCATTGCCCTGGTCCCGGCATAGCGAACCCCTGCACGCATACCATCGCGCCCTTCCCCAAATTTCAAGGGTACATTGCACTGGTCTCTGCATAGCGGACCCCCGTGCGAGCATACCATCGCATCGCGCCCTTCCTCAAATTCCTAGAGTGCATTGCCCTGATCCCACCAGGCAGACCCCTGTGCACATAACTTATCCTTTTATTAAAACCTTTTTAAATAAAGGAAGAACTGTTAAGTTGATAGATTCTTAACAACTAATTGTATTCCTTACCAGTAATTATATTCTTAATTAATTTTACTAAAATATATTATAATTAAATGTAAGTCTAAACTTTTATTATCAATGTTAGGGCCTATTGTAATGAGGAAACTACCGACAATCCCGGTTTGTCGGGTATTATATTACGATATAAAATACTAACAGCTTAGTCGGTTTTTAGATTTAGTTAAATTATGAAAACAGAATGAAAAATTACTCATAAACATACGTTTAGTACATAAATATACCATTCAAAACCCTATTGAAGTTTCGCGAACGTCAATTAAACACCGACAACGTACCGACAACCCTGTTTTGTCGGTATTTCATGAATAGGATATTAAATACCAACACCATAGTCGGTTTTTAAATTTAGTTTAACGATGATAACTCAAGGTGAACGAACGCAATAGCATGCTTTTACGGCAAAAATTAACGATTTTGGACCCAATTGAAATATTTAGTCCGCCGGTTAAATGCCGACAGACAGAGTCGGTATTTAAAAAATGACGCTATATTTCTTTTAAATACCGACAAGCCTTTTCTAGTAAAAACTAGCTTGAAAAATACTTAAAAGTGTGTTAAATTAGATAATAAATACATATAAATTTCATTAAAACGTGCAAACAAGAACTACTTTTATTAAAGGATTATATAAAATCTTATGAAACTCACCTTGTTCCTTCAGAAAGGCTTAGAGTGTAAGCAATGAATAGCAGACGTCTACTCCCGCCGATTCCACAGCCTCCACTGATGAACAAGGAGCATCCAACTAACTTGTATGGCATAGAGGACGAAGGGAAAGAAACACAGAGTATATTTTCATTTGCCAATGGCACTTTATTTACACAGAGCTCTTATTATTCTAAGTTAAAATGAAAAGTGTCGGTATTTGGGTAGATGTCGGTATTTGGGTGGTTTACCTTAAGTTAGGCCTAACATTTTCAAAGAACAACACAAAATTGAAATCAACTACCCAAGTTTATTTTGTAGGTGTAGCCTATCTTTAATAATTGTGAGAAGAAGCAGACTTCGTTGGGACCTAAAATGGCGTCACACAAATGCTGACAAATACGAATCTGAAAGGTATTTTTTTACTATTGTATTGAGGGAATATTTGTTTTAAGTGTTCCCAAACACCATTGATTTTATTGTTATAAACATCGCTATCATAAATGTGATGGAGGTTTACAGTTAGATTGTTAAGGTTAAATTATTATGATTCATTTGTGCCAATGATAGTATTGTCGACTAATAATAGTATTATGTATATCTTAACTCAAACGACTACAACCATCGAGTAAATGCAATATCAAAATTTGTGCATTGGTAATAACGGTGGAGTCGGATAACGAAGTTTCGCCTTAGGCCTCTAGGTAGTAAGTTAGCCAGTTCTAGACAAAAATACAGGCCGTTGCACGAGACGTGAGACAGTCCGCGCATGGGGGAGGGGAACAAGAGGGCTGGGAGGGGTATGGAGTAGGAGTGGGAGGGGCAGCCAACTGTGTACTAGCCTGGCTGCGCATATTCGCCAAATTGTCCTAGATTTGATTTCCGTAACATATAACCATGTTAAACCATATTAAACATGTTAGAAAAACCACAAAGTAATAATACAATATTGCTGAACCATAATTAAGAATAACGATAAACAGTTATTGATATTCAATTGATTCAAATTCAATGTTTCACTGACTATTATTGAGTCAATGTTTTTAGGATGTTTTTAGCGAACGGCAACTGGCAAGAGCTAACAGCTGACTGACGGTGCTGCACTCTAGCGGCGAGTGGGCGCGCATGCGCAATTGCCTCTTTTGCTCCCGCGCATCTGGTACACTGTCTCACGTCTCATGCAACCACCTGTAATTATGTGGTTGGGTTTAACATCTTAGATACTTAGATACTTTATTTGAAACACCGACGCACTCTGTGGTGCGTATTTTAAGGTGAGTATGACTGAAGGGGTGAGTGTGATGATTGTAATGGATCAGATGAGGTGTAGCTTTGTTACTGACAAATATCAGCTGTTTCATTTTATTTCATTTTATTTTCAACACGTTGAGTGCGGACTACAGCTATTGATGTAGTGCGGTGCGAGCCCTCCTAGCGGCCTACAGCTATTGATGTAGTTGCGCCACTCCCACTTTATTTGTTCATTATGAGCTCAGCCATTGTCCGGGATCGTTTTATCCCTTTGCCGCCTGTCGTGCCAGTACACAGGTCCATTTTGGCGCGTATAGTTTTCCGTTCTAGGGTTTCTGTCCAGGACGGTACCGTGGTAACTTCATACTTTTGTCTAGTGTGTATAGTTGTTTTTATTTTTCATTTATTTTTCTATTCTACTATTTTTTGTACTTGTTGTGTCAATAAACAAGTTTGTGGATCGTTAGAAACAGTTGTGGTAGTTAACGGACTACTTTATACTCGCGGTGACTTACGCGACCGGCACCACCGGCGGACTACATCAATAGATGTACCAGAAATGATGTCATCAATAATGACAAAATTGGAGTCCTGGCGATCCTCAGATAATATTTTTATGCATTCCTCTCATTTACTCGGTGTATACCTAATCAGTTATTTTATTTTAGCCACTCAAAAACGCATTGCGGGTACTCACGCGACCGGCGCCACAGGCGGACTACATCAATTGATGTACCGGAAGTGACGTCACAAATAATAACCAAAATGGAGGCCTGGCGATCTTATGATTACATTTTGGATATATTCATATAGTTTACTTGATGAATAATTAATTATTATATTTCAGCCACTGGCGTATGCAATATTAATCATAAACCGCACTCAACGTGTTAATAACCCTAAGCTTCTTATGCCCAGATGGGATTTTTAAGAGCATGGACCTCACCCAATGCAAATTTTATTTGCCATATTTATATCAGCTAGGAATACTAATGTTGTAGGTACCGTAACTTATCCCTTTAGAGCATGTGGGGAAAATTTTCTCCACACCCATTTTTAAAACAATGGGCAATATGTAAAGAGCTTCCCGCCCTCGTATTCCTTTAAGTTGACTCATTGGCGAAACTTTGTTATCCGTCTCCACCGTTATTATTGATGTGGAAATTTCGATATTGCGATTTCAGAAATTGAGCGATGAAAACAATCGAATCAACAACGCTACTGAGAAAATATATGTATCATAATAATAATCTAACCTAACAGTGTAACCGTAAACCTCCGTCAGTGATGACAGCGATGTTTAATTGACAGCGATGTTTATAACAACAAAGTCAATGGTGTTTGGAAACATTTAAAATGTATACCTTAAATATTCCCTCAATACAATAGCAAAAAATAAAAATACCTTTCTGATTTGTATTTGGCAGCATTTGTGTGACACCATTTTAAATCTAACGAAGTCTGCTTCTTCTCACAATTTGAATTTAGATACAGCTACACAACAAACTTGGTTAGTTTATTTTGTATTGTTCTTTGTTACAGGTTACATTAGCTACTATTTTTACTTTTTCTGTTGTTGTTATTTTCAGTTACTTGTTTGAATATGTACGGTATTTGTTTTATTGTCAAAAGTTTTATTTCATTACATTAGAACGAGAAACTAAATCAGGTGATAAAATTGTAATCGTATCGTGTAATTGTATCATCGATATAATAGCAATATTATCGCAATATCAAAATTTCCACATCGATAATAACGGTGGAGACGGATAACAAAGTTTCACCGACTCATTCAATACCTGACCTTGTGAGGTTTTGGAAAACACATTAACAATATATCATTGGTGGTGGAGGAAAGCAGCACCATTACATTTTGTTTGAGACTTTTTACCCCGTGTGCGCTCTCGCGTTAACACTTTTTGTGAATCACTGTTATTGTTATCTTTTGTGGGGTACAGTTTGATATAGCGCTTACACTAGGTACTATCGAATGATAGCTATAGATTGATTCAAGTTACCGATTGAATAGGATCAAAAGTCACTGTCAAATTGAAAACTTGCTTGACAAAATTTATCCTAATATAACTAACATAGGCCTAACCTAAACTAATCTCCATTAACATGAAGAACCATACTATGCCCGGAAAAATTAACCCTCCAAGTGTTAAAAGTCAATTTTCAACCCAGGTGTTTGACCCTTGAACGTTAGTCGATTTTTCGACTGTTAGAAAATGTGACGTAACTTTATGGTAAATGCCATTAACGCTACCTCTGTTATCAGGAGATTCTGGGCTACCTGAAAAAGCCCATTTCAAATTTTAGAACGCGATTGGTTAATAGTGAATTCCCTTATAGGGTCCATTGTCAATTATGAATTATCAAAAGTCCATTGTCAATTAGTCACTGACTCGTTAAAAAATAGACCATTCCCCGTTCAATACTTGTCATCTCTCCCTTTTCCACATTCCAAATATGACTTATTTAGTCATCGGACTTTACGCTCTGTTGACAAACAGTGTTTTGAAGACCAGGATCGCAGAGTTCAATTTTTTAGTTTTAAGAACTGTTGGTGCTGATTTATTATTATTTCTTGAATGTTGACCTTATGAATTTACTGCCCCTGTTTTAATTTGTGTTTATATAGTGTGCTGTATACACCAGCTGATAGCAGATCAATATTAACAATGTCTAATTGCTAGTTTATGCTTTGTTTTAGTTTTAAACTCCATAAGACCAATGTTAAATTTTTCTTGAATGTAACTTCAATTTACGATTATAATGAAATAGGAATTTTCCTAGCACTTATACCTACATACATGTTATTTTTATCCCGTTAGAGCCGTTTTTGAGATCAGTGAGCATACAAATATACCTTACTCATATTAGAGTGTAGAATAGATTACCCACATGAAAATAACATTTTATTAAATTGTAATTATGCATACTGTTTAAGAAATGGTATTATATTTTGTTGCATTAAATTTAATGATTGGCATAACTTTTTTTGAAATATTAGAAATAACTTTGTTGTGTTGGAAAGTTTTGAAAAAATAATGAATTTCGAAGATGAACTGATGTTTCAGAATTTAATTATTATTTATTTAAAATCTTAGCTTCTGGGAGGTCATCATCAACCAGAGAGGTGTTTGTTTTCTGAAAACAAAATCAAAATATTTTTGTGTTCCTCAAAAGAAACAAAATCAAATCATTAACGTGCTACAGCTGCGCATGTTATTATTACTTCATAGAATTATCACAATAGATCAAGCAGATGTCAAATTACTGTTAATGGGTGAAAATTATTGACAATAATTCATTAATTAGTAAGTTAGTGTCACTTTAATTTTCTGGAATCAGGTAATTTATTGTTTAGTCAATTTTATAGCTGATTTATGTGGCTATATATAACCTTATATTGAATAAAAGAGGGAATCATATAATTTTAACAATCAATTGTGTTATACGTGCATTATTATAGGCTATCGGTACAAGAATTGTGAAAGAAAAATAGGTACCGTTAATAGGCATAAAACATAATCACTGCTCAGGAGCAGCCAGCGCTTAAGCTGTAAGACTAAAGACAAGCTTTTTTTCTTTCTTAGCAGTCCTCTAAGTCTGTATTATACAGGATGTCTTTAAAGTCTGTCACCAACAAACTTCATAAAATGGCTTACTGGGTCAAAATAAGCAAAAAAGTCAAATGAAGGTATGTGATAATATCCATATCCCCGCCTTTTTTTAAAACTTAACATTTTTTATTTCTGTGATGGATTGTTGCAGGGATTTAATATTTTGCATGGACCTTTATTATTAATTTTCATTTCCAGGGTAAAAAATTTATTTTTCCCGATGCATGTTTTTCAAAATGGCGGCCATTTTAAATGTTTCAACTCAAATATCTTAAAACCGGTAAGTTTTATCAAAACTTTATAAGACACAAAAAGTTGACACACTTTATTTTCTAACCAAGGATACAAAGTGTGTAAGAATCTGACATTGAATATTGGTGTTATTGTGATTTTTTTATTAAAATTTACTTAATTTGAATTAATTATAATGCAAAATCAACAATTCCCTGTTGAAAAATCACAATAACTCCATTACTATTGTTGTCAGCTCATTACAAACGTGGTTAGATAGTTAAAGTCTTCAACTTTTTTATGTTTTGTAGAATTTTTTTTTAATTTACTGGTTTTAAGATATTTGAATTAAAAAATTTAAAACGGCCGCCATTTTAAAATACAAAAAAATCATTTTTATTGTGGGGGTGGAAATTGATGCTCTAAAGTTCCTTGCCAAAATTAAAGTTTCTACAATACTCCGCACTGAAATAAAAATTAATAAGTGTAAAAAACAAATTGGCCGATCTTTGGATAAATATGCATAATATTACTAAATATGCATATCCTGCATATGCAGGTTGCTAACTTGACCACACAAAGATTTAGTCCTCAAGCCATTCATTGGAGGACATACCTTCATATGACCTTTTTTGCTTATTTGACCCAATTAGCCATATTATGAAGTTTTTGACAGACTTTAAAGACACCCTGTATTTATATTTAATAATTTTTACAGGATTATCAGTTATTAACTGAAAATACTTTGTAAATACTGAAAATACTTGTAAATTTACCACAGTCTTTTAAGTGGAACCGATATACCGTAGTATTTGAGACCCCATTGACTTTTTGTCTAATTGAGTGGATTATGTCACTTTTATACTGAGAAGCACTTTAACGTTAATTTGCTCAAGTACCAATTGCCTTATGTTAGGTCTATATCCTCCATTTAATTTATTATTCAGTAGGTCTGCTGATTACTTAGCTAATATTAATAGTTGTAAATTTTTTATCATGTTATCACTAAAAGCTTAGAACTAGTAAAGATGAAAGATGTAGTATTTTGTTAATAATGTTTTTATAATAGTAAACTCTACAAATATAAAACATATTTTTATCAAGACCATCTTTATATTGGATGTACTGTATAATATATATTGATTTTGTAAGAATTTCCATTTAGCTTAGTAGAACTATTTACTAGCCTAGGTGATTTCAAATTATTGTTAGGCTTTAGAATATGACTTCTATCGGAGATAGTTTTTATGCAGTAATAAAATTGGTTACGATGTGTTTATTTTATCTCCTGAATGAAAGTAAAGTTGTAGGATGTCAGGACAAACTCCTTTCAAGAGAGTTGTGTATAAATTTTATTTTTAATATTAACTAAACATTTTTCAGGTTTCATCTTTGGACGTGTCTTTAAATTTATTTTCAAAGTTTTGGATGTACAATGTCTACCAAGGGTGAGTATCAAAAGTAGAGTGGTTGTGTGCTAAGAGTTTTATGTTACAATATTCTCAAAAAAAAGAAAAAAGAAAAAAGGTCCTAAATAACATCAATATAACAGCTTTTATTTTTATAATATTATTTGTTATGTTATTTTTGTAATATTATTTGTAAGATTGCAGTTTTATAATATTTTTTGTAACAGTTGCTTTTAAATCAGTTAACTTTTGACCTGTTACTTTTTAACAAGGCTTAGGGTTGCCTTAAAAATATACTGCTGACTAGGAGCCACTGAAAGACATTGGACTCGTTCACGATCATCCACCGCAACCGGGATTTAGATTTTTTTTCCTATCACGTGACAAATCCCAATGGTCACTGACTTGATAAATATTGGTGGATCTTAGTGACGTCATTTTGCTGTTGTCTTATGAATCCACCGGGATTTTGAAGGTTGATGTTCACGGGCATCTGTTACTTACTGCAAAAAAAAACACTCAATTCCGTTCCACCACGGAGGAACGCAGGGTTTAACACGTTCGCGGCGGCGAGGTTTTTGCTCAAACCTCCTCGCCATCCTAGAAGTAATAATTTTGTCACCCCGCCGTAGCAGCAGCACTGCCCTTTGAAAACCCACGTGGTCCCTAAATACATTATACTATTGAGCAGTGCTGTGAAAAGTATCAGATTTCTAGCTCAGATCCTGGCTTAAAAATATATCACGTTGTAAAGCATTGCAGCTTGGGAGCGATCACACCCATCAGGATGGCATTAGGGTTCCGCGTGGGAGCGATCGCTCCCATGCCGCCCCGAACGTGTTAAGCTGGGGAAAATTTTCTTGGAGCAAAATGCTACAAGCTCTTGGATACTTGTAGCAAAATGAAAAAGGTTGTAGCTTTTTTATCGCGAGTAGTACAATTCGTCACCACGTACCAATACTGCCACCATAAAAATATTTTTGTTCAGGCTGTTGTTTTTTACCTAAAGTAAAAGCACTAAAAAGTTCAAAATAACTTTTTATTTAATTTTTAAGACGTTAAAATAGGTTAATATATAATTACAGATTTACATAAATACTTAACCTATACATAAACTCTAAATTGTCTCCGGATTCAAAAATCAACATATGAACATGGCTAGGTAGGTGTAGGCCTATTCAACAATATATAGCCTAATCTAAAATTCTTTTTTTTAAAGCATTTTGCAAAATCAGCTTCAAAGTTAAAATACTTTCTCTCTGAACCTTCAGTGGCAGTCATAAGTAAATCATTTTAAATGTTTACACCACATGAGCGTTTTTTACACTAATCTACTATTTAATATTAGCTTATTTCCATACTGCTTGAATTTATAATTATATTTTCAATATAAGAGCTACGGCGGGAAAACACGCTGCGTGTGACATTTTGTGCTGCTTATATTTCTCACGTATTTTCATGCTGCCTCTGTGCGTGAAAAAAAAACACTCGTCTGGCCGTACCCTTAGTTTTAGGCTATGGCAACACTGTAGTTTTTTTCAAGCACGAACACAATGAAGATACACGTGAAATATGAGCAGCATTAAATGTAATGGGTTATGTCACAAGAAGTGTGTTTTCACGCCGTAGCTATTATTATTAGAATTGAATTATAAATTCAAGCAGCGTGAAAATAAACTAGTATTTACATGAAAAAAAAAAAAACGCTCTTGTGGTCGTACACTTAGAGGTTAATATTAACGACAACTCAGAGGTAACGCACAAATAAGTATTGTCGTCTGTTAGTGAGAGTCATCGGTCATGACTCTAGTTTGGATCCAGTTACCATACTTGGCTGGTTTCCCTGATGTCTGAAAAGAGGAAACTGCAATAGCGCTCTTGGGTCTAGTTTCACAACTATGGTAATTTTCTGTAAATTTACTTTAAATGATTGTATGGTTTGGCGTTAAAATGATGCATAAGAATAGTTTTAATTTCAAATTAACATCTTCAATTCATCTTACATTTTCCCATTTATTAAAGAATGGTACTGCAAATTTAATTTTTTAATTGACGGGTGGAACTATGGTTCTCTGGTAGATATCGAAAAATTAATAAAAAAAACAATGTTTGCAAGTACGCAGGTCTGCTGCGACGGGGTATTTTAAATTTATCTTATCGTTTAACATCCTTTATTTTGTTTGGTAACTTATTATAACTTATTGAGGCAGTTTTTCGATGACAAATAATCTATGAACACAAGAATTTTTTTTTTTTAAATATACATTGAGGGCAATGTCAAAATGTGAAAATCTTTAAACAAGCCTATACAAGAAAATGTTCTTGGAGTTGAATTTGTCACAATCCTCAAGTACTTTCTCTGGATTTCAAAAATGGACATCAGACCAGAACTTCCACTCGAAAGTTCAATTCCATTTACTGCATTATAGATACAAACAAAGCATGATAGAAAATTTATCTTTTTTTTTAATCAGTGGACATTTTTCAGAAAATACATTTAAAAACTAAGTGGATTTATTTATTTTTTGTAAAAATATACTTTTTAATTTAATTTGTTATCAACCTCAAGACCATAATGGCGATGACAATGATGGTGTCGATCCATCTTCAGTAGTCATTTTGAAACCTAGATGCTGTTTCTGTTTAGTAATTACTGTACATTTATTTTTCCCTGCATTTTGGGTCGCCATCGTAATTATTTCCCACACCGAACATGTTAACTAATTTTCATTTTCTTCCTTATTAAGATAAACACAAGGGAATTTTCCTCTTAATGGAATATTGCTAAAATACCCCCGTCGCAGTAGAACTGCGTACGCAGCGAATTTCCAACAGGATTAAAATTGTTTTAAATTCCCCCATAAACACTATGGGCACAAGGTTGTAGGTTTGCTGCCTTTGGGGTATTGCAAAGTAGATATAGGAAAATCCATTCCCAGTGCATGTAACTAAATTGCATCAAACTCTTAAATTTTTCATTTTTCCCATAAACCCCAAAGGGGTCTTGGGGTTGAGTAGATAGGTTTGCCGCTACATGGGTGATGTAAGTAAATATAAGTTAAACCCTACCTAGTGAATGTACATACCAAATTTGATCAATATTAGTTATGTCAATAAATAAGTGAGATACGAGTTTTGTTAATTCCCCTTAAGAATAACATAGAAAACATATTTTTGGATTTTCTCCGTAACCTGTTAAGCCATGTTAAAAATTCAAAATACTAAATTGTTTGTTTTTTAAGTTCTTTTAAATGGTTTTAGTTATAATTGTTGAATTTTGAAAAATAATGTCCAAAAATGCCAAATATTCCCTGTAGGTAAATTCGCTAAAAATGAAAAACTTATGCCGACCTTAAAACATGCTAGAGCTCAATTATTCTGTAAGTAACATCACTACTGCTATGTTTTAGCAGCAACCAAAAAACCAGTGGAGCCAGAGCCGGTGGAGGAGGAATTTTCAGTCGAGAAAGTTTTAGATGTGAGGGTGAGGAACGGCAAGACTGAATACTTCCTCAAGTGGAAGGGCTACTCTGAGTAAGTTAGCATTTTTGTTTGTTAGCTGTCTAAGTTAATATAATCATTTACATACACAGGGTGTCTACTGATACTGGAATTACTGGAAATACTGGAATTATACTGGAATTTCAGAATAGATACTGGAATAATTTAATTTTATTTATAACCGGAAATTGTTATTTTTAAAATGCATACAAAATAGATTTTGTCATTTGATCATACATTCCGTTATAAAAATATTTCATGGTTATCAAGTTTGTTTGCAAACCTAAATCAGAAAAAATATAGTTCTGTTAAAAAAATTAATTTTGCAAAAGAAATGTAAACATTTGTGTAAAGATTGAGCTTAGAAAATGTTAGATTTTGTACTAAACTTTTGTTTTCTTTCTTAAATTTTATTCATGATGTGGTTATTTATTTTACTATTAGTATCATTCTATTTCATGAATTTTTTGCATTTAACTACATATATGTAGGGCCTACATATATATTTTTTATTATTAAAATAAAGTGGGCGGGAGGGCTATATATGGGAAGTTTAAATAATCCAATAAAAAATTAATGTTAAAAAGTGTTATCATTGGAAAGTAAGTACTTATTAATCACAATCATAAGCATCTATATATTAATAGGCAATCAATCATGTGTATTTTCCTCCTTTTTTCTAAGCTTGTATGTATCTTAAGAGAAATCCGCGCATACTTTTAGAAAGGTTCATCCTGTAGATGAACAGAATACCATTATAATTAACATCAGCGCCCAGGGGTACACCCTACAGGCTTTCAAAGTTTCAATGTTAATCTTATGGAGGCAGGGTAATTTATTAAATAAATTAGAGTCCAAATCAGGTGAAATTTTCAGTCAGTGGCTATCTCTTAGTACAATGTATAAAATTTCATTATTGTTACTCCATATTTAGATGAATAGTTCGCGAGTGATACTGGAATTTTTTTGAAAAAATATACTGGAATTCCAAAATTAGATATCAGTAGACACCCTGATACAGTATAGTCTGCTAATTTAAACTAATTTGAATCAGACCTTGTTCGACTTAACGAGATTTTTGGAATAGGCGGAATTTATGAATACAGCACCAATATTACTCCCTCTGCAATTATTGCGTATGATATCAACACTTGATTACTGTATAGTAGGAAATAAGTTGCTAGTTATTAAAATGGTAGAAAATACCGATTAAACTTTGTAATGAAACTTGTTAACGACAATCAAACCATAGAAAATTCATCACAGTAACGACAGAATAGTACCTATATAATGACTGTAAATTCCATACAATATCAGCGGTCATTATTTCATACATTTTAAAGTGAAGCAATAAAGTGTTATCCTTACCTAATGTGTTCAAAATATTGGGTTCTATTAATGAGAATCTGCTGTATTTTATGAAAGTAGAATTTTGAAGCATAGTTTTTTATTTTGCAGATCAGTGATAAAAGATGAATTAATTTCTTGTCATCAAAGTTTTAAAGTACAAAACTATGTAGAACATAAATGATATTAAAACTACTTTTGAATTAATTATGTATGGAAAAAACGTTGATGAATTGTAATAAAGTGAGCCATTTAATTTTTAAATTTAAACGAGTCGTTGCCAGTCGATACTCTACGAATACAGCTCCAGTCTGAGCGCTAGACAGATGGTGTGAAACTTGTATAAATTAAAATAAAATACAATCACATGATTAAATAAACTAATTGTCGCTCCCTTATTCTCTGAATGAAAACTACATGTTAATAAACATCATCCCATTTCGTCAGTCATCGTTGTATTTGAATTTGAAAGCAAACATAAAAACTAAATGTAAATTAAAATGATAGAAGGGAGACAGGTTATTTATATGAAGACAGCTGTTTGGTTACATAAAATGAGTCATATGTTAGGTAAACTTACTAAATTTTGTCTAATATTTAAAATACATGGATACTTTAAAGTTCAATGGGGCAAAGCACATTGAACTGAGGGTTACAAAAATTATTTTTATGACGTCTAAAGAGAATTCGATTTAATTTGACACCTCAATCATGAAAATCGATTCATAAATAAAAAGAGTTTTGCTGCTCACAAGAAATTCCTTACGGAATTAGTGAGATAGATTAAAAATTTACATTTTCTCTTTTGATCTTAAAGTATACTTCGTTAATATCCCAGGACCAAACTATTATCTTTTTAAATTGCCACTTTTTTTTAACAATTAGATTTTAATAACACCATAATTTCATGGTGGAACGGTTTCCCGTTAGATTTCTCACCGACCTCACTTTATGTAGGCCTATTTATTGGGAGTCCTGGGATGATCTTAATAGTTTTGTCTATTTGAAATCTATATCAGGTGGATATATTATATTTTCTTCTAAGAAGGCAACCTGTTTTTTACAATACTAAATGAGAACTTTTCTAGAAAATCAATTAAAAAATATTCTAAGGATTTTCAGCTTTTATTTAATTTTTTACCTTCCCACTGGTTAAAATGTTTTAGAAAATTGCTTCACCAAATTTGAAGGACATTGATACAGTAGAACCTCGATAGTTCGACACTTTGTGGACTTAGAGAGTGTCGAACTATTGAAATGTCGAAGTATAGGGAGTATATAGGAAATTTTAACACTGGGAGTATAAAAATCATAATTTGAATTTAAGAAACACTAAATTTTAGCGAAGCCATAACCTAATTGAACTGTAACATAAACAACATTCAAATCATTCGCCAATTTGTTTACATTTTCACCTTTGTTAGGCTCCAACATGGGCACTATCAGGCATTATTATCATGTTAAGTTGTCACGGACCATGTCGAACTATCAGGAGTGTCGAACTATCGAGAGTTGAACTATCGAGGTTCTACTGTACCTTAATACCTTACCTTAATACCTTTATTGAAATGGCAACCTAACTCAATAGGTACCCTAGTTTAAAGCCAAGTATGAATGAGGGATGAGTGAAGGATGATTGTGGCGCGATCTTGTAGTCTTGTTACTAAGGCCGACATTCTCCTTAGACAGGACTGTTAATTCATAGCCCAACAGCCAATGGTATCTAGGGACCTACAGTTTAACGTGGGATCCGAACTACAATTTCAACCTCCCATATACGAATTGGTCTAATTATGAGGATGGTACTTATGGATGAACTAGTATTCACTAGTGCGGACGTTAATCCCCACCAAGGAATATCGCATCCACAAGCCATCGCTCATAACTATCCACAATTCGTGACCTCCAAGTAGCAGGACGACGCCACCGTCCCAGTCCATGAAAACTGGCTGATAAAATGTATGTTATTACTTTATTTAGCAACAGAGAATTAACTTCTTTCTTAAATTTATCAAATCATTTAACATCTTAGTTCTGTTTGGTAACTTACTCCCTATTCTGTCATTCTATATAATATCATCAATATTTTTATCATCCCTTTAGATTGAAGAATTACATCATGAACTTCATATGTGTCTTTAAGTTTACTTTTAAAACTGGTATGTATTATTTAGAAATCAAGTTAATAATAAGCTAAAAATGAATTTAATGAAAATTTTTTGATGTCTGCTAAAAATTACAACAATTATTTCAGTGAGGATAATACCTGGGAACCCGAAGAAAACTTGGACTGCCCAGAGCTAATTCAAGAGTTTCTTGACTCGAGGAAAAAGAAAGAATTGGTTACGAGAAAAGAAGACACCTCAAGTCCTAAGACGTCCGCGAAGAAAAAGAAAACTGAGAATCTCAAGGAAAAGGAAAATAAGCCCCAGATCCACCAAAAGAAGAAGATTATTGAGGTATTATTCTTGATCTATCTTTTAAATTTGCTAAACGAATAAATTTTAATCTAACAGAGTCCTGGCTCAACCGTGAAAGCTTAAAAACTATGAATAAGCAGCAAATTCGGTTCATTGTGAAAATCTCTTTTGAAAGTCATAAGTTTTGCTAGAAATCCTTATAAATCGTACAAAGTAGAACCCCAATGACCCACAAGCCAAGCATCTGATTTCTAGCCTTCATTGTGCTTATTACATAAGCACAATTTTCTTGGTTTTAATTTTATTATAGGCCTAGTTCAGTATTACAAACGTCAAATAAAAATTTATACTGTAATACTATTCACAAACCCTTATGGGTCTTTTGCACCATTCGCGGTACCCCAAGCTATACTCGGGCACAGTGGTGTAGTGGCACATTTTTCAGTGTGGGAACGACATGTTTTGTCAACTTCCCTGCAAAGAAAGATATTAATTCCCGGATTTTCCTGGTTTTCTAAAACCAGTGTGGGAATGCCGTTCCCATGCGTTCCCGCCCCACTACACCACTGCTCGGGCATAGGGTACAATGTGTTAAATTAGAACAGTCCTGGGTAGCGCCCCCCTCTCTTGCTATCCATGATGTTTTAATTTAAATCAGACTAAATTACTGGCATCTCTGTGATTCAAGGTTATTAGAAGTTCGGCTCTGTTCTGTCGACTTAAAGAGATTAGCGATTTCGAAATTTTGTCAATTTTAGAGATGTAGCCTACTTGAAAACAAGACTCTGACAGTATTTAGCTTAGTTTTAAAATGTTTTCCACATGAATGCGACTAGTGTAGTGTTCATATATACTGCCCCTGTGAAAGAGGTTTTGGCGTTGCCAGAATCTAATCCATTATCCCAGATAGCACAAAAACGTTATTTTTACGTGAAAATAACGTTTTAAATTTTACTTTCAACGTTATTTTCACGTTTAAAAAAGGTAAAAATCACATTATTATAACGTGATTATAATGTGAAAAGCGCACTCAATTTCACGTTAAAATAATGTGAAAATGACATTTTTGTTTTACTTAATTTTTACCTTTTTAACTTATGTTTTACTGAACATTTAACAATTTTTTCAACAAAATTTGTAAATGAGTGCTTATTTTCCAACCAATACATTTAAAAAATGTAAATAAAGTCGATCAAAAATTTTCCACCTCCACCTGGATTTGAACCCATAATCTTTATGCCAGTGTCCTAGCGCTTTAACCCTCTCAGCCACTTTTGCTGTACCTCAAGAGGATTTAAATTACTATTTATACATTTAATACTCAACCTTTCTTGTACTTGAGCAACTCAAAATTAAAACTCTGGCCCAATTTGAAATAACTCTGTGTTTGTTAATAATAATAATTTTTTTAATCTTTTATAACTATATTTACTATTGCGTATTAAATATTTAAAGTGTATTAAAATTAGTATAACCAACGTATGAAATTACATCCTGTTGGAATAATGTAAAGGCTAAAAAATATAATTATAAATTGTTGATACCACAAATTGTAATTTAAATTGTTATTTCGAAAGCTATAATTAGACAACATCTCTACATAAGTAAATCTGATACTTTGACAGTCAAATAAAATGATCAATAACTTAACTAACAAGTAAAATACAATTTGAAAATAAATTTTTTAATTTAATTTTTTTTTTAAATATACATTTTTTACATAACTTTTAAATGCAAAAATGCCTACTCTGTCTAAGGTGAATGTCGGCCTTAGTCAGTAACAAGACCACAAGATCGTGCCACAATCATCCTACACTCATCTCTCATTCATATTCAGGTTAAAATACCCACTGTGTGAGGTCCCCGTCTTAAAAATGTGATTTAGTGCATTTAAAACATTAAGTAAAAAAATGGTAAAAAATTTTTGGTGAAAATCACGTTTTAAATTTCACGTTTTTTTACTTTCACATTTTTACGTTATTTTCACATTGTGTGCTGACTATACTGTATAATCATCAAAACAATAGGTAAAAATGCCAACAAAAAATATTAATTAGTGGTGTAAAACGATATATTGGAACTAAAGGATCAGTTGAAGAAGAGTTGAAAACAGTTGAAGACGTCGCCTCTCTGACACTGACAGGACGCTGTCTGTCAGTTTTGCTTGGTGTCCACATCAATGCCACTAGTGTAGTGTTCATATATACTGCCCCTGTGAAAGAGGTTTTAGTGTTGCCAGAATCTAATCCATTACTGTATAATCATCAAAACAATAAGTAATAATGCCAACAAAAAATATTAATTAGTGGTGTAAAACGATATATTGGAACTAAAGGATCAGTTGAAGACAGTTGAAGAAGAGTTGAAAACAGTTGAAGACGTCACCTCTCTGACACTGACAGGACGCTGTCTGTCAGTTTTGCTTGGTGTCCACATCAATGCCACTAGTGTAGTGTTCATATATACTGCCCCTGTGAAAGAGGTTTTGGTGTTGCCAGAATCTAATCCATTACTGTATAATCATCAAAACAATAAGTAAAAATGCCAACAAAAAATATTAATTAGTGGTGTAAAACGATATATTGGAACTAAAGGATCAGTTGAAGACAGTTGAAGAAGAGTTGAAAACAGTTGAAGACGTCACCTCTCTGACACTGACAGGACGCTGTCTGTCAGTTTTGCTTGGTGTCCACATCAATGCCACTAGTGTAGTGTTCATATATACTGCCCCTGTGAAAGAGGTTTTGGTGTTGCCAGAATCTAATCCATTACTGTATAATCATCAAAACAATAAGTAAAAATGCCAACAAAAAATATTAATTAGTGGTGTAAAACGATATATTGGAACTAAAGGATCAGTTTAAGACGTCACCTCTCTGACACTGACAGGACGCTGTCTGTCAGTTTTGCTTGGTGTCCACATCAATGCCACTAGTGTAGTGTTCATATATACTGCCCCTGTGAAAGAGGTTTTGGTGTTGCCAGAATCTAATCCATTACTGTATAATCATCAAAACAATAGGTAAAAATGCCAACAAAAAATATTAATTAGTGGTGTAAAACGATATATTGGAACTAAAGGATCAGTTGAAGACGTCACCTCTCTGACACTGACAGGACGCTGTCTGTCAGTTTTGCTTGGTGTCCACATCAATGCCACTAGTGTAGTATTCATATATACTGCCCCTGTGAAAGAGGTTTTGGTGTTGCCAGAATCTAATCCATTACTGTATAATCATCAAAACAATAAGTAAAAATGCCAACAAAAAATATTAATTAGTGGTGTAAAACGATAAATCGGAACAAAAGGCTCTGACTCTGAAGTAGGGACTGTCTCATCGTTGTGAGTGGCAACCCTGGTCGCTATCCCAAGTTATCACGGTATCACAACTACGTTGTTTCTTGTCACTAGTACTGTCATATGCTGTGACATGACATGGATGCGCGAGCTTGTTTGGAGGGTCAGATATAGGCCAGTTTCATTAGGGCTGTTACTAGTTTTAATTTGACCAAATGGAAAATATAAAACAATAACAATTATACTAGTTTATTTTTCCGATATAGGTAGTTTTAAAATGTATTAGATTTGAGATTTTCACATACTATCATTATCATACAAAAAAATTAAAATGTTAGTATGTACAAATTCATATGATAGACTAGATATTTTTCTTCAGGAAGGTAACGTTGCAACCAGGTTAAATAAAGCAGTTTAGAGTTAATACTCGTGCATCACAGTTTGTGACCCTCAACATTGATAATTTTAAGAAAGAATGTTCTAGGAAACAATTTTGTTATAGATATAGGTTAGGAACTTTTGCAACTGTTGTGTTATTAAATGTATATATTTTAAGTAACAGTTAAGATTGTATCAGATTATTTTATTTATTGTTATTTTTTTATTTAAATGGATTTATCCTTGTTACAATTTTTTAGTATACAGTACTTATTTTCCTTCTGGATCTCTACAATGTAAATAATAAGTAAGTGTCACGATTGAACACGGACAATTAATGAAGTGTGCTGTTTTGCGAACAATTTAAAGGATTTTGTCGACTGACTGAACCAACAACATGTCTATGTAAAATGTATTTTTTGATATTAAATTCCACTCGAGCTCTGTGAGCTCTTGGAATGTAAAAAGTATATTTGTAAACTTTCATGAATAAACAGGTTGTCTATTGTCTGTTGTCAAATAGGTGTAAGTAAACTTCCCCTTCTTGGCAGGTTACTGTCTTTTTTACATTCCGACTGAGCAATATAAATAAATATAAAAAATAAATTTATTGTAATGAAATTTTTTAATATTTTACTAATCTGTATTCAAATAACATTCACACTTTAACAAATTCACAATTGTTTATATTACTGCTTGATTACATGGAAATTGCTTACATACCTATAACTTTTCACAGGAAGACGATAAACCACGAGGCTTTGAGAGAGGTCTTGAACCCGACAGGATAATCGGGGCGACTGACTCCAGCGGGGAACTCATGTTCCTCATAAAATGGTAACTACTTCCATAAGCTTTATTTTTTATATTTTCATGCTGAATTAATTAGTTTAGGGTAATTAAAATTCAAGGATTTATATTTTCAGGGGAATTCACCATAGGTTAAACTTTGCAATTTGTTTTTTTATCTGAAAATATTCTTTTGCTATTTCTTTGATATGGAATTATAAAAAACTATGAGCATTTCTGTTGTTTAATCACACCATTAAACATACACTCCTAATTACATAGTAATTAAACTAGAATCTATAATAATATTATTTCACTAAACTTTTACTTTTTAATCATTTTATATTTGACTTTTAATCTAATATCTACTGTAAAAATATTTTGCAATGTAAAAAAGTAAAACGGCGATTGTGAGCAAAAGTTTTGCTACTTGAGCAATTTGCCCACAAATTTTTCTAAATAAACCACACTAAAGTACCTGATTTTAAACATTTTTCACTGCCACAAGTCTTTGATTTTTTTATCTACTAAGCAGTAGACACCCTGTTGTTAAGAATAGATAAATGCTCTTTCTGGTGTGCACCGCACCCCTAGAATTTTGGGATATAATTTGTTCAACAATTGTAATGAGCACAACCACTGTGCTCAATAGTACAACTGGTGTAGGATTATCAAAGACTTACAGAATAATTAACGTATAAAAATACTGTCAAATTCATCCATTTCCGATAGCAATTATTATTTACTATTATTGAAAATGGTATAGGTGTAAACATGGGTTAAGATTTGGAATCAATTTCCATCAGCTCTGTGAGTAACCATGAGAATTTCTTACATAGTCAACCCAAGTGTCTCGGAGTGTACAGGGTGCCCAAATTCTGGAAAGTCAGGGCAAAACTTCTGGTCAGGGAAGTACAGGAAAATAGGAAAAATTCTGGGAAATCTGCCCCAATTGATGGACTTTTCAGTGCTCTTGTCGCCTTATCGCCAACTATAGTAGCATTTCTCCAAAATTTTCACAAATGTACTACAATTCAATTTATTGTCATACATTTGTGCTTGGAATATTTTCAATTATTAATCCTTTTATTTTCTGTTCTACCATTTTGATTACTTGTTACTGCTTAACAGAGTAAATTCAAATAAACTGTGATTTGGTGTGCGCTGCAGTGTGGAATTTTCTTGGTTCCATAGCAGCAATTGATCCATCGGCGATCACATTAATAAGTTTCCTCGTAATGAACTTGGAGTCTGTTGATATTTATATCTGGAACAGATTCCGGAGCAGATTACTGTTGCCGGATATTCTAAGTTGTACATAATTCAGTATTTTCTGTGATTGGCATAAGCTTATAAACTGTGAGCACAAACTTGTCTAGGCATTAATATTTTGTGTGTATGTTGTGTTTTAATTTATGAACTGTGGGTTAGGGAAATCAAAGGCAAAAGTTCAGTGAAAGTCAGGGAAATTAATTAACACCCGGTTGTACCTGTGTGTTTAACAATATAAAAAAAATTGCTTTGAGCCTCTGGTTAGAATTTAGTTTTGTTGAATTTGGCTGGATATTTTTTATTTGAGGATGAAGGAGATGTTGAAGATTGGCTCACACATTTGACATTCCAGGAGAGGAACCGACGAGGCAGATCTCGTCCCGGCGAGGCAAGCCAACGTCCGATGCCCTCAGGTGGTCATCCAGTTCTACGAGGAGCGACTGACTTGGCACACATCGTCTACCGACGAGACTGGTTAGATGTGACCTAGCAACGCCTCGACAACGATCAGCAACCGTTTGAAGTGGACCAGTGTGCATTTTAGATTAAGGGTGTTTTATGTTTTATTTACCGTTGTTAAGACACTATGTAAAATGGATTTTCGTCTCACCAGTGCTCACTTGTGGCATTTTTGTTGTTTATAAATGTTTGTTTATAAATGTCTTACTAAAAGTTGGCAGTAAAGAGATAGAGATAAAGGAGGTTTGATAAAAATTATGGAATCACAGGGCCACTGCTAATATAGATGCAATAGATGAGTTTTATATGAAACAGACAAAAAAAAAAACTCCCAATGAAGTTTAACACACAGTTTTACTTCATTACTTATTATTTTTATGTAATTAGTATTTAAGTTTAAACTAGGCCTAACTTAATTATTTCTAAATTTCCCAAAAATATTCTGCCAACCTAGGGTCCAAACATAACAAAACACCAATAAGTTAGTATCTCATACAGGACCCTAATTTTTAGTTTGATATTTATAGCAAACTATTTTTTATTTGTCTTATTATTATTTTTTTTAAATTAGATCAGATACATTACTAGGTAAAATGTCAGTATTCAGATAGTACTTAATGTTTTGGATTGGTATGTGGCTTTTTAGTTTTTGATAGGGATTGGCTTCTTGTCTGTTCTTGATAACATCTGAAATGATTATTTTTGTGTCCCACCAGTTGTAGCTTATCCTTAATAGTAGTAATATGTTGTCTTGCCATGGCAAAATTCTTTATTTTGCTTAACACTATGATGGGGTTTTAGAAAGTTACAGAACCCATTCAACCTTCAAATCAAATATAATTATCATACCGAAGTTAGCCCCACTTAAAACTGAGTCTGGGTTTTGCACTTGTCTTGTGTGATTACTTATTTATGTTATTACAAATGGATGGGATATTTAAATTTTATAAGTTTAAAAGATATTTTTTATAGTGACAAAAATTATTCTTAAAAAAGTTTACGTCGTTGAATGTGGGTATGTGAATACTGGCAAGATTGTGTTAAGATATGCACATGTTGAAAAGTTAGGTTAAAGTTAAGTATTTTTAGTTGATACAAAACACATTTGTAAGGAAATTAATTTAGTTAGGATACAAAAAAGAGCTCATATTATTGTTTTGTTTCAGTTTACAAAAGTATTGTACAAAATAAAATAATAATGGATTTTTACAATTAATATTATCTACAATATTAGTATTGACAAGTTTTAGTTGGCTTGGTAATTTAAGGGTTCAAGTTATTGAATTAAGCAGAAATTTATCATTTTTTAAGTACCTTACTGCTCTCATTTACTTTGTGGTTTGCTGATCGATTCATATTTGTTAAAAAGTGAGACTATGTGATTTATGTTTTTTTTCTTTATTTTAAGAAAGTTACTCTTTTCATTCCTTATAAGTTATGTTTGTCTACAAATATAAAAATTATCTGTGGTTGGTATTATTATGGCACATGATGCAAAGAGGGGGTTTCGCTAAAACAGGAAGAAACTGTGGATAGAACAATTTGGTTGACTAAAAATAGATCTATAGTACAGCTATCCCAGTCTGAGAAAGAAAGTAACATATTGGAGACAAATTAATTAATATTCTTGAGAAAAGGTTAGAAAATGCAAAAATATTAGAAAGTGTAGAGTGTAGAAAGTGTCAATAATGAATAGATAACACTTTGAATTATTTAAGTCTGAAGATGAATTGAAACATGAAAGACAACATTTTGAGTTTAAAGAAAGGATATTGAACACAATTCATGTCCAAATCTGGCACAAATTCCAGTTCTATGAACCAATACCACAGTTTGTTGATCTCCACAGAATATTTTTTTTTACAAGTGATTGTTTACACATATAAAAGGGTGTGTCTCATCAGTATGTTCAAAGATAGCCAGCAAAAATGGAGATCAGGAGGAACAAGTTTGCAAAAACTCCTTATACTTGGTAATAAGCGTCAATCACTTGACACATATGTGACACATCTTTTGATATCATCACTCACTCTCAAGGAGTGTAATTTCGTCTCCTACTCTTTGCATCATCTTATTAATTTCTCTTTTTTATTCCAAATGAATTTCATTAAAAGATTGTATAGAGCACCAGAAATGCTCTTAGGAGAGAAATCCATCCTGGGATTTGACCTTTGACCTTTCCTAATTATCGAGGGGGGATGCATTTGAAGGGTATTAAAGTTCAATTTACTACTGGTAAATAATCTGTACAGTCTAATTGTTAATATTACCACCACAGATAGAGCTATGGACTGTTTAACAAGTTGAACCTAATTTGGGTTACTGTTGTATTTTGTTATTTTAACCAGGGTTTATATAGTATTTTTCGCTACATATTAGACCTTGTAGTTAGTTTTTCATTTTTATTAAAAACATTGGAAATTGACTTTTTTATTTTATTTAACCCTTTACTACTTTTTATGTATAGGAGGATCAAGCTTGGGGAGTTTCAAGATTTTAAAAGGGAGTCACAAGCTTTGATAGTTAACAAATATAATTTAAGATAAACAAACCAAACGTCGCCGACGCATTTTTGGTAATTTTTACTTTGATTTTATGGTATGTGATTAGACTTTTGACTTTTGGGTCCCATTTCGGATGCCCAACATGGGTCACGAAAATCATTAATTTGGTACATTTATCGGATGTTTATAGCAAAAATAACCCAGTTAACTTGAAGAGGAAAGAATGGAGAATCATATTCAATCAAAACCTGAGAATCCATGTTTTTGGCACGGTTTCACAAAAATGCTCATACTGTAAAATTTGCTCTCCCGACTTTGGGTCCCTTTCCCTTTTACGCATCACATATTGGAAATTAACCAACAACCGTAAGAAGAACGAAGGGTGGATTATAGATCCCACGATTAGATTTTAAGCGAATTTCAACAGAATTTCGGATTTAGAGCAGCCTGAGGCAGTAAATCAAGAAATAAAGAAAATCTATATTTTGTTTGCCGTCATCGTCATAGCAATGGGCCACGCTAGTGTGTGAGTAAAGGGTCGAGATCGAAGAATGGAGAAAGCTTCTTCTATATTTCAGCTTTAGGACGCACGTGTTGCCAACGCCATATAAGTGACATTTTGTATACAATAAAACATGTAATCTGTAGCAATTATGTTGGTAGGAAAAATATTGTGTGTATTACGAGCTCAAATAGTCATTGCCGCTCTCGAATTGTTTGGCCGCACTCAGCTGACGCTTCGTGCGGCCATCCACAATTCTCGAGTGGCAATGACGTACTTTACGCTCTTATTACACAAATAGCTATTTCAAAATCATATAGGCCCTATAACACATTACTCGATGCAATACTCCCGAAAATTGTTTGAAAAATACAAGTCAGCAACAGCACAAATATCCTTAATTTATTGGGTTCGGTTTTTGTACATCATTAAAAGATCTTAAACATGATTTACAACATGACATATGCCAATACATTTTCTTCAACAACTTCCTCTAGGGGACGTTCCCTACGTTACTTTATGTTCCCAACAATAATCAGATTTTTCCATCTACTTGATGTCCCCAATAATAATCAGATTTTTTCATCTACTTAATGTCCACAACTATGTAATCAAAGGTCTAATATCGTCAGGTACGGCGGCGCACCCAATAGGCGAACTAGGCAATCGCCTAGGGAGCAGCAAATAATGGGAAATAAAAAAGTATGCATGCCAAAATAAATATTTTTAAAAGGTAACAAAGTAAACAATTTTTATGACAAAACAATTGTTGATATTTATTATTTTAGTTATTTTCATTGCATTACATTTAGTATAGCACAGAATGTGTTGCTGCCGCCCCTGGCACTGATGTAGCCGCACTATAAGCCTGAGTTGAGCGAGCGCTTGCACTTATCAGCTGTCAGGGCCGTGTGCAACAGTGCCCCTGACAGTCTAATCTATACAGTCACAGAACTTGTATTGAAATTACATGTATTATAGTGTACCCCATAGGGGATTACCAGACGTACCATTAACAGTTACCCGGTGGCTTGGAGTGTCAGTGATGGTTTACCAGCGCTCATTGTGATTGGATGCAGAGTTAACTCGGAGCACTAGTGAACCGTCACTAGCGCTCAAGCCACCGATATAATCGTTATTGCCATATTTGGTGGTTTTGGGGGACACGTGAAGAGCAAAAGTGTCATGACTGTCTCCCAAATTCCTTAGTACACTCTCGTTCATCGGAATTAATGTGGCGGACGGCCGGTTCGGATGTCAAAAAATTCCGATGAAGCGGAGTCCGTCGTGAGTCATCATTTCCGCCCGTACGGTGACCTATAGTGATTGTATTCACTCTTGTTTTTAAGATAACACAAGAGATTTTATGAAAATAAGGCACGCAAACTTTGAACGTGGTAACAATGAACCTATAGGAATAAAAACAACGCAAGAAATAAAGATCCAAAATTGTTATTCTTCTCATATTACATATTCATATTCCACTCATATTCCAGCAGTCAACTGACTTCCACGTAACACAGGTGCAGTCGCGACACGAGACAGACTGAATGACAGTTTGGGAAGCGGTTTAAGCGGATGTTCACTTCTTGCCCCCTTCCTCTTTCTATTTTTGTGCGAATACTCCATGGCCTCGTAAATCACATCGTTGTGTACAGATTATTGAAAACGCCTGATGACATATGTTGCAAAATGTGATACTTCACTGTTGTGGGGATAGAACTAATGGAAATTGAAGGCGCTAAAACGAAAAAAAAAACGATTTATTTCGTAAGAAAAAAAAATTAATGATATCCAGATTTTCAGTTCCGATGTCGCCGAGTCCATGAACGAGAGTGTACTGTAATAGACTGTGGCCGCTCAAACAAACCCTCCTCCCCACCTGTGCTGTGCACAACATACTCGCCAATGCAACAGTGATAATATCTGATCATGTCGAATTTGTAAGAGAATTTTAATTTGTTGCTGAGAATAGAATAAATAATATTATCGCACGCAAAGCGATGTGGTGACTTTTGTCTCAATCTACCATCCAATGTAAATTTTTGTAGATGTGCGGTTAGGGAAGGTGGGGCAAAAAAAGAACCTTTGCTTAGGGCAGCAAAAGTGCTAGCGCCGGCCCTGAATGTCGTGTTAAGACAGTCAAGCTCAATTCACAACATCCTAGCCTATATCGTATGACAAAATAAGACAAAAACAATCTGGTACACACAATTTTTCTTTCTTTCACACGCCACCAACCATGGTTTTTCACACCGATTTTTTCAAGATAATCTAAATAATATTTGTTGTGATCAAAGTCAATGAAAGCATTTCTATATTGTTAAAAGGTGGTATTTGTCTAAAAGAAGTAGAGGCAGAGCTTTAAAAACACAAAGTTATTGTTTTTAACATTTTTACTATTTATTAAAAATATATTTGAAATAAATACAACAAGTTTAATGTGTTTTACTGTAAAAAGGTTTGATTGTATAAGTGTATAATAATCGTAAATACTGTTACTATATATATCCAACTGAATGTTTTGATACAAATTAAATATAGATCCTATTAACATAATTTCAAGTGTGGGCAACATAAAACTTACAACACTCTATACAATGAAAAAAGTAACCTTCATTTTAAAACTATATAACTTTATACAAATTTCTAAAAAAAATTGTATACCTACAAAATAATAGTATAAAAAGCACCTGCTCTGTAGTCTTAATGTTTGCCTCCTGATTTTAACAAGTAAACCATTCTTAAGCCTTGCAAGTTAAACAAGATTGTTTCTTAAAGATTCAAGAGTGGAAGTGGCTTCATATTTGATTATTGTTTGTTTTGATTTTTTATACTTCTGGGATTATCAAGCCCATTAACTAAATGACACCTCTTATGTTTTGAGAGATTTAAAATAGCATAAATAAAGCTGATGAACATTTTGGGAAATTGCTATGATTCCATAATGCCCTCCTTTAGGCCTCTACAATGTTAAAGCATTAGAGTAGTACATTTTATTTCTAGATCGTTCAAAGTAACGTTTCATATGAGGTCAATTTTACCAATTCAAGCAACTAAACACCAGGATCATTAAGTTTTGAAAATCAACTTAAGGTCTGTGTTATGAACAATACATTTTGTCATACTGCTAGTCTATGAAACTAACCATATTAAAACAACAAGATTTTAATATTTTTTTTTATTTAAAATTTGATTTCCATTTTTTACTATTGCCAACAATCAACTGATTGTGTATTACTTTTTATTAGTGTTAGAAGTGTTTTTTTTATTAGTGTTTGTAGTGTTTTTGTTAGTGTCATTTTTAATAAAAATGACTAATATTAGTTAAAATTCTGTGAACTATCGATCAATAAAATTGCCAACAAAAATGTGACAATAAATTACAATCAAAAACATTAATTCATTACCACTTTTGATACAACCGACAACTTATCAAATCACACATGTTCGTAGTTTAACTACATAGTACGAGGCCTATTCAGAAAGTAAGGAACGTTTTCGTCTTACGCCGTTGTACACGCTCGTATCGCCTATATTAGGGTATGAGAGTGCTCGGGGCCTCAGTGGCTATCCAGCCGTGACACTTGGAGCATCGTCGCGCCGCCCATTATATCTTTATATTTAAATTAAAAATGGCCGCTTCCGTAAAAAATTCCGCCAGTTGCGAAGTGCGATTGGTAACACGGTTTTTGTTGGCAAAAAACTAAAAACCGATAGAGATTTATCAATTTTTATTCTTTCAATTTCAACACTGCAAAGTCCATGAAACTTGAGGAAAAGATAACGAAAGCTTCGTTATGGTGGAGCAGCGGTTTTCACGGATCTTCTCGTCAACTTTAGTGACCAGTTCATCATCACAATGCTCGGTCGTCCACTCTACTGCTTATCAAGAACATTGGTTCGGTCATTTATAAACTGAATACACAACTTACGCACAGAACTTTCATTCAAGACATTGTTCCCATACACCTCGCACACTTTTTGATAAATCTTTATCGGTTTCAAGTTTTTTGTCAACAAAAACCGTGTTACCGATCGCACTTCGCAACTGGCGGGATTTTTACGGAAGCGGCCATTTTTAATTTAAATATAAAGATATAATGGGCGGCGCGACGATGCTCCAAGTGTCACGGCTGGATAGCCACTGAGGCCCCGAGCCCTCTCATACCCTAATATAGGCGATACGAGCGCGTACAACGGCGTAAGACGAAAACGTTCCTTACTTTCTGAATAGCCCTCGTACAAAACACCAAAACGAGAATACTCTAACGATAGATGACAACTACAGCTGATTCCAAGAGAAAAAAAATTTTTATTTTATTTTGTTTATGTCACCTACTTCATTATATACTAGATTCCTTGGTATAAAATTAAGTAGAAAATATCAGCTGATTCTTTTTCTCCCAAGTGTAAAATAAAAAAATAAAAACAACTACAGCCTTACAACCCAAGTATCGAAAATAACTGTTTTCATAGCAATATGACAAAAGTAATTGAATTATAAATTAAGTGAACAAATAATTGTTTCAGGCAGGTGAGTTAAACAACAAGTTTAAAGACATTTAAATGAATTATTTACACAAAAATATGTTACACAAAAATCTAGGGATGTGTCGGTCCCTAAAGTCGGTTCTCGGTACCACCACTTTCTGGCAAAAGTACCGGTACGGAGGTCAAAATCTCGGTTCCGATACCAACTAAGATCGCTTCGCTAGCGCATAGCCTAGCAAAATGAGAAAACTGTGGATTAGAAAGAAATGTCCACAGTTTTCTCAGAAAATAACAATGTGATTGTAATTTGAGACGGCTAGGTAGACTGATAAAAACTGTCGGTGCGGGGAATCGCACCGGGAAGGAGGGGGGCCGGCCGTGGCCACAATAATAGACTAATAAGAGTACAGTTACCTTATCTCTTATATCCTGAATTAATTGTCCTGCTCAAACTAATTAAAGCTAATTTTTCGTCTAATTTTTACAAATTGATAGTAATATACCGTGATCAAGGTTGAAAGACTTTTGGTTTAAAAAAATAGTTCATTATTTTGCTTCAATATTGAAACTTTAAAACATAGCCTTATATTTTTAGTACATCTTTTGACATAGTAATGTACTAAATATTTTAATGCTAAATGCTAGTAATTTACTGTGTTATATGTGATTATCTTTTTAAACTATTGTTTTTTTTTTGTTTATTATATTTGTGACCGGATCAAATGTAAAAAAATGTTTCTTTGTATTATTCATTTTAAATTTCCTTCTTTCAATTTTGTTCTGTTAAAACTATGAGGAAGGGTGAGGGAAAAGCACCAAAATATATTAAAGTCATATAATAATTAAATATATTTAGCAAAAATGAATGTTGAAATTAACTTTCATTCATATTTATCTTACTTTGAAAACTTGGGTTGATAGCTATGTATGAAGTTATTAATTTGCGTAGTGAAAATCAACTAAGTTTATTAAAATATAGTGTAGTTGAAAAATTAATAATCAAGAATAAAAATACTTTTAAGCCCAACTCATTTTTGGTCCGAAACTTATGGGTAATGATTGTTTACCAGATCCGACCCGAAGTGTAGGAGTTAAAAGCTGGCCTGCAGACCCCTAAATCTGTTACTGTACATAAAACAATTACATTCCATAACTGTCACTCACACATTTTCATGGCTCCATATTTACATCCTAATTCTTTTACTTGTATGTGTTGGTTAATTTAATCGATACATTCTCTCTTTTGAAATATCTCCTCAATGTACACAATTTTTTCATATTTCCTATTATATTAACCTTATTATAAAATGAATACATGGTGTCGGTACCGAGAACCAATCCTTTAAAAGAATTGGTACCGGTACCAACTTTGAAATTTTGGTACCGACACATCCCTACAAAACACTTTTGATTAGGTTACCACAAACTTCAAGCTAAAAGACATGCAGGAGGACATTAAAAAATGAATATGATTGGTATTACAATTAATAAACTTAGATATTATGATACGAAAAATACTTAGACTAATCAGTAAGTAAAGCCATAGGACCTATCCCTTTTCTCATCATAAACCTAAAAAGAATATCAATGTCACTCAAAAGCTTAAATTTCCAATAATAAACATTAATTTTATAAGCTTATGCTAACATGTGCATAAAAAAAACTATTCAAAATTTTTTCATGTACAGCCATTATCATTAAGCTGTATAGCTACTATGACAGTGGTGCCACTTAAACTTGATTTTCCAAACCACAGAATTTCCCACAGCAGACTAGAAACAGATAGATCTTCAACATGCAATTATTTATAAACGCTAGTTTGTACCAGTAACTTATTGTAAGGTATGAAATAGAGTTTTACAAAAGAGGTTGGCTTGCTTTTTTAATAACTTTTCCCAATCCAAATAGACTATTGATGTGTGTGAGGATCATATTTGATAAAGTTAGGCGGTGGGCGGCTACTGTATGGTGAATGGTACTGCTGAAATTTCATAGCAGAACACAGATTTGTACCCACTACATCACTGCCATGGTTCCGAAGTCCAGTGTGCTAACCACTACGCCACCGACTGACCCAAATGTACAACGGAATCAATATCAGCTACAAGAAACTCAACATTGCTTGAGAAACATTGCGTTGAGTTTGTGGGCTTTTACTGTACACAGATGATTCTGCTTTCCATTATGGCAAATTCAGCAGACAGGAAAACCAAGGTACATCCCAAGATTACACGGTAAGAAATTAGTGTTTTCAAGATCAAAGATATCTGTAACTCGGTAAACGGCATTACATGGCAATTGGAAAAATGTACCGATAGCAAAACTAGTTTTTCCAAATTAACTAAATTATGAGCCAACTTAAACAATCCATTCACGGGCAGTTTCACTTGCAGCTATAATGTATAGTTACATTCTTGTATCAAACTGGTATAGCTAATACCAACCAAGCTTCTTGGTTGGTCATAAAAGCAAAAATTGTGATGACTTTCAAAAAAGTAAATAATATTACCTGGGTTCGCAAACTTTGAAACTCAAGTAGCGTCAGACTTTAAGTACATGGTGACGTTTGTCATTGTAAACTGTGTTCGTTGTTAACAGTCTCATGGATCATTTCTAAACTAGCAGATTCACACATCATACGTTACACTAGCAATAACTTATGCATACTAACTAAAAACTTATGACTACAACCAATTTGTGCAAAACTTAACAGTGGTATTATACACAAAATATACGAGTATGTACATGACTTAAAGACTGGATTATACGACATTTAGGCACATATCACAGTAGCGTAACAGTTACAGCTTACTCTACTTTTAATCTTTTGCTGAATTCTTCTTGTTGCTTTTCTTTCCATTCTTTCTTTGGTTTCATGCGTTTTAACTGGCCATCCCTGTAATAAAACAAAATTTATACTAAGTTCATTTATACAGAGAGATTTAATGTGAATATTATATAAAAACCAGTAATCATTCAAACTTGTAAAAAATGTCATTTAGTAAAAAAAAATCAATGTGTCTTTCAAATTGGTTTTCTTTTTCAATTTTAATTTGCAAAAATCTAAAAATGATAAATTTTATTAAAATTGTAGAAGGTACTGGAAATTTTACAAAGTAAATTCTATACAAAATTATATCAAGACTGTATAGATTGAAAAGCTAACCTAAGAGATTCTTCAAATTTTGTAGAATAATGCAAATTTCATTATGTTCAATAGTAAAACTCAGCAGTTTTGGAAATACACAATGTTAAAATTACTTTTATCTGAAAACTGTGCAGAGAGACTTAGCAAGCTTTGCAGTTTAGCGTAGTTTCACAAAGTGATCAAAACATTTTAACTAATTAGTTAGTAGGAGTCATTAGACTTTAAATGTTAGTAAAACTGAGGAGGGGGGGAGATGACACGTCTTGGTAGTAACACTCATAGGCTACGGGCAATGAATACAGAGTCTTATAAGAAGAACAGGCCTTATGGCTTTAATTCTGCCTTTTTTTTTAATTGGGCATCTCACCACCTGGCTGCGCGCGCTGTACTCCTGTGCCGTTCCTTTACGTGAAATCCCCCCCTTCAACCTAGCATCTACGGCGAAATCAGCGTTAATTTAAGGATAGCGCGCCACCGTTTTACACGCCCCTGGACCTAACCAAACTGGTTGATATGCAATAAAAAGTATATATTCAGTTTCTGTATGAAATGCAGAAACTAACAATATGAATATTTTTTAATTTGTGAAATATATGTAATTTACAAGTTGGAAACTTTTAATTTTTTATTTAGTCTGACATTAAAAAGTTACTAAGCGAGGAATTTTTTTATTTTTTGGTCAGAAACAAACTTTCAGCGGGAAAGTTGTTGACATTTAGATGAATTTCATCATGTAATTGAGTAATTTACGATTAAATGTTTTGATCGTTGGCAATTGAATTAATAGTGCCTTGAAGAAATTCACTTTGAGTCTCGCGCTCTCTTACTTCATCGTTCGGTCTATGATTTCATAAGAATGACAAGGTGTATTGACCATCTATTTTTTACTTAATATTTGTTAAGCACATAGTTGTGAAATCTTATAAATTTTTACACTCTATATAATTAAACATAACCATTATTTCGTCCAGCAATGCTTAAGTATTCTATGATGCTTGTTTTTCCAAACAAGATATGTTATTTTAAATCATGATTAAATAAATAATGTAATGCTAAATATTTTAAAATTGAAAATTACTTTTTCTAACCTATACTGTACTCATAAAATATGTAGGCTAGTCAACAGTAATAAACACAACATCTTGCGAAACTTTCAATTCTAAACTACATTAAAGGCGCTAGATCGCAGAGCGAGCTGTCTACTTATTTTGAGCCACAGACTTCTTTGGAGTCATTGACAAAAATTAATATCGAGCTGTTTTATTATTATATTATTAGTATAATCCAGTTTGTAATTTACTTTGTCTTCAATAAATTTCATGGCCGCATAAATATTAAATCAAATTGAACAAAAATTATAAAAACATTTGTTATCCTGTACATTCATTTGTAACAGTGCTATGAAATTGCTATTTCAAAAAATAAAAAAGTTAATAAAAAGTTAAAAAATAATAAAAATAAATTAAGAATGAATTTATAAAGGTGAATGTAAATTATATAATTAATTAAAAGTAACCCTCTAAGTTTTCGCCGTTAACATTATACAATGTCGTTAAAGTGTGGCCAACGTGAACGTTAGAACCAGAATGTACTCTAGAATTTGAATCAAAAGGTCATGCAACAATAATTTTTAATGGTTTAAAATGCAATTTTAGTCAGATTTTTCGCTATCCTATCAGCCTTTTCTGTAGGGAAAAAATTAAATAATGTTTCTTGGAAAGGCAGAATTGGCAGAATTGTATGATGGTAAAAAATTGATTTTGCACATCGTTTAATGTATAAAATTTTACAACTATGTAACGCTCATTGGAATATTAGTTAATAAATTAAACGGTAGTAGCTCCTAGACAAGACAAAACTTTCTGATGTGTAAGATACGAGAGTGTAATGTTTATGGATTATCGACCGACCTGGAAAGAATATCTACCTTTAATTAAAACAAAATTTTTAGCGTGAACGAGCTTTCGTCCACAGCCAAAATCCCTTTTTTATGAATGATTTAATAGGGCTTATTAAATATTTTGGCCATGTTACTTTATTACATTAAATTAATTTAAAATCCAACAAATTTAAAGAATGAGTCATTACATTCCAATAAACATTAAAATACCTTTTTTTGGAAACATTAATGAGGAAAATTGATATTTAAGTAAAATTAATATTAGTAAAAAAATTATATAAGTCTTCATGCACCTAATATTTTGTAATAAGAAGTTTTAGTTATGGGTCTTGTTATTTTAGGTTTACCTCGTTGATAACGTACACGAGTAGTACTAACCATCTACTTCTGTAATTACAAAACTACAAGGTAATTGCTAATCACGGCCGTCGGCATGGCCCATGCACGGCTACCTGCCAATCAACAATTAAACTTTTACCTTTGAATAAGCATAGAAAGAGTCCTACGGGTTTTAAATATTAGGCCAACTTTAAATTAACTGTGCAAATTAAGTATTTCTCAACTACTTTCTCAAAGACAAAATTTACCAAAGCAATAATTAAAAAAAAACTTTCTCGCAGACCAACTTTTCGTGTGATTAAATTGCTTCGCAATGTTTTTACATATTTATCATAACGATTTTAATCTAACATTAAATTAACACCGTAGTTATTTTTATTTAGGCCTAGTGGTAGCCTACTTTTTACTATGAAAGATTACAATATTCAATAAGAACGATTTTTTTTCAATGAAACGCTGCAATTTAGAATTGGTGCTTTAGCGGCGGTGGCTGGAGGGGGATGTAGTGGAACTGGAACAGCCAGCTGTGTGTATCCGTACGTTGGAACAGCCAACTCTCAACGCAACCTGGTGGTGCGATGCCCAATTAATTACAACAATGAGGGGCGTGGGGGCGCGTAGAGCAGTTGGAACAGCCAACGCTCAGCGCAGCCAGGTGTTGAGATGCCCAATTAAAAAAAAACGGCAGAATATTTAACATGGGGCCTGTTCTTCTTATAAGACTCTGTATTCATTGCTACGGGTTAGTTGCTCCATGATCCATACAGTAATATTGTTATTTGTTACTAATCTAACATTACGGCACCACGGCATCACGGTGGTTACTTTGATATTCAATTCAACAGTCCATTATTCAGTTGATCAATCCTTTATTACATATACATGAACTGCTTGATTTGTTGAATGACGTCAGAACAGCTAAATCAATTTAATACTTAATTACTTATTCATTCAATTGGTATGTTATTGCTTCACTTGATTTAGTTGTGGCTTTTGTATGTTAAAGTATCTATACCTATTTAATACGCTAAGGGTTTTTTAGTGTTGAGAACTCCTCCTACAACTCTCAACCGATTTTCAAGTCTTTTGTGTTGTTGGATAGGGCTTGAGTTGTTTCTGCCAAAAATTGATCAGAATCAGACTTAAAATAAGGGCGCTATCCACAAATTAAATTTGAAATTTTCCCATTAGAATAACACTGAGATTGGTTTGAGCATTTTAAACAACTGTTAACGTACAGCTGTAGTTTTTGGTGATCACTGATATTCACAATATTGGATTGGTCAGATGTTTGGCGGATGATTTAGAACTAAATGTAACATTTGTATCGGATAAAAAAATTGCATGATGTCGAGCAAAATGTGCACTATAGTCGTGGTCAGGCTTATTGGCGGGTGGGGGACCAGCTGATGCAACCTATTACCTTAGTAAACTGTTTCCAGAAGGTAACTGTAACTGTTTTTATTGGAATCATAACGTAACTGTTTGTAACTATACACTTTTACCGTTATTTTCTTCACATATTTTTGCCTTGTGATCGATGAATTTGATATTCTACATTATTTCTTTTTTATCGAGTGAAACAGATAGAATGATTATATAAGGGCAGATTAATTATTATCTTAACGCAAACAAAAGGTATGGAAAACATTAATGTAGGCTATAGGAAACGTAAAATCTTGAAGAAACGTATTATAAGTTGTATAAATGCAAGGATAATAGAATAAAAATAGAACAATTCAGTTTCTTATTTAATAGCCTTGGTATAAATGAAGGTAACGTATAAAGCCTTTAAAAATATCCTAACCTAAAACCTATAACCTAAAAAATAAAAAATGTTGTAATTTTAATTTTTCACTAAAACTGACAACATTGAACACAACAAAAACACAAATATCCTATATAGTTTAATTGTTGGTGTGAAGGAGATCTATACACTAAGGATTTACTTTGTATCACTGTAAAAACGTTTTCCCAAATCACTATGCAAACTCAACAATGGTTTCAAAAACAGTATATTTCTCGTCAAAGTAATTTTTAGTAGCTCTCTATAAATCATATAGAGATTATTCGTAGGCAAAGTGTAAATAGAATAGAAATTTATGAGGCTTGTTCACACTTCTCCTCGACTCTACATGCGGTGCCTTCCTCTTTCATCTACGCATGATGTGCACGTAGGTGCAACATTTAAAGATGAACTAAATAAAATACGTTAGTAAAGATAATTTTTATTATAAACTATATAACTTTAAAAGATATTGTTTGTAAAAAGTATGATAAAATGTTTAATGGTTTAACAACAAAAAGAAGGTTGTAAGTTGTTTTCATACGTAACAGCTGACATAAAAATTCAATGATATGTTTGTAACTGTTACTTTTTGATTCTGGTTGAAGCAGCTACTGTTACCTTCTAGAAACAGTTTACAAAGGAAATAGGTTGTAACAGCTGATCGGCCACCCGCCAATAAGCCTGTCCAGGACTATAGTATGTTTTAAAGCTGTTAAAAAAACCCATTTTCAATCCTGAAAACACAAATTTGTTACCACCGAAAACTGCCTTGCCATCCAGCACACCTAACTACATTCTTTCTACTCTGCTAACTGTCTGTTGTGCTGACCTACCAATGAGTCGTGGTAGAGTAGAGTCCCGCAAACCTGGACTAATGGGGCCTGAACGGTTTCCTGGTTTGTAAAAATTGTGGGTTATAGAGAAAGAAGTACAAATATCTCAGGAATATGAATGGTTAATACTAGGAGTACGCTTATTCTGCGCGTATGGGGATGAACGGACAATAAAGATAAGGCATAACTAAATTTAAGAATAAAAAAATAAATAAAACACAACTAAATCCCCACACATTCTAAAATTTACTTTATAAGTTCTTTTACTCATTTCATTAAACCTTGGAAGTAGTTTATAAAAATAAATAGCTTTATATTTCTGGGAGTACGAAGAAGGATTCTAAGACTTTTGCATCTCTGTTACGTCCATTTGATCCCACTTTGTGGTGGTTAAAAAAACTAATATAATTCATAATTCGAAAATTCACTTGCCTTACATACATGCAATACATTGTTTTAAAATACTTTTAGTTGAATAGATTTCTATCATATATAAAATGTTTTTTTTGTTTTTTTTTTAAATAACACTTGATGTGTTGGGTCCTAAACATTTTTGCCCCTACAACTTGGATTATTATAATTATTTAAAAGATCAGTACAAATCAGTTTGCTTGCTCCATGTACTAAAAAAGGCATTTATTTTGATTATTACTGTGTCCTTACCCCCATATTGGGTGATTCACGACGAAGTGCAGAAATTTCGGGAGCTGATTCAAAACGTGAAAAAAACAAAACAAAAAAGTCATGTCAACATATGTCCTAAAATCCTCCGTTTGGCCGCTTGCCGCCATTTTGTTTTATACATGTAATCATTTTTTTTTATTTCCGTAACGGATTGATGGATTTACTTCATATTTGGCATGAACCTTAATTACAAAAATTTTAGTTTTCAGAAAAAAAAAATTATTTCCTTAAGTGTATTTTAAAAATGACGGCCATTTAAAAACTTTAACCTAACATCTCTCAAAAACGGAAAGTTTTATAAAAGACCAAAAAGTTGACAAATTAAATCATTTAAACAATGATAGCAAGTTTGTAAAGATCTGACAATAAATAAGGGATTCATTGTGATTTCCCTGCAGCAAAATATCGATTTTATGCATTACAATCAATACAAATTGAATAAAATTTCTTTTAAAAAGCTCAATAACTCTGTTATTTGCTGTCAGATCTCCACAAACTTGTTATCATTGCTTAGATAATTTAATTTATCATTTGTTAGATAATTTAATTTGTCAACTTTTTTGCCTTTTTTAAATTTTGTTGAAATTTGCCGTTTTTGTGAAATTTGAGTTCAAAATTTTAAAAAGGCCGCCATTTTGAAAATGCACATGGGAAAATAATACATTTTTTCCTGAAAACTGAAATTGATGTGATATGGGTCCATACCAAATATGAAGTAAATCCATCGATCTGTTACGGAAATAAAAATGATTACGTGTAAAAACAAAATGGCGGCCAGCGGCTAAACGAAAGATTTTAGGACACTTGTTGACATGACCTTTTTGCTTATTTTTATGTGTAGAATTAGCTCCCAAAATTTCTGTACTTCGTCTTGAATTACTCTATAAAATGGCTAATTATTTTTTTATACAAAAATATGATAAGGCTACTTTGAGAAAAGTATAATAATTAAGAGTCATATCTGTTTGTCAATAGGCCTACTACAAGAGAACAATTCAAGTATCTTCACAAACTTACCAAAATGATTTAGTTCAGCTTAAATATGTCAATCTTTGCTGCTTGTGAGTGGTTTCAGGTCATTATTAGAACATCCTCAGTCACTAAATCACTATCTTTTATAATTTATTTATATTTATGCCCACCTGCAGTTGTTTTGTATGCACTGTTTGTGTAGTGTCAATATTATTACTTAATAGGTGAACCAATTAGGGAACAGAAGTGAAGTGAACTCAAATGTGTCCTGGGCCGCTTCGTGTTCAATTCTTGGGTCCGCTCATGTTGTTTGATTCGTGTGATGAAGCACTGGCGATGCGAACCATGGCGAACTGAGTCGAGCACACCCAGTACACTATTGTGCTACACCCTGTTTGCCTTGTTTCAGTGATAGTCCTGATATTGTATCCAGATAATATGAAATAATTCAAGGTGTAAGATTGTGATATAAAGCAAATCAAGTATATATTTATATTGTATCCAAAACGCTGGAAATCTAAAAGAAATGCATGTATTGCAAGGTTATTTTGTAATTATTTATAGTCCCACGGATATGTAGTAATTATTGAAAAATTGTGCATTTGATTATGTATAGAGATTTAAAATTTGGGACACAAATTCTACAATACAAAAGCTTAAATTTAGAGAAGAGGCGATCTTAGATTTAGCATATATGGGGTTTCAACTGGCGTTTTCCCATTTTTTACTATAAAGTTTCTTAATTACCTACATGAATTTGATTTACAAGTCTTGCTGGAGCTAGGCCTAAAAAATAAAAAATGTAGAATTTTTAGTGTTATGTTATCTTGAATTAATGCAGAGACAATTCAAAAGAAAATCTGATACGATATATCAATACTCTACATGATGTGATATAAATCAAATTGATTGTATTGCTCTATAGTATTTTAGACTTTATACGAACAAAAAATTGATCAATGTATTGCTTTGGATCACATTTCAATATCGGATCACATCAGATTTTTTAATTATATTCTCCGCAACAACTCAAGATAATTTAATGGTTGATAGTTAAATTGTTTATTTTATGTGTTCTTGCAAAATATTTAACTCACAATTATGTGATTTTTAAATTAAATGGTGAAAAATTGGAAAAACCCTGTTTGATGGAAAATCTAAGCTGGCCTTCTATCTAAATTAAAGCCTTTGTTCATGACGTATGTGTATTCAAAATTTAAGATCTCTATCATGAAACACACAACCAGTCCATATAACTGCCAGACTATTAATCTTTAAAACGCATGGAACACCTATATTATAAAAAAACTGCTTAAAATTATATTTGAAATTAATTTCTTTATAAAAAAACTTATTTTATTTTGGAGCACTGATTTCATGGAAACATTATGAAAGCAAAATACCCCAGCATACCTGTGTACTCAGCGAATTTCTAACATCATTCAATTTTTTTTTTTTTTTTTAACTTCCCCCATAAACACCATGGGAACGAGGATGTAGGTTTGCTGCCTTAGGGGTATTGCAAGTAGATATAGGAAAATTCTCAGTGCATGTAACCATAGAAAAACTATCGGTTAGTTTTTCTATGATGTAACTAAATTGCATCAAATTCTGATATTTTTAATTTTCCCATAAATCCCATAGAGGTTGAGTAGGTATGTTTTCCGCCATATAGGTGCTGTAAGTAAATATAAGTTAAACCCCAAATTTGATCAAGTTATGTCAACAAATAAGTGAGATACAGGATTTTGTCACTTCCCCATAAGAATAACATTGAAAACCTATTTTTGGATTTTCTCCGTAACCTGTTAAGCCATGTTAAAAATTCAAAATACTAAATTGTTTGTTTTTTAGACTCTTTTAAATAGTTTTGGTGGAAATTATTGAATTTTAAAAACTTATGTCCAAAAATACCATAAACCCATTTTTGAGCCTTTTGAAACCTCATAAAACCCTGTTCCCATAACCGGATAATGCTGGTTCGCAATTAAAATTATTCGCTGGTTAAAATTATTTTTCAATAAAATTTGGTACATACCTTTATTAGATGTAAGTAACTAATATTTGCTCAAACCCCCCATGGAAGGAAACCTACATATTAAATCCCATGTCGTTTTAATAGAAAACGAGTCGTTGCCCGTCGATACTCGACGAATACATTTCCAGTCTAAAGCTAGGCAGATGGTATGAAACTTGTATAAACTGAAAATAACATACAATCACGTAATTAAATAAACTAATTGTCACTCCCTGAAACTCCGAATAAAAACTGCATGTTAATAAACACTATCCCATTTCGTAAATCATCGTTGTATTTGAATTTGAAAGTTAACTGATAAGTAAACAGAAAAACTAAATTAATTCAATTGACAGAAGGGAGACAGGTTTGTTTTTATGAAGACAGCTGTTTGTTTTATGAAATGAACCATATGTTATAGATAAACTTACTAAATTTTGTTTTATATTTAAAATACATGGAAACTTTAAAGTCCAATGGGGTGAAGCACATTAAACTGAGGGTGACAAAAATTATTCAATGATGGCTACAGAGAATTCCATTTAATTTGACACCTCAATCATCAAAATCAGTTCAAAAATAAGGGAGTTTTGCTGCTCACAAGAAATTCCTTACGGAATTAGTAAGATAGATAACTATATAAGGCCCGGTTCACACGAGCGTCAAAATACACTGCGTGCAAGCTGCGTCGACGCGGCGTCCCCGGTGCACACGAGCGTTTACGTGTGTACTGTTCCATTTGAGTACATGCACTGCTCAAACGCCGCTGCAAAATAAAGCTGCATCAACGCAAACGCAAAACGCTCGTGTGCACCGGGCCTAATGGGAGAAACAATAGCGAGAAGTGTTTGAACATAATCAGCTGATAAATTGACTTTCAGAATTTGTTTAATGCCACCTAGTAGCAGGTGTTGATTCGTCATATTAATGTTTAAGCTACATTTGAGGATTTAGCGTACAACCCCCATTGTACGCTTGGAAAATGTTAACATCTTCATGTTGTTTATCCGATTGTACGGAATTTTACATTCTTTAAGAAAACTTCCTACTGTCACGAAGTTTTTATGATCAATATTTATGTATTTTAGCTCTCGCTAGGCATATTTATTGTTCTTAAAACTATATCTATTTTTTATAATATCTGAAATTATATTTAATTAACTTATGTATAATAAATGGCAATAATATTGGGAACAAAATGGAATATTTTATATTTTATTGTATGGATTAATAGTTGTATTTTTTTAAATAACTTCATCGCTCACTCATAAAACCAAATATTTTTTGATTAAACATAACAACCATTGGAAATTAACTAAGTATGCAGGTCTGCTGTGACAGTTGTATTGTTGGTTGTAAAGTTTTGATAGAATTTTCCAGTTTTGAAAAATTTGAGTTAAAAATATTTTAAAATCGCCGCCATGTTTAAAGTAAACATTGGTAAAATTAAAGTTTAACTACAGGAAATTTAAAATTTCTGTTTCATGCCAAATATGAATCCAATACAACCATCCGTAGCTCAAATAAAAATTATGAGTGTAAAAAACAAATTGCGCTAGCGGCTTAAAGCATTTTGGGACATATATTCACATTAACTTTTTTGTTTATTTTGGATTGCTGAATAACCTGGTAAAGTTTGGGACAGTTGAAGCTGGACACCCCAGTATAAGTTTTCACAACCTTCAATACAATTTACTTAGGTTTGCCTTGTACAGTCAAAATTTCCATTTATGACTCATTAATATACTGTGTAGGCTTATACCACATTCACATATAGACTGTTAGGCCGCTTTCACATTGGGTCGCTGTGACCGAGTGGCAGCCACTAACGCGTAAAAGTCGCAGCCACGCTTGTCATTTCACATATACGGTGACTGCGACCGAGTTCTCAAGATGCGAAAGTGACAGACACAGGGAAGGAGGTAGGCAGATGACGTAAACAAGCTGCCCGTGCATCCCGAAAGTATGGTGGCAGGATGAGTGGCAGTCACCGAGTGTGAAAGGCTCCGTATGTTTCAATGTCCTGCTAGCGACTTGAGTCGCTAAAAAGCAGGGTCGCTGCCACCGCCCAGCGACGCAGTTCTCTGGCGACCGAGTCGCTGCGACGCACTGATGTGAAAGGCTCCATAAGGCTCAATGCATTTTCAACAGGTCAAGTGGCCGACGGGTAACTGCCACTCGGTCGCAGCAACCCAATGTGAAAGCGGCCTTAATATGTACAAAAAATTACACATTATTTATTATATAGGTCCTATTAATGCCCTATTATGTATACCTGGTGTCCAGACCACCCGTACACCCCTTTTAAAATCTACAAAATTAATTTTTCACTAAAACAAATTGTGCCATTGTAGGTAAACCAGTTGCGCTTTATCCATTGATGATAATTTCAATGTACAGGGTGTACCAGAAGTAATCTATCCAGACCAGAGGTCATTAATTTTAAACACAAACCCCCACTTTTTATGATATTTTGGATTCTAGACATAATTTTAAGACTACTTTGTGAGGTCCCTGTCTCAAAGTGATTTAGTTGGTTAGTATAGTTGGTTAGTGATTTAGATTTAATGTGTACCCGTAATCCTAACGGTTTGGGAGATAATGGCAGTGGAAGTTTTGTTTTTCCCCATAAGAATAACTTAGAGCAAATTTTCATATTCATTAACACTGAAACTTTTACCTTTAACATAACTGTATAAACATAATGATATTTTATAAGCTCATTTTAAATAATATTTCATCATAAAATACCAATTATCACATAATTAATTTTAATTTTCTATACCTTTAAACTAATCTACACCATATTGAAAAATTTATGAAAAAATTGAAATATTTATGACAAAACTAATAATTTATGATGCTAAAGTGTTTAAAAGAAGAAGCTAAGGCATTCTTACGCTAGGCCTTTTTAGTTTAACGGGAAAGTACCAGGTTAACCTTGTTTTTAATTCACATTTGTCATGGTAATCAAGCTATTAAACCTACACCAGACTCTTCACAGATGACAGCTGTTAAAAAACTGTTAAAAATTACTTGCAGTTGTTATTTCCTTACCAAAATAGCAACACATAAGACCAATGTTATGATTTTTAAACTTAAATTTAGACCAAATCGATTTATCCTGGGATTTAGGTTGTTTCTAAACTTATTTTTGGGCCAAAACACTCTTAAATGCAAAGTTTAAGCAAAATCTACCCGCTAGATTTCGAGATCGTGGAACACAAATCCCTTCAGACATTGCTCGTATTATAGTATGATTTACAGAGATAATGGATAAGAAATTCAGCAACATGTTATTATTATGGAAAAAAATAAAAATTCTACCTCCATTATCTCCCAAACAATTAGGATTACGAGTTCACATTAAATTGTAAAGTTGTGTTAGAATTATGTGTAGAATCAAAAATACCATAAAAAGTGGGGGTTTGTATTTAAAATTAATGTCTTCTGGTCTGGGTAGGTTTCTTCTAGTAGCCTACACTCTGTACATTGAAATTATCATCAATGGATAGAGCGCAACCGGTTTACCGATAATGGCATAATTTGTTTTTGTGAATAATTAATTGGGTTAGTTTTAAAAGGGTTTGTACGGGTGGTGTGGGACACCCCGTATAGTTCCTCTACATATAGGTGTAGCGTTGGAAGCTTAGAAAAGTTTTAGCAAGGGGTAAAACTTGAATACTGATAGTACTTCATGCCCTTCAAACCCTAAAAATGTATTTCACACTACACCTATCGATACATTTTTATACACGTAGCAAGGTGAAAGGAGGGAGTTTTGATGGGGCTTCAAACAGCATTCCTCGAAATCCTTAAAAATGGCCTTCTCATACAGGAATTTTACATCCTTATGACCCTTCTGCCTATTTCTGCATCCTCCAAAATCAAACTATAGCTACGCCCTTGTAAACTGGCTTTAAAGATGATCACCATAAAATAAAAGTAGAGGTGGAAATTAAAAACATTTTTTAAACATTTACAATTTTCTGACAACTTATAATTACCTACTTATAACTTATGCCTACTTATAATTAGATTTTCTCCATTAAATATAGGTTTCATGCATTTATACCTGATGTTTTAGATATAAACAGGTCATTTTATAAGCATATTTTGATGCTATGACACAAGTAGGAACATTTTTATTAATGGGTCAGAAACGAACTTTCAGCGAGAAAGTTGTAGTGAGGTGAATTTCATCACATTATCAAGAAGTTTACGGAAATATGAGTTGATTGTTGGCAATAATATTAATATTAATGAATAGAAATTACGGGGTGAGAGTCTCTCACTGAGATTACAGATCTTGTTGATCATTCTATAATTTCATCGATGTAACCTGTCCTCTGCGGAAACAAAAATTGCAAAATACAAGAAGATTAAACTGGGTCACTGACAAGATTAAGTCCATGAAAGTTGAACTTCTTAGGTGTTATGCTGAATGGAAATCTACTAGAGACAACACTGTGAAACAACAATATAATAGATTGAAACTCGATTACAGAAAGGAAATTACTGCAGCCAAATCAAACTTTGTCAAAGAGCAAATTTCTATCTCCAAAAATCCTGGAAAGACATCCTGGCAATTCATAAATAACTCAAGAAAAACATCAACAATCCACACTGCAAAAAATATAACTTTGGAAGTGGACAGAGTTAAAATAAGTAATCCAAACATAGTTTCTAACATTTTCAACAATTTTTTTTCTAACTTACCTCAATGTAATTCATTCACAAACAACTCTCTTTCTTCTTCAATAGAGCCATCATTAAAATTAGATTCTGAACTTGTACAATTTTCATCAGTCACTAGAAATGAACTCATCGAGATAATTTCATCTATGCCTTGTAAAAAGTCGACTGGTCATGATGGTATCTCTATAGACTTAATTAAGAAATGCTGTTTAGAATTAGTGGATCCATTATTGTACTTAGTCAATAGTTCTGTAGAGGCAGGTGAGTTTCCAGATGCTGCAAAACTGGCCCTAATCAAGCCCTTATTCAAGAAGAACGATCCTAGTTCCCCTGAGAACTACCGCCCTATCTCGCTCCTACCAACCATATCCAAAATATTGGAAAAAGTAGTTTGCAATTCTTTGGTTAACTATCTTAGTACTAACCAGATTCTCTTTTCCAATCAATTTGGCTATCAAAAACAAAAATCCCCCAAACTTGCCCTCGTCAATTTCATAAATACCTGCATCGATGCCTTGGACGGCGGCGAGACGGCCATTGGCTGTTTCATCGACCTGTCTAAGGCATTCGATTGCGTTTCTCACCCAGTACTTCTTCAAAAACTCTCAGCAATAGGCGTTAAGAACAAAGCTTTCGACTGGTTACAATCATATCTTCTCAACAGACATCATATCACAAAAATAGACTTCTTTGATCAAAATAATGTCAGGAAATCTTCCTTCTCAAGCTCTAAGCAAAGCAACTTCGGAGTTCCGCAAGGATCAATTTTAGGCCCTGTTTTATTCTTGATCTACGTGAATGATATTTCTGAACATCTTCCTGATAAACATCTCACTATCTTCGCAGACGACACTTCTGTTTTAACATCACATAAAAATCTTGATTCCCTGGAACAGTTAACTTTCTCAAATCTCAACATAATATCTCAATATTTTTCTAGTAACAACCTTCATATCAATCACCAAAAAACACAAGTTCTTCACTTTATGACTGATCAGAAAAAGAATCACTTGATTCGCTCAGGCACAGTTTTTCCCTCCATTCTACTCGATGACACTTTCATAGAAGAATCTTCTCATGTAGATTATCTGGGAGTGAGACTGGACGGTGGTCTCAGGTGGAATGAACAGATCGAAAAATTAGCTAAACAGATCTCTTCAAATATTTTTGTTTTGAGAAATATTTCATCTCTAAATAATATCTTGCTGTCAAAACTGGTTTACTTTGGACTTATTGAGAGCTTGATTAGAAACTCAATAATCTTGTGGGGTTTGTCTAGCAAATCCAATTTGGACAGAATATTTGTCTTGCAAAAAAGAGCAATTAGATGTATCTTAAAACTCAGACCCAATGAATCTTGCTTTGATCATTTTAAAAACCAATACTTACTGTACCTTGCATCTATATGTTAGAAGTAATAACCTATGTTAAGGAACACCATATTGTAAAGGCTCATCAACATTCATATAACACCAGAAATAGAAACTTCAATCCATCTTTTTCTCACAAGCTGAAATTATTCGAAAGTAAACCTGAGTACATAGGCCTAAAGCTAATTTCACAATTGCCTCCGTACCTTACTCAAATAGATAATTTGAAAAGATTTAAACTTGAACTTAAAGAATACCTTTTAGAACAGCGATTTTATCAGCTGCCTTATTATCTCACCTGATATAACCTCCTTCAGCCTAACCTAATCTAACCCTAACCTTATCTAAGTTAACCTTTTACCATTCCGCCATGACAACTACTGAATAAGTGGGGCTAGCAATTAAAATTAAAGTAAGACTGAAGAAAACTGACAGGTCTCATACCAAGAGCTGGTCAATCGAGACGACGTGGGATATGTATATGTATGTATGTATGTATTTCCTAAGAAAAAAATGTTGTACCCTATACATGTATAGATAAAATTAAGATTTATATTGAAATTTGTAAGTAAATGCAAAAAAATGACAAATTAACAAACAGCTTTGTCCACTACCAATTAAAATCGGTGTGTGTGAATGGTCGAGATTTTGTGTTGACCAATTTTTTTGTCGGCCAATAGTTATCGGTGTATGTGGAAGAGACCTTAAAATGAAATTGTTTTTGCGACATTGGAAGCCTGTTAAATCGGAGGCTGGTTAAGAGGAAGCCTAATGTATTTATATTTTCTGATCCAGTTCAAAGAATATTCTTTCCATATAATTGAGTTATTGAGGAAAATATTCTTTGAACTGGATCTGATAATATAAATACATCAGGATTTCTTTTAACTGGCTTTAACAGGCCTTCTATGTCACTAGAAGAAATTTTTGTGACCAGGTAGACCTAAATCCATTATTATAATAGAAGGCCTCTAGTCCAGGGTCAAATGGTTGGTTGCGAAGTAATCCAGCTGCAGCGCTCCGGGAATTAAACAATTAATTAGCCTAGCCATGGACATTTCCCATAGCTGACATGTGTCAACTGGTTTTCATGTTCTCTATCACTTAAATATCCCAATTCAATTGCCAATTTCAGGACAACACAGTGCTAAATGTACCGTTTTAAATAGTGATCTTTCTGCTCATTTTGCCCTGTTCCTCAATGTCACACCCTCAATGTTACGGTCAACAGACCATTCCTCCACTATTGCGTCCCACTTCCGCCCTATCACCTTTTGTGAGAGCCAATTTTAGGCTAAGACATTTAATCAGTGATATCATCCAGTAAATATATTTTCATTGATAGAAGCGGTTTATCTGTTGTCTCAACTTCATTCAATTCCAGACCATTGACAAAGGCTATTGCAATACGGTGTATGAACCTCGATAGTTCGACACTTTGTGGACTTAGAAAGTGGCAAACTATCGAATATTCGAAACTATAGGGAGTTTGTGGGAAATGTTAATATAGGGAGCATAAAAATCTGTTGAATTTAAGAAACACTAAATAAATATTAATGAAAACATGACTTAATTAAACAATAATAGGCCTATAGCCAATATTAAAATCATTCAACATTTTGGCCTTTGACAGTCCCCAACATTGACATTAAATCAATTGTAATGACATGCTAAGTTGTCATTTATACCTTTACAAGTTGACTTGTCGAACTACAGGGTGCGGCAGAAAAACCGACCTATTTTCTTTTATGCACCATTCAACGACAGGACGTATGAGGGAGGTAGGGGTGGGCTTATTTTAAAGCAAATTTTATGCCATTTCAGTAGTCATTGAGTAGTGGTCGCCTAAACTACATGTTTAAATTAAGCATGTCAAATAACACGCTTTCGATATCGGGGTGTATTTTGTGCTTCTCGTCAGTAAACATTAACATTTCTTTATCAGCATTTAATCAATCATTTGTTTGTCGAAAATTTTTTGCTTTGCATGGTCAGTGGGCTTTAATTACTGAACAATAGCCAATTAATTTGTATGATTGGCGATTATGATCGAACCACAAAATTTGTCAAACCGAATGGTCGGCCATGTTCAAGGCATTTCGCTAGCCTACCGATTGGGTTCTTGGACTCTGGTTCGAGATGTTACCGGTTCGATTCCCGGAGTGTCCACAACAATGTGATGGGTTTGGAACACTATCCCTTAATAGCATTTAGTGTACATAGTTAAATTATCTTAGCAAAATTCTTCTGGCGTAGACACAAGCAAATCACTATCTTGTTTTCTAACGGGCCGACGAGGACTGTTTTCCACACAGCAGCAAGGACTCCATCCATGTTCTCTGGAGTTTGCGCTGAACTTGGATGGCCTGTTGGCTTCGTTTTCAACTCAAAACAAGTTGATCTTAAGTTAGTAACCCACTGCATAATTGTGCTAGGATTCGGAATTCTAAAAGTTGACCTGATTGAAAGAATGCACGAAACTGCCGCTGAGTAGCAATGATTGAACAACCAATATTGAAATACGTCTTGATAAGAACCTAGCGGTGTTCAAGCGACCGCTACTATATAACTACTTAAATGGCATAAAATTTGCGTTCCAACAAGCCTACCCCCACCTTTCTCAGATGTTCTGTCGCTGAGCGGTGCGCAAAAGAAAATAGGTCGGTTTTTTTGCCGCACCCTGTATAAGGAGTGTCGAACTACCGAGAGTCGAACTATCAAGGTTCCTCCAACTCTCAAGATAAATTTTTGTGATATCTTTTTAAGCAATTTTTACTATACGTTTTCTGATTTTGAGCAATAGCGCCAAAACAGAAGGTATATTTAGTTAACCCATATACAATTAGTCTCCAGTTTTGGTCCTATTGCTCTTTGCCCTATGTTCCTTTTAAACATCAAAACAAATTTTCATGTTTTTTTATATTGAGTTTTTATTTTTAAGTTTAGGTCCAGTGACTGAGTGGTTGGTCTAATAAAACACTCCGCGTGATGTTTTGGGAAACTACGGACCTACTGGTAGGCCTAAATTTATGGTGATAAGGTAAATAATGACTTTTTGCTTTATGCAACGTTAACCATTGAAAACAATAAACAGTATTTTGATGGCTGCAACCTAGTTAAATAAAAAACTCAAGATTAAAACAGATAAGTTATTCTAATATATGATTTCATATTGTAATTTTTCTGGATTAGTTGAAAATTCGTTGGGGAAAAGCAACCCTTAGTGTATAAGGGTCAAGTAACATAGATAAAGCAACTTCAATGGTGATAAGGTCAAAAAACAATTTTAAAAATTGAAAATTAGCCTAAATGTTTTTTTTTAACCTTGCAAGGAGCTCAAATAATTTTTAAACACAAATAGGCCTAATAAAAATTCTACGGTACCGTATACATTTTGTTTTGACTTTTATGTAGGCTAGAAGAAGAAAATAACTATTACAGTTCTACTTCTACCGATCCAATCGAAATTAGGGCTGAACCTTAATTGGTTTGGCTAATTTTAAAAATAGACGGAACTTACAAAAAATGACAGTTACAGAATAGCTTACTCCTGCAGTTTACTGAAACAGGGTGTACAATAAGGAAACTCAATGACAATTGGTTGAAAGCGATTGCATTAAATAGTAGAAAATACTCCTAGAACATGGTAGGCCTAAATAAGTTTGAAAAAAAGGAACAAACCACAGAAAAGCGACCGCAACAGTGATGAATCATGGCCAATAATCATAAATATTCTGGAAAATCAACAATCAGGATTCCCTCACTTTTAAGAACCTCAAGAACAGTCGGTAAGCATTGGATAAAATATTATCGGACGGAACTAAACAAAATATGTCCATAGCTCCCTCTAACCTGACAGATTCCTAAATGCTTTTCAGGCCTACAAAATGAGTGACAATTAATTGTTAAAGGCAGTTTGTAACCAACTAAATAAGGAATATTTTTTCTAAATGTAGTGTTGTTTACTACTTATTAATGCATAGGCCATAGAAAACTGTAATTTGACATATTTAAACGTAGTTCAATTAACCAGCCAATTCGTTATCCAGTCGGGGTCTGGTCCAGAAGTAGCCGTTTAGGTGAGGGTCCACTGTACTGTAAATCAAGTTCCTATATAGTATAGTTTGGTTATTTGGAGGGCTCGACAATACTGGTAGCCCTCAATTTTAATAAGTTGTAAAAAATAAAACGGTTGGGCCAAGTATGAGTTTTTAAGTACAACCATGATGTAGGGTATGAATGGTGGGCTACGCTTCCGCATACGCCCAGTGGAAATATCAATGAACCCGATATTGTATGGAAATAAAAAAATCAAATTGTAAAAGAGTATCATTGTAAGTATCAAATGGAAAATATTGATTCCATAAGAATATTTATATTCAGGATTACCGACTTTTTTTAATGTGACTTCATAAACAAAACCATTTAACCTGATCCAAAATAAAATAATTGAAACAGACCCAATACAAATCATGATTTTTTTTTTTTTTTTTTTTTTTTTTTTGAGGGAGAGGCGGAAAAATGCATTACGCACACAGGTGGCCAGCCTGTAGTGTGGGGCTCCCCTAAAAACGGGTTTACCCACTAAAAAACCTCCTCTACTCTTTAGGAATCTAACCTGGAATTGTTTGTCACATTACGTCAGGCTAGGCCTAAATTTGGCTTACGCCCGTGGGGCTCGCTCCTTATCCAGCCGCTCGATCAAGGGATCTGGGCCACTTCGCGGTCCAGATCGGTTTTCTTTTCCAGGAGGATGCAATCATGATAACAGCATATTATATAGATGACAACTTAACTGAAAACGTTTCCTAAATAACAAATACAATCACTGTGGGCTTAGCGGTAACTAATTTCTTCTACTATTTATATTTTTTATTTTCAAATTTATACATTCAACAACAGGTATAATGTAACATGACTTAAATTTAAAAAATTAAAAAGCTACTAATCAAACAGTATAAACTAAAAAATTAAACCAAATAAAATATAGACCACCTGACTAAGCTCAGATATGGCTTAATGTTGGAAGGTTAATGATACCAGGTAAACAGTCAAAATTTCCATTTATGAACTTATAATAAGAAATTTTACCTTGTTGTAATTTCAGCATCCTCCAAAATCAAATTGTAGTTAAGCATTGTTTGTAGTGTGGGTCTATGAGTATGCTAGTTTTTCTGCCTTTCCACACACATGGCAGCATTCCTTTGAGTAATTTGATTTTGTCGCAAAGTGTGATAAAAGTACTTTTACAGTTCTGGTATATAGTTTACATTTTTGTTAATGTTTGCCCTATTGGCTAAGGAAAAAATTACCATACGATACCTATAGCCTATAATAGCCTACTTAATTTTTTTTTGTTGCCTATTCTCACATTTACTTTCCTTTAAGCCTACATAGTTCTTCTTAGTGGAGTTTATCTTTACAATAGGTTAGATTAGTGTAAATTTTGTTGAGGTCAATCCATTTGATAGAATTTTGGATACTATACGGGCAAAACTTTGTTATCCTACTCCACAGTTATTATTGATGTTAATATTTAGAGTTTGCGATAGTATGGCTATTTTATCGATGATACAATATTACACGATACGAATGTGACTTTATCACCTAATTTAGTTTAATTCTAAGATAATCAAAAATACCTTTTGACAATAAAACAAATATATTGCAAACAAGTACAAATTTGAACTAATGTAGCCTTTAACACTATCAAAGAACAATAAAAAATACACTAACTTAAGTTATTTACCCAAGTTTATTTTGTAGCCTAATTGTATCTTAATTGTGAGAAGATGCACACTTCATTTGATCTAAAATTGTGTCACACAAATGATGCCAAATATGAATTAGAGAGTATTTTTCTCTTTTGTACTAAGGGAATATGCATTTTAAAATTTAAAAAAACCATTGATTTTGATAAACATTGCTGTTCATAAAAGTGACAGAGGTTTACGGTTAGATTATTAATACGGTTAGGTTTGATTATTATTACAATACTTTTCTTACCTAGCCTACCTCAGTATCGTTGTTGATTCGATTGTTTTCATCGCACAATTTTAATCGCAAACTCAAAATCAAACTATTCAGAATCTCACAAACTTTCAATTTTTGAAAGAAAACCAGAATACTTAGGCAAGAAGCTCTTCCAAGCTCTGCCAAGTGATATTAAAAGCACTCAGAAAACTTCTGTCTTTAAAAGTAAATTTTAAAAATTCTTGATTCAGAATAGTTTTTATGACGTAGAAGGTTTTCTGGAGTACGGTAAAACCCCATAAAAAAAATGTAAAAATGTTATATAGGCTCACCACATGTAGTTCCAGTCTCCCTCCCCCCAAAACCTAGCCTAATGTTGTCCTAACCCCGTTAGGCAACTGTGACAAGCTCCACACCACTACGTGGACAACGGAGCGCCGCGGGATATCTCATATCTTATCTCATGTTAACAACTGTAATAACGGTGGAGTAGCTTAACGAAGTTTCGATTTTTAAGTTGATTCAATATTTATACCGATTAGATGCAATGAATATATTTTAATTTGATAGTTCCACCGGGCGTATACAGAAGTGCAGCCTAAAGGTGTCAACCTGTGATAACACCAGAGGTTGACAACCCAAGTTGTCGACCCAAGTCATATAGCCTAGCCCTAGATATGCTAAGTTACATAAGTCAACAACTCTTTTTAGTTCTTTGGCAAAAGTTAACATCTTTTGATTCTTGATTGTCTACCTACCTCTGGGCTAAACACACCTTAAGGTAGGCCTAGCTACATATTTCTTGAGACAAACTTTTGGTCTAGGCTTAAAAGATAGCATAGGCCTAAAAACTTATCTGTTATAGCCTGTCCTGTTGTAATAATTCTGTAGCCTACCTGATGATGATGAAATGGGCCCTGAACAAGTATAATCAGACACTTCTAGGCCTAAGCCAACCAATAAATTATGCGATTATGCCCTATATAACAAATATACCTAAAAGCCTACTCACTCTATAAATTAATATTATGTTATATCACAAGACTTATTGAAATGCAGGAGGCCTATTGATATTCTGAAGAGTTTTATTCTGTAGAGCTAATCACAACTTATTATATGGAAATAAATATAATTTATTTGAAAACCGGAGAGTAATTTAGCTGATGCTTTGACATAAGTAGCTAGAATAATCTGAGGTAATTCCAGGTACCATTGAACTCTGCACTTTTAAGTGAAATTAAGATCAAAACAATTAACTTACAGTACAAAGGGGTATTAAACTTTTATATTTTATTACGATAGAATGTATAATTTACAACATGTTATTCAAACGTTAAAAACTATTATGAATTGCCGAATGGGCGATGGTACATAACCAACCTAACCTATCACAACCACACCACAGCAGACTGCTGTAAATTGTAAATAAATAAATAAATTTAACTTGACTCTTCTTCGTCTTGACTGTCTTGCCGCCGCTGCCATCTCCATATTATCGGACGGACATCTGACACACTCTGTTTTTTTCTTTATTAATGTTTTTATGTGTCAGTTAAATTTTTACTACTTTTATTTTCTTAGTAAAGATTTTCTTCTTATTATTATTTGTTAACACAAAATTTATTTTTCCCGTATTCATAACCTATTATAAAATACTTTTTAAATAACAAATTGTATTATTATACACTTTCTCTATGTCTGACAACAAAACAACAATGCCACCGTTTAACGTACCCTAAACACCGCTTATTACGGCCTCCAATGCATTTCTTATGGGAAATTAAATTACGTCTCATTACTTTATTACTTAACAGAATAACTTCAGAAACGAACTTGACCTGAAAAATTACGCCTAAAATCTACTGTGAAAGTTTGAAGTCGATCTGAGGCTTTTTGCGAACGTTATCGTCGAACAAAAAATAGGGGTTTGTCACTACAGTGAGGCTTTTAACAGTCATGTATGAGGATTCTCTCCTCTTCGATCCGTTCATCCAATTATTCCTATAAAAAATGTATTTATTACATAATACGCAATGAAAAAACCCAAAACTTAAACGAATGAGGAAAACGTCACATTGTACTCTGGCCGATGCTATGGCGCCTAGGCCTCGAATCACAGAGAAATTTACTGCTCCAACAGGCTTTCCAAGATATCCAGAGAATTCTTGGGTTTCGGGACTCTTCTGCACTAAGTCCACTAACATTTCGTAGCACTACAATGTCGTCCTTTTTCGCTGCCACGGTGGAAGTAACATTAACCTTTAGGACAAGTTTTGTTTTCCTTCAGGATCCAAGATAATTTACCATTTATAACAACAAGACTGAATGTGTTGATTAGTATTGTAAAAAAATACAAGGCAGGATGAATGGTGCTTAGTTACTGACCACATGAGGTCGACGAGACCGCCTTGTCGAGCAATGACTCGCTTGACTCGGTTGGCGAAGTCGATAGCTGACTCTCCCTCCATCTGATGCATCGGCGGCAGGTACCAGACGTCACACACGATGGCCCACGATGACATCATCATGTAGAGGTACTGCATCATGGAGAACCGCGAACTGTTCCAGAACGCGTCCCCGAACCGGGGGTCGTACTGCAAGAAAAATAAGGGGTATGGGTCAGCTACGTATTTTGCATATCGACAATGGCGTAAATCTAATACCTAATGATAGAATCACTAACATTACTTAAATTTCTAATTAATTTCTGAGTACAAAATAACTTAGTGATAAACTAATAGCAAGTCCGATCATAAAATTATTTCTACATCAGCTATCTATATATTAATACGCAAGCATGTTTCGTTTCCTCCTTTTTTCTCAGCTCGTGTGCATCGTAGAAGAAATCCGTGCATACCGATAGAAAGGTATAGATAGTCCTGTAGGTGAGCAGAATTACATTCTAATTCACATCGAAATCCAAGGCTACGCCCCACAGGCTTTCAAAGTTCTAATGTTTATCTTATGGACGAAGGAGAATTGAATAAATCATTAGACAGGGTGTCTACTGATATCTGATTTTGGAATTCCAGTATATTTCCAGTATTTCAAGTACATTTTTTCAAAAAATTCCAGTATCACTCGCGAACTATTAACCTGAATATGGCGTAACAATAACAAAATTTTATACAAGTAAATAAATTTAACATGGATCTTTGTATTGAGAGATCGCCACTGGTTAAAATTCTACCAAAAAATCACTTGATTTCAACTCTAATTTATTTAATAAATAACCCTTCTTCCATAAGATTAACATTGAAAATTTGAAAGCCTCTAGGGCGTACCCCTAGAGGCTGATGTGAATTATAATGGCATTCTGTTCATCTACAAGATTAATCTTTCTAACAGTATGCACGGATTTCTCTAACAATACACACAAGCTGAGAAAAAAATAAGAAAATAAACATGCTTGCCTATTAATTTATAGAGACTTATTTCTAAGCTTAATCTTTACACAAACGTTTAGATTTCTTATATTGCCTAGTTAATTATCTGAACAGAACTACAAGTTTTCTGATTTTTGTTTGCAAACATACTTTAACAACAATAATAACAGGTGAAACATTTTTTTATGTACGGATCAAATGACAAAATCTATATTTTATGCATAAAAAATAAAAAAAAACAATTCCCGGATTTTAATAAAATTCAATTATTTCAGTATCTATTTTGAAATTCCAGTATTTCCAGTATGGAAATAAAATTCCAGCATAATTCCAGTATTTCCAGTAATTCTAGTATCAGTAGACACCCTGTTAAACAGCTGTTGCAAAAACAACTGCTAGAAAAACAGGAAGAACAGATGTTTTAGTTCTTAAATATTTTTAAGCTTCTTGGATCAAATAAACTGAAATTCTGATCGAATTTCGATCAGGAGGCGATCTCTAGTATGTTTAAAACAGTGAGGAGAAAATCATCCCTAAACAGTTCATCTGAAACTTCTACTTGGCCGATTTACATGAAGGTTGTATTAAAATAAATGTTTTTGGTCCTACATAAGCAGTTTTTGTTTGTATTTCAAAAATGTTATTGTTAAATCAGTAAAAAAATTAAAAATTAACTTTTTTCCCAACTTTTTTATTCTTTGGACAGTTCGTCTGAGTCTTCCACTGAACCAATTTACATGCAGTTTGTACATAATAAAAGCCAATTTTTTCTAAATTAACAGATTTTATTTACTTTAACATACCTTACTTTCTAACATTAAAAATATAAAAATTTGTAAACCTTTACAGTAAATTTATTTTACACCCTTTCAATCAGCTGATTGTAAATACACAAGGTATTTTATTTAAATACAGAGTAGAAGAGCAAACGCTAAAGAAGGATTCGGTTTACTGTTGCCGGTACCTAAAAATGTATACAATTATAATGTATTGTCCTTTAAATGGACAGAAAAATGATAAAATTCAATATTCTACTATTTAAACTATATAGTTTTTATAGTTAATGGATCGAAAGTAAATAAGTTTTAATTGTAGAATTGTACTAGGCCTATACCTAAAAATACTTAATTATGAAAACAGCCATGAATTGGAAGAATATAGCGGTTTAAAAATTGAATTTTATACATGTTTCGTACCATCTGCTTAATGCTTCACTTGCAACGAATGGAACTGCATCTGTCGAGTATTGACGGCAACAACTCGCAAAAATAAGTTGTACTTTGCCATTTACCTTAATGGCCACCGGGTATATTATGCTGCCCACTTCGAAGCTGCCTTTCTTGAACTGCATCACGGAAGTGTTGTTGATGCACGTCCCCTCGGGGAAGATGAGGATCGGAGGATTGTTAGGATCGGACACGTGCTGCCGCAGTCTGCAACATCACACAAACATCACATGTGTGGCCACAAAAAGCACAACAGTTTAAATCATGTTGCCTGTCGATTTTCTGTGCATTTAGAAGTACAGTAATTTATATAACTAAATTAAAGGTGAATATTTCGTGAATTCATAATCCTATACTATTATAAGAGCAATGTCTGAAGGGATGAGTGTTCCACGATCTCGAAATCTAGCGGGTAGATTTTGCTTAACTTTGCATTTAAGAGTGTTTTGGCCAAAAAATAAGTTTAGAAATAGTCTCAATCCCAGGAAAAATCAAATTTGGTCTAAATTTAAGTTTAAAAATCTTAATTTTCAACATTGGTATTATGTGTTGCTATTTTGGTAACGAAATAACAACGAAAGTTATACAAAAATATAGGAACATTAATGTTAAGCAGACCTTTTGAAACAGCTAACTGTGAAGAGGTATAGGTTGTTGGTGGAAATTTAATAGCTTTATTACCATAACACTATATCAAAACTGTATTAAAACCAACGAGCAAGGCTCGGTTAACCTGCTGGTGATAACATCAATACAACAGTTACAAAAACAATTTTAAAATTACCGTACATATTGGTATTTGTTTAGGTATGAAGTCGTCTTTATTAACACAACAATATTTTATTTTTGTAGTTAATTTGAATTTCTAAACTTATATTATCCTTTTTTATCAGTGAGTTGATCAAATCTAAGCTGAATTATTAAAAGGGTATCAATTGTACATAAAATTATATGATGTTAATTCTGTTTAGGGATAACAATAAAATAGATAAGATTATAAAATGAGGTCTTAACAATTTGGGGAACATACTTTTAGGGAATTAAAGTTAATGAAGCTAAAATATTTAGAGTTTTAGGACGTCCTTCCTAATACTTACTTGCATGTCTACGGCAATAAAGCCGTAACCCTACTATGGTCACTATCTTCAGTAATTAAAAAACTATAACGAAAATTTTGTTAATACATTATTTCATTTGCATAATACAATAACTTTGATATGCATACAAATATTTATGTATTTTGTAAGCTGCAGATGGATTCAACCATAGTGCAGTAGAAACATGCAGGAATTTAAATGAAAATGTTTAAAAGGGCATATAAGAAAACAATATTATATTTGAATGTAAATTCATTCTTTGTTTAGCTTCGTTATACAATTATTTCTTCAAATTGGGTGAGTCGGTGGCGTGGTTACTAAATATGTTTTTAGTTAAAGCATTGACTATGTACACTAACGTGAATAGACCTCTCATCCAATGCATTTAGTTTGAGGCGAAAATTTGGATGTTCGGTGGACGCCGCACCAGAGTCGCTGCCATCGATGTTGTTATTATTCAGCTGAATTTACAGTACTGCCAAAACATTTTACCAAAACATAAACATAACGCTCAGTTATAAAATGTTTCACCCTTGGTTTAGAATAGTGGTAATACTGATTTATCTATCATATGTTACTTGTACTTCGATGGACGCCGCACGAGATCGCACCGCCGTCAATATGCTTCACACACGCCTATGCTATGAGAAGTCTACTCACGTAGTGTACAAAATCAATGGTTAAAGTAAGATGATGTAACCGACCTGTGGGCGACTGCCTCTCTATCCTTAACCTCCCCTCGCTCAAACCAAATGTGAGGCGACGCTCGGGCCAGCGCCCTCTGTAAGATGCCCAGGAACCCACCATGCCTCTGTCCGATCTGCAACACGGGATACGAGAGCTTAACATGGCACAAGGAAAAACAATAAACAAAGAGACATCGGATTTTCGGGATGAATCCGATGTACAGACGATTTGAATTTCAGTAAACCTAGTGCAGAGTCAGCCATATTCAAACCTTTTTTATGGAGACCGAGTAGGTGATATTGGATTACTTACAAGCATCTATTCAGGCAAAGAACAATTGTTCTTCTAAACAAAAGTTGTTAGCAATTTGAGTAAATAATTCAGCTTTCAAAGTGCAAGAAATACAACATTAAACAATTAGATAAGTTAAAGTATGGTTCTCTGTACCACGCACAGTTACAAAAATTAAGTTTAAATAAATGAAAAACAAGACAAACCTGTTTACACTCTTCACCAATTTCATACGTCGCTTAAAGCAGGAGCAGTGAAAACGGGACTATCAGCTGTGCGTTTCGTTCAATTGTTAAGAGATAAAAAATTATTTTTCATCAGACTGCATGGAAAAAAATCCCGTCCTGTAATCAGTTTGAAAGTTCGGTGTTTATCTTTGTCTTACAGTAACCCACTGTAAAAATGTCTGTTAACTTTTATGGTGCACTAATCTAAAGAACTGTTTTGTCATCTATTAAACTTTGTACTGATTCCAATCACATGAGACAACTTAGAGTACATAAAACTTTTGGATTACATTTTGAATGCAAAATGTTTACATTGCATTAATAAAAAATAATAATAATAATACTAATAATAATTAGGAGCATTTCCGAACTCCTCACAAAAGGTGATTACGCACAAGAAATAGCCACTTGTAGGCCTAGTTATGCAAACTGCTATTTTTCTTTAAATCATCAAAGGCACAATATCATACAAAAGCTTACAGGTAGTCCAAGTGACCATAGCTCTAATTTCAGCATTGATTTTAGAGAGTTGCCTACTTATTAATAATCATCTAAAGTTTTTTAACTTTAATTTCACATTCTACTTTTATTTTCTTAGGCCCTACTTAATTTACCTTACTTATTTCCTGATTTACCTTATTTTACTTGCGATTACAAATCAGTTGTTGAGAGTTTCCCTAACCTGCATACATGTTATGAATTTATGAACGGTGGAAGTGGTAAGTGAAGTCTAGTACGACGATGGTTGGTTATGGCCGTCACTCACCAGAGAGTAGCAGTTGTCGCACATGAGGACCAGAACGTCGATGGGCGAGGTGTGGTTGGCAACACAGATGCCCCGTTGCGGCCGGTTCTCCACGTTGTGGTAGGTGATGACAGACGACAGCGCGGACGACAACACCTCGAAACACAGGATGGACACGTGGTAGTTGAGCCGCCGCTTGAAACTTCCCTCGGGCACGTAGCCGACCACGGCCGTACAAAACGTCAGCCACAGCACCTGCCAAGCGGGAAACTGTAATGTAACTGAAACTGACAGTCCAACCCAATGTGCCGGGTCGATTAATGTTTGTCTACTTGATGATACATTTTCACCTCTTTCCTCTTATCGTCCAGCTCAGGACCGATTCTAGCCAATACACAATAAGTATGGATAAACAACCTATTGTAAATTTGTAAATTAAACATAGTCAACCTATGGAACGAAATATGGAACTGAATGAATTCCGTACCAATTGAGGTTAGGTTTTAATTGTTAGATTTTTTTAGTGTGTGAAACTTCGCATATTAATTTTTAGTAAAGCATATTTCCGTTGCTGTATATTACATTGTAAGCGGCATTTCAACGTCATACTGAACTGAAAAAAGCAAACTGATGACAAAATCAAAGCAACAGTATTGAGGGTGCTGGTTTCATAAAACGAGATAATTAATGCACATGGCACAACAAAATGATAACCATAAATTACTATTGTCAAGCAAGACGAAATTTTAATTAGTATTACATCAAAATGGAAACAAGTACACCTTGGGAAGTGCTCAAAATCGCCATTACTGTTGGTCGTTTTTATTACTTGTAAAAATCACTAATTTAACATAACTACATCACATAAAAACAATCATTCATTTGCATTTAATTCAAAACTACTCCGAATTAATATAATACTACTTCACACTGTGAACTTCATGAAAGTAAAGCAATAATTGTATAAAACAGTGAACTTTAATAACAAACGCACAAACTTCCACAGGGTAGTTTATCATGTTGCAAAATTATTCTATTGCGCCTAGTAAAGTAAATAATTCATCATTTAACTTATTAAGGTTATAGTTACTATTTAAACACTCACCCCAAAAAAGCAGATAGCAATTCTTGTTGGAAGCAGAAAGCCGTATCTAACAATGAAGCCGATGAACCAAATAAATGTCAATCTCCAACTAATAAACTCATAACTTCGATTGGTTCTAGTTAGGAGGTTCCAACTCTGCAAAAAATGTATTGTTGTAAAAAACGTTGAGTTATTAAATACCCCCCGTCGCAGCAGACCTGCGTACTCAGCGAATTTCCAAATTAGTAATATTAATTTTGACCAGCTAAACTTATAAACAAAATTTCATCACATGCTCATAAATAGGGAAATGAATGTCTATTCTCCTTAAGATAAATATAGGGAATGAGTATGCAGGTATGCTGCCATGGGGGACACTAAAAGTAAGTTTTTAGCATAGAAAAAATTTATTTCGACCATATAAAGCCATATAGTAAGTTTCATTAATTATCTGTCCATAAATAAAAGAGTTTGCCTATTCTCCATATGATTAACATGGGAAAAGAGTATGCAGGTTTGCTGCCATGATAAGTACAAAACCCAAGATTTTTTACCTTAAACGGATGCATCTCAACCAAATGAAGCTAAATACCAAGTTTCATCCAAAAATATTGGTTAATAAGTGAAATATTAACACATCCTTATTCTCCATAAGATTAACATTGGAGCCCCAAAAGACAATGTACTGTCTTTAGACTTTGTAATATCTCGGTAACCAATGGAGATAGAGCAAAGCTTCAAAATACTAAATTGTGTGTTTTTTTGAGCTAAATCCAATGGTCAAAATAAAAATTTAAAATTTTTTAAATTTACATATGAAAAATGCAAAAAACCCATTTTTGGGGTACAAAACCCCCCAAAACTACCCCTTCCAGTAGGTCGATATGTCTGGTTTTCGAACTCATCCGAATAAACGTAGGATTACACATCTCTACCAAATTTGGTGTCGATCGGACCATTTTTACGAGAGTTATCGTGTCTAGGGACACATATATATATATATATATACATATATATATACATATATATATATATAAAAATTTTAATGACTATTATTTTTGGTCTCTGGGCACCTTAAAACGAAAAAGTAACATGGTCCCGGGCTTAGGTCTTACCATGAGACCTACGGTAATAGCTTATTCCCTATGGGAAATTCGCTAAAAAAAAAACACAAAAAAGTTCATTGCCAAGGATTTATAACTGATCCATCTGTAAGGTTGAGACTCATGTTCGTCAACCTAATGAAGTCAATACCATAAAAACATACCGTTTGATAAAGAGAAATTCAAAATATAATTTTATTTAAAGAGTAATGGGCTCATGTTTGGAGCAAGATGTACCATACCATACCAGTATTTTTACAACATTTTAGAAAAAATCTTGAAGGAAAAATTTTAAACATGATTTCCTTACTTAACAGCAGTTGAGTTCTCTGTGAATATTTGAAAAAACAATATAATACGTTTAGTTAAGATAAATTTGTAGTAGTATGCTTAGTTTTACAGCAATTTACTATGTGTAAAAAGATGTTAATTTTTCAATAAATCTAGCTTCTTTATCAATAAGGGTTTCTTCTGTTATACGGTATCCCTTTTTCTCTCCACAAACTTAACCGATTTTTAAGATTGAAGAGTCATTTTTAAGCTTATGATCTAGCCAGTGAGCGAATGGTGATTAAAAAGGTAATTTCGTTTCCGGCTTCGCACACCTATTCTTTGATTAATTCTAGAGGGCACTTTAAAATGTTGACCAACTTTCATTATAAGATAGATAAAAGCAAAGTTTGTAAGTTAGATTGTAAACAAAAATAGATCGTCAGACCTTACCTTAATACCTTGATACCTTTAATACCTTTACTGAAATGGTGACCTAACTCAATAGGTAGTTTAAAGCCAAGTATGAATGAGAGATGAGTGTAGGATGATTGTGGCGCGATCTTGTAAAGACACTTCATAATAAACATAAATTGATTGAAAAGTCAAATAATGAATTCAAATTGTACTGTAACTCACAAACATAAAGATAAATATGAAGTACTAATCAATACAATATTATGGTAAGGGGCTTTTGCCCCTAAAAGCAACTAGTATACAGTACACTCTCGTTCATCGGACTCGGTGACATCGGAACTCAGCTTCATCGGAACTGAAAATCTGGATATTATTAACTTTTTTTCTTACGAAATAAATAATTTTTCCGTTTTAGCGCCTTCAATTTCCATTCGTTCTATCCGCACAACAGTGAAGTATCACATTTTGCATCAAACTTCATCAGGCGTTTTCCATAATCTTTACCCATCGATGTGATTTACGAGGCCGTGGAGTACAGTATTCGCACAAAAATAGAAAGAGGAAGGGGTAGGAAGTGAACATCCGGTTCGACCGCTTTTCAAACTGTCATTCAGTCTGTCTTGCGACGCGACTGCACCTGTGTTACGTGGAAGTCATTTGACTGCTGAGTTGATGAGTGGAATATGAATATGGAATATGAGAATAAAGATTTTGGATCTTTATTTCCTGCGTTGTTTTTATTCCTATCGGTTCATTGTTACCATATTCAAAGTTTGAGTGCCTTATTTTCATAAAACCTCTTGTGTTATGTTAAAAACAAGAGTGAATACAATCACGATAGTTCACCGTTCGGGCGGAAATGATGACTCACGACGGACTCCGCTTCATCGGAATTTTTTGACATCCGAACCGGCCGTCCGCCACATTAGTTCCGATGAACGAGAGTGTACTGTATTAAAAAATGTGCAATTTTCACAAGTATTACCTTAGTTATCTATAGATTATAATTGTTTTCCAGTCAAGAAACTGTGATCCATATCCAAAATATTTTAAAAATCAATAAATTATTTAATAACCTACATGTTATTGCATAGCCTACTGTAAATGTTTTCTCAATTAAAATACTGTGCGTTCAGTATAAAAATCACAATTTTTCAGTTTTCAAATATTGGGTACCAAGGTTTAAACCTTCACAAACTACATTAGAGAGGATATGGAAACAAACACAAACAAAATTTGAAATAAATTCCCCTATAGAGATTCGCCCTATGATTGAGGCCTGAACATATGGGATACCAATGAATGACAGGCTAACGAGTGACTTCCTGCCACTGATTTCCTTTCCCCTGTTGTGTCACGCCTCACTACGTGTTTTATTATTTCCTATGGTATTTTGACCAAGTGTCTTTTGATGCTTGAGGTTGAGCAATACTGTGCATATATACACATATAGAAAAATTTGAACAAATTTTGTTTTTGGCTTTGGTCCCGGGCTTAGGTCTTACCGTGACCTATTAGCGTGTCCATAGGAAAATTCGCTAAAAAAAGGAGCTAAAGTGGCTCTAGTGATATTTTAACTATAAAGTTTTGTTTTCGAGGTTACGGTATGTTTTCAAAGTAACTAATTTACAATGTTTACAATTCTGTTATTTACATGATATAAACAAAACTTCAAATTTCACCATTCTGCATATCAAATTAATAAAACAACATAAATTATGCTTAGCAAACAGCTGCCTTTCAATTCTACGACTTACAAAATATCACAGCTGTTTTTTTTATGTGTAGGACAAAAAAAACTACATTTTGCATACTATTTAGATAACCACAAACCGGTGAATTTTGAGCAGAATGATATAAACACCGTTTTTGTAAACAAAATTATGCAAGTTTGCAGGATTTCAAAAATAAAAAATTCTATTTCTCTGTACTGTTACATGATCTAATTTATATTTTTTTTTAGTTTTGTAGTTGTATTGAGACAGACAAAGTTCGTTTTTGTATGTTAAAATATAGCTAACATTCCAACTTGTTTTAATAAACCAAAGCAAATTTATAGTTTATGTTTTCTTATCATTTATGAAGTTGTGATAAGAGCACCCATCTCCATCTATTCACTATTTTTGTTTCAACAACACTCGGCAAATATAACAAATATAAGACTTAAAATCTATAGAATTGAAAGTTAACTTTTAAAAACAAATTTAAGTTAATAACTAACTGTATTTTACAAAGGGCAAATAGGCTGTTCAATTAAAATTACTTTTAAAATAATACAGATCACTTCAAAGGTCAGTGCACAGGACTGTACTTGTAAAATGATCAAGAACTAATTTTTACCGGGTGCAGTCAACTCTACAAGATCGTTGACGTTCATTTATTACCTTTAACTCCTCAGCCTCGAACCTCGAAGTAACCTGGTCCTCAATAATAGCCTCAACTCCGGCCTTGATGTAGTCCAAGCAATCGGACAATTGAAACTCACGCTTCAATGTTTCATATGAGCGACTCCGGGGCAGTGAGGTCTTCTACAAAATCAAACATATCTTAGGCATTGTCAAAAATTGTTTTGTACAATAAAAAAATAATTAAATTTGTGGTATGATTACCAGTAAATATAAGATTACTGAGTAACCAATAAAGCGAAACACTTCCATTAATCAAAGCTACCCATTAGTCAAGGCCTTTACTTTGTTTAAGATTGTATCAGTTTCAAAAGCCAAATGAGTCAGAAAAAAAACTAGACAAAAATAATAAACTTCCTAAGTATTTCTTACAATTTAGTTTTTTCTACTATTTTTATTGCAATGATATTATGCCTTTCAATGTAACAGTACAATAATCAAATATGATTAGATCACTTAGTTACTTAATAACTTTCGAAGACACCAATGCTACCAGGAAATTATTACAAGGACGTTAACCAAAGTGAAAGTTATTGAAAACAAGCTGAATTAGGTAAATAAGATTTTAACGGCAAGATTACCAAAGTGTGTAATTTGTTTTAGTTTTCATTTGTGTTAGTTAAAAAAAAGTTGGTAATAACCAAAACATATTGGGAATATAGTATTCAAAAGTATTTCTCACAATAAAATGTTTTAAGTGTTGTGGTATATTTAATTTGAAAACTGTCACAAAATAACAGCGAATCCTAATAAAACCAACATCCCAAACTACAGTTCACAATGGCTTTATTTGATTTGCTTATCAGCGGTATCTCGTTTTATTGTTTATTTGTCAACAAAAAATGACTGGCTTGGCCAGCCTGAACAGGCAATATTATAATGAAACTGATTTATTTTGAAAAACGGTTTAGAATAAATGTTGTAAACATATTTCATTAATAAATGGTGGCTTTGTTATTTGAAGACGTTGTAATAAGTCAGTAATAAGACTCAGATTATAAGTTTCAAGACTGCTCGCAGTCAAGAACATTTTGAACCTCAGTTAGTTTTGAATGATAGTTTTTTATCAATTGTGCAAAACACCAAATTTCTTGGATTAGAATTAGATGATAAATTAAACTGGAGAGCTTATATAAATATTTTGTCTAAGAAGTTAAATTCACAATGTTTTCAAATGATCGTTCTCAAAAATATTTTAGATAATAATACAAAGCTGATAGTATATCATGCTTTGTTTGCCTCAGTGATGCAGTATGGGGTTGAACTGTGGGGCAGTTGCTCAGACAAGGAAATAATTTTTAAGATTCAAAAAAGATATTTGAGAATTATGACTAATGCAAGACCAAGAACTTCTTGTAAAGGTATTTTCCAGGTTTTGAATATTTTAACTTTACCCTCTGTCTATATTCTTAAATGTTTGACTTTTGTAAAATGTAATTTTGACACATTGATGGAGGAACAACATTTTCATAGATATGAAACAAGATTTAGGAATGATTTTCAGTACCCTATTCAATGACTAAGTTTTATTGAAAAACTACCTCACTATTTGGGAAAAAAGCTGTACAATAAACCAATGAATACAAAAACGTGAAGAAGGTCACATCCCATGTTAAAAATTGGCCGACATTTTATTCCGCTAGGAGCGCTGTAAACTGAACTTGAGCACTCCAAATAGAGATAGCGCCAGAGGAAACGGCCTAAACATAGTACGAGAGAAAGGGAAATATTAAATTTCTTATTTAGTATTGTGTCGTCAAAACACCATTTTAAACATTAGTTACCTAGCTTATTTGGTATCATTGGAAAGCTTTTTTCAAGAAGAATCGTTATTTTAAGCCATTAAATCCTTTTAATGTTAAGACTTTGTCGTATGGGCTTTCAACTTTAATGTTATTCTAATGAAGATATTTTATTGAATCATATGTTTACCAAAATAAACTAAGTTATAAACGTCGTCATGGTATCCTGCTATTTTCAAATTTGTTTACTTGGGTTCCAAAATGAGCACTAACTACTAAAGTTAAAGTATAGGCGGACGGAAAAAGTGTTCCTACATTAGTTAAAAGAATTGGTCCAGTAATGCAAAACTGTCATAGGTTATGTATGCTATGTGAGTGCAGCGTGAGGACGAGAGATTCTTTGCTGGTGACCATCTGCAACAAAGTCAGAATGTAATCTGACTAATAGGTCATTGTCTCGTGCGCGCTCTCATGGTGGAGTGCGCTACTACGTCAACAGAAACTTTCTTAACCATTTCTTCCATAAGATGTGACCTTCTTAACGTTTTTGTATTCATTGAATAAACTGCCATGTAGAATTAAAAATATCAGATGTAATAACAAATTTAAAAAAGAAGTACAATCTTGCTACTGGATAACGTGTACTACTGTATTGATGATTACTTAAACGATGTATTTATCTGATATTGTCTGTTAGAATTTAGTTAATTGTCGAAAATGGTTACACCATTTACTTCACAGTAGTTTTAGTATGATCTGACTTGTCACCTGTTTCACCAGCTGTGCTGGAACCAAAAGAAATGTTTTGTTGACTAATAAAGAATTTGAATTTTAATTTTAATTTGTAAAATGTAGCATATTCAATTCTTCAAACTTCATTTTGAACATTGTCTGATTCTTAATTATTTATTGATTCTTCCTTCAAAAATGGAATAGATTGTTTACAACTACACCTTTTCCACTTTTATTTCAGAATTTGTAAAATTTTTTTCAGTTTAGTATCTTTAATTTTAGAAATTGTTATTTTTATTTCAGTTTTAATAATTTTAATTCAGAGTGTACCATTTGAATTTGAGAATAGTCACTTTCATTTCAGAACATGTTACTTTTATTTCGGAATAGATCAAATGTATTTCAGTTTTAATAATTTAAATTCAGAGTGTATCATTTGAATTTCCGAATAGTCAATTTAATTTCAGAACATATTATTTTTATTTCGGAAAATATGAATAGTATTTCAGAAAGAGTTATTTAATTTTAAGAAGTTATCGTATGTACTCCAGAAACATGTAATTTAGAAATATTTTCACTGTCGACTTTTTTGTGTTAAATGATAACGGTTCTTTTAAAATTAAAAACATAATCAATTTATCTGGTGGTAGTTTTTTTTACTGTATTTCTTGTTTCTGAAATAAAATTAACTATTTCAATCTGAAACATAAGTTATTATTTCTGAAATACAATTTACTAATTCTCAAATTAAATTTATTTATATGAAATTCAATTTAAATTATCTGAAATGAAAATCACTAATCTAAATTTAATAGTTTGCTTTCTGAAATACAATTTACTATTTCTCAATTTAAATTTATAAATATTAAATTCAATTGACAATCTCTGAAATGAAAATCACTAATCTGAATTTAATAATTTGTTTTCTGAAATGCATGTAACAATTCTAAAATACAAATGATGTTGTCTGAAATCAACATGATCTCTTTTATTCCCCTTTTCACAGGTGAAGTGATGAGTACCAGTTTGGTGTGAGGGTCTAATAGTGTCAGGGTCCCGGGCGGCAAGGCTCATTGCCTCATCTGAGGCTGACTACTCCGTTGACCTTGACAACCCCACGGGGGACTGGACCGGACATTAATTACCATATTTAAAAGCTGTTTGGTACCATACACCTTAAATATTCCAGAAACTTTAAACAACTAGATTTATAAAGTTAAAAGGATGTATTTTTTAGTTTCTAAATTTTGTTGGCACAGTGGTAAATCATTGTGTACACACATGTTTAGAAATTAAGAATTAATACAATGGGGATTGAAATTATAGATTGTAAAACAGAGTTGGCTTTGGTAATTAAAAATAGACAGAAAATTTGAATAGATTTCAACATTTAGTAGGCCCTACTGTAAGCCTTACATTTTAATTAGCCCACCAAAAGTTCTATCCTAAATTGCCTCTATGACAACTGATAGCATATTACAAGTATTACTACAGTAATATTTTCATAAAACACAATAAATAAAATTTTTTTATCAACACAAATTAAATATTACTTTTAGAGATTTATACGGTATAACAAAATCTTTGGCCACCTTTTTTATACTATCAAAACTCAATTTGTTTTTTAACACACCACTCTTGCTATACAACTGGTTCCAGAAGAACAATTTAAACTTATTAGAAAAATTTTGGAAGAAATTTTTGGAAGAAAGAAGAGTAAAAAAAAATACTTTAAATTGTGAAACAGAGTAAGACTTACATAAATTCCCCAAACTATGTAAATTTCCATACAATGTCAAATATTGGCAGTGGAATAAATGTAATTATTATTTAAAGTTTAATAAAAATTTTATTAAATCATTTAACAGTATACACACAAAATGAAACAAAAATGTTCAGTACTTTTTGTAAAAAACAACTCACATTGGTTTCATTCCAAATTTAATGAAAATAAATTTTCTTAGAAAAAAATGTGGATGGTATCAATCAATTTCAACATTGAAGGAACATGCATACTTCTAAAAATATTTAAACTTACTCAAGCAATATCACAGTTTAATACCTACACCGATCTCCAGATTGTTGTTGCCAACATAGTTGAGCTCTGGGTCAGGAGCCAGGATAAGATCTTCTCGGGATATCAACATCGCTTGCCCATTCTCAAACTTGTTGTTCTCTTCCATAAGACTATCTTTCATCTCAATATCACCGTTCTGTTGTTCCTTTATGTCTCCAACGGAGATAATCACCTTTGGTTTTTCTTTTTTTTCTTCTTCGTCCATCGAACCTTCTCTTGTCTTGTGTTTCCTCTCGATTGTATTTCTGCCATACTGCAAACAACATAGATCAATTAATTGTAGAACTATCCAAATTTAATGCAATGTCGGTTTTTTCTTCTCGTTTTTTATGAGTTAACAATATATAATTATGAAGAACAATATGACAAATGCAGAAAATCAGCTGATCAGCTGATTATGTTCAGGTCTCTGTGGCTCCTCCCATTATACATTTATTTCCATTTTAATACCATGAGATTTAGTATATAAGTTTACTGCCATGGGGGATTTTTAAAAAATACTATTAACTCATCACCTAATGAGGGAAATATATAAAATTTTTTTTAGAAATGTTTTAAAAAAAGTAATATAAGAGTTTATTGATTTCCCAGAAGAATAACATGGAAAACTATTTTTGCACTTTCTCCGTAGCCAGTAAAGCTGAGTTAATGATTCACAAGACAAAATTGTTTATTTGTTAAAACAATTTTGAATGGTCTCTTTCAAAATTAGTAAAATTTTAAAATAAGGGGTAAAAACACCAAAAACACAATTTTGACCCTTTTGAAACCCTACAAAACCCTATTACTGTAGTCCAATCATCCTACACCTTTACACCAAATTTCATTGAAATCGAAAGTTTCTTTCAAAAGTTATTGTGTAAACGTACACATATATCTACTGTATATATAAATATACGTATATATAAATATGTATATTTATATATACAGTATATGTACATATATACAGTATATTTATATGTACATATAAAGATACTTTTGATACAGATTCCTTCTCAGGACTCCGACCCTACACGTTTTCAAATTTATCTTGTTATTCTTATGGAAGCAACATTTTTGTATAGGAACATACCAAGGTGTATAAATAAAAAGAACAGGTGTGTGCATAGCCAGCTGGTGTGACGTAGTTGGGCTCACCGCTAGCGCCGCGAGCGGCAAGCCAACGTATTAAACGTTTGCCTGATTTTATTTTCATGTTGTACTATCATATGATGTACAAATTATTTTTGTGCTTACTGTATACAGTTATGCAGTATGAACTATGCACGTTCTTGGAACATACATTCAGTCGGCCCTAACTATTTTCTTGATTTTTTTAACTCTTGAATTATTTAATAATATATTATATATAAACTATTTTAGTCACCATATGCAATTTAAATTTTATGTTTTTCACAAATGACCCAAATTAGCTAATAGGATAATTTAATTTGAATTAAGTATGTATCCTTAAATATTGGTTTAATAAATTATTTAGCACGATTGTAGAATGAACCATTTTTTGTCTACATGAAATGAATAACAAGAATGAAACTTATGACATAAACTAATTATTATAGCCGTTGTTGCTTTAGGCATATTTATGGAACGTTATTTTTGTCATTTTTTTCGCGCCACCCTGCACTCTAATGCTTGGAACGGCCTACAAGAACTCAGAAGATCTAGCATATTCTGATTACTATGAAAAAGCAAAGCCGAAGTGCACTCTAATCATACGCATCTCCTCTCGCCGTCGTGCCGATCTCAAATTTATCACCTTTTGAAAACTCATTTAAACCCCGTAAATGTCACTTAAATATGATATAATGTTCTCGATTTTCGAATTCAATTTTGATTTTTTAATTTAAACTGTTTTTGAATTCAACCTGTAGGCTTTTCATTAGCCCATACTTATAAACGGGCATATTGAAATAGAACACCATGCATGTATAGTAATCGTCAGTTTCTTCATAACCAACAAATGAAATTTGCCTTATGATATGCACCAGGGTCCGTCGGTGACTCACAATTGAATAGAGTACTTATTTAAGTATATAAGAACTTTAACGAATGATGTTTTTATATCATTATCTTAAAACAAAAATATCACGACGTTTTGGATTGTTCTCACTACGACTACTCTGCAATAGATTCATACCAAGGGAAAACTTGCCAAAATCAAATACTGTAAGCATTTTATATCTAACCCTATCTAACCCTTCAATATACCGGCATTGGAGGTTAATAAATTTTTAAACCTCTTTTGTAACCTCGGCCAATGAAGTTTCTTCGTAAATTTTTTAAAGAATTTTAAGGATAAATCGAGACACATTTATTTGATAAATAAAAAGATTTAATAATTAAAGTACAGTTCCACTCAACTATACACTTATAATAATTTAATAATTAATTAAGGTCAGTTTGATAAATAAATGCTCAAACATATTCTTAAATAAAGTATGTAATAAGCTTATTTTTTTAAATTTTTACGAGGATTTTTCTAACGCCACAAACACCATCTATTTTTTTATTCACATCTTTATTTTCCGTAGTTCTGAAGTCACGATAAGCCGTTGGTCCACTTACATAAAAAATGCAGGCCTTTTAGACGAAGATAACTGTCAGTTAATTGATGATCGTCCTCCACTAAAAGCCATATGATAAATTATGTATTCTTACATGAGTTCTGCATCTAATAAGTGCCTTTAAAACTTCTTTTGGGAACAGCATTCATTAATAACGCATTTTCCAGCTTCCAGCATGCTTTTGAGAACCTCACCAACGTTCTCTCTTACTGTTTGAATGAACCGAGCCGAGGCTTTCGTTGAAGTTGAAACATTCCTTCATTTCTATACCAACGTCCCAAAACTGTTTTGTTCTGTTGGAAAACTTCGACCTATTTTTGCAATATTCTGTATTAACAGAGAATGTGTAAAACTGCATTAATCCGTGTATCACTGTCTCGGGATTTATTTTGCAACCAAACACAGAAAAAATTGGCATTGAGGTTAAGAAAACAAAACATTTACTTGACAAAAGTTTATTTGTAAACACAAAAGTAAACAACATGAGTTTAATGTGTTTCACGGCCGCTCGGAGCGCTAGCGGTGAGCCCAACTACGTCACACCAGCTGACTATGCACACACCTGTTCTTTTTTTTTATACACCTTGGGAACATACGATTATATTTAGGAATATTAATTCTATAAACAGCTGTTTTCATTTAAAGTATTGAAGGCAGATTAGTAATTAAAAAAAAAAATAGAGGATATTGTAGACTTGACGGCGAGTAAGGGCCGGTTTCTCTAAGCACGTTTAACTTAAACAGTTTAATTCAATGTTAAACATATGGACAATATTGGTTTAAACTTGAATTAAGGTTTAAACTTGCTTCGAGAAACCGGCCCTGAGTGTAGCAAACAAGCCAAACCCTACAGCAAGTGAGTGCAGTGAGTTAGGTGAACCTGGCGGGGCGAATGAGCGCAGAAAAACAAGCTAAAATTTAAGAAGGCTTCATTGATTCATGTGAAACTAAACTTTATATTTCATTTGCAAATTACTGTAGGCTATAATTTTGTAAAATATTGTTAGTTTGATTTGAATATACTTCTAAGGACTTAGTAACAATAGGGCGGATTAAGTTAAGTTTTTTTATGTATAACTAGAAAAGGAAGTAAAAGTTCCATTTTCTTCATTCAAACAAAATGGATAAGGTTAAATTTAAGAATAACTAATTGGTCTGACGAAAGATACTAGGTGAACTACGGTAAGTGAAATTAATTATTCAACTCTTAATATGTCACACTCTAATAATTCCACTTCGCTCAATTTATTCACACATGCCAATGCAGTTTATTCACTATTCAGGGTGGGATGAAAAGAAACAGAAAGATATTTTGTATCTATACTTATTTAATACGCTAAGGGTTTTTTTGTCTTGAGAACTCCTACAATTTTCAACCGATTTTAAAGTTTTTGGTGTCGTTGGATAGGGCTTGGTCTGAAGTTGTTTCCGCCAAAAACTGATGAGAATCTGACGGAAAATAAAAGCGTTATCCACCATTGAAATTTCAAAATTTCCCATTTAAATAACATTGGGAATGAATAAAGCATTTTAAACATCTGTTAATAATCAGCTGTAAATACGTGTAGTTTTGGTGATTGCAGATATTCACAATATTGGATTGGTCGGACGTTAATGATTTAGAGATAAAAGTAACATTTGTATTGTATTAAAATAAATTGCTCGATTTCGAGCAACACGTTTACTAGTTTGATTTAATTACCTATAAGATCTTTAGGAGATCACTCTGAAAAAATAAAAAAATGCTTTTGTGTAAACTTATTAATTGTTACACTGACTTTTAAATATACCTAGATATCACAAATCCAAGTAGTCCTACTAGATTGATCTTTATCAAAATTAATAATACAATTAGTTTAATAAAAGGAACAAATATTTATTGTTGAAAAGAAATATACAGAATGTTGCCAAACAAACTGGAAATATTTTATGTATCTGTTCCTCATGTCGAGACAAAAAAAGAAAAATAAAACATAATAAACATCACAGTGGTCTAGAATGTTTTGTTAAACCGCAAGATGCCCTTTTGTTAAATGTCCATTTTCAAGAAAAAAAAAATTATTTTTTTCCCAATGTGTATTTTTAGCCATTTTAAATATTTAAAATTAAATATCTCAAAAATCGTAAAATTTTACAAGAGGCATAAAATTTGACAAATAATATTGTCTAACTAATGATACCACTTTATAAGGACCGGACAACAAATAACTGAGTTATTGTGATTGTTGACAGAAAAACATTGATTTTCCATTATATTGCAAATTAAGGATACGGTACCTTAGTAGAAAAATCACAATAACTCTATCATGACCCAAGAAACAACTACACAAAATATTTCCAAGTTGTTTGGAAACATCCTGTATAAACCTTGCAACAGAATTTATATTCCCCCGAGAGAAATTCAAAATTGTAACACAGAACTGGCTTATAACAAAGGCATTCTATGATATAAATGAATATGACAAATTGTTTACACCCTTAGATATACATCCATGATCTGCCATTGGAGTCAAATAAATAGTTTATCTGTGTCTCTCATTAACTTCATGAACGAATGCCATCTATTTGTTTTAAATTAAGATGCTGATTATACAGTGAGTAAATTAAGTATGGAAACTAATCTGTATTTTTTAAACCAAAATAGATAGAAATATTTGGTTTGTGGCATTGACTGTTAACCAAGGTTCCGGAATTTTTTGCATCAGAAAAATTTTTTTCACCCCCTCAGGGGGGGTAGAGGTAGGGGGTAACTTAATTTTTTTAAATAGCAACCCCTATTGAGTGACCCCTCATTTTGAAGGGTTTGTCAAAAGAAATACAATGCCGTAAACCCGAGGTCGGTATCTTACCCCTAACCAGAATGGCGGCAATTTTAAATTTCGAGATGGGCAAACGAAATCCAGTGTGGATACCCATATTTACCTTTTAAATGGGTTACATTGGGTAAGCCGAACTCCAGATACCATTATTAGATTGAAAAGTGGATGTTTTTATCGTATTCAAAATTTTGCCCCAGCCCCCAAAATAGGGGATTTTGGGGGCAGCCCCAAATTTTTAAACGCAAACCCCTATTGAGTGACCCCTTGTTTTGAAAGGTTTGTCAAGACAAAAGCAGTGGCACAAATCTTAGGTCGATATGTCATCACTAGACGAAATGGCAGGCATTCAAAAACTTCATTGGGTAAAAAAACGCCCATTTCACCAATTAAAAATGTTGAATGCCTGCCATTTCGTCTAGGGATGACATATCGACCTAAGATTTGTGCCACTGCTTTTGTCTTGACAAACCCTTCAAAACGAGGGGTCACTCAATAGGGGTTTGCGTTTAAAAATTTGGGGCTGCCCCCAAATCCCCTATTTTGGGGGCTGGGGCAAAATTTTGAATACGATAAAAACATCCACTTTTCAATCTAATAATGGTATCTGGAGTTCGGCTTGCCCAATGTAACCCATTTAAAAGGTAAATATGGGTATCCACACTGGATTTCGTTTGCCCATCTCGAAATTTAAAATGGCTGCCATTCTGGTTAGGGGTAGGATACCGACCTCGGGTTTACGGCATTGTATTTTTTTTTGACAAACCATTCAAAATGAGGGGTCACTCAATAGGGGTTGCTATTTAAAAAAATTAAGTTACCCCCTACCTCTACCCCCCCCTGAGGGGGTGAAACATTTTTCTGATGCAAAAAATTCCGGAACCTTGGTTAACAGTCAATGCCAAAAAACAAAAAATTTCTATCTATTTTGGTTTAAAAAATACAGATTTGTTTCCATACTTAATTTACACACTGTATAGTTCGTTTTTTTAAACCTGATCCTTCGTGGGAGAGATGGTGGAGGGGGTTTGTTTATACTTGCTATTATCCCATTGGCTGAAGCCTTTTGGTTTTTTTTGATAGTTTTATTGTTGTTTTTGTTTTATTTCACTGTTGCATACCAGCTGGTAATTTTACATCACAACATAATGTGTATCAGTTTTATAATATTATTGGTAGCAGTTGTTTTTTAATCAGTTTACTTTAGAACTGTTACTTTTAACAAGGAATAGGTTTGTCTTAAAAATATAACAGCTGACTAGGAGTTACTGAAAGATATTATAACTTATTTAAAACATTATTTGAGGAAATCTGATACTCGACACACGTTTGTCACGAGTTTAAATGTGTTGTTTACAGTTTAAATTTTTTGTTTACAGTTTAAACCCTTCCCCCACCCCATTTTCACGAGAAGGATCAGGTTTAAAAAAACGGACTATATTATAATATTTTAGTATTACATTAGTATATATTTGACAATGTCGATTACAATTTCTGTAATTGTTTAAAGACAATAAACATTTTCTTACTTATTCTTATTAGGGCCATTTGCACAAATAAATGATAAACCGGATTAAATATAATCTATATATATAATACGTGATGCCCCCTTTTTGTTAACACTACTCCTCCCTTATTTCTGGACCAATTTTAAAGTTTGAGGTGTCAAAAGAATGGTCTCAGTTCGTAGTTTTGCAATAAGGTTTTAGATTTTTGATATTTTAATTCTGAAGCTCATGGGAAGCCCTCAAAGTTCATTTTTTGTCCATAAGATTAACATGGGGAACAATTTATTTTGAATTGCTAAATAAAACAGCTGTTGATAGTTAAACAAACAAACACATATGTTAAAAGCTGAATAGAAGCAAGGAATCTAAAAAAAATAAAGACAAAAATAATCTCTTTATTTATTTTAGATTCCTTGAATAGAAGCAAATTGAACTGGTAATGAAATATCAACACAAATTCATACTTTAATACGAGGAGTGTCTAATCTGAGGTTTTAACCTTTTCTCAAAATGTAGCAGGTATATTTTACTTGAAAGTTTTATTCACGCATATTTGGGCATAAAAATAATTTTTTTAACTTAAACCTGGAAAAATTCATTTTTGTTTCCGAAAACAATTTTGGAAATTGAAATTTTTGACATGGGTCTTTTTGGTTGTCCAAATGGTATTGAAACAATAATGAAAGGTAACAAATACTAAAATAGAACACTAAATTTGTGTGCATGGGTTTTCAAACTGCTGTAAGCTATAAGGGAAAGGGATAGTTGGTTGTAAGTGTAATAACCTTTTTATTTACTATTATAGTATTGACATGTTTTATGCAGAATGCTACACATATTTAAAAAACCTGTGTAAAAGACAACATTTAAAAGTTTTTTACCTCCAGTATAGAAAACAAGCTTATTACAAAAATGGTTTTTATAAAGAAAAATGCTAACCAAAATAAAAATGCCACTAAAAACAAAATGGACCACACCAACAAAGATGTAGATTCTCTTAATTTATGTGATTTCTTTATTTAAATTTTGTAATGTCATGGAAAGTTAAGTTAAAGAGGATTTAGGCATAAATATTAATGTGGACTCATACACTATTTCATTGACTACCTCATACAGCAGTACTACAAAAACAGCCGCAGTGAGTGCCGTATAACTCATACAGGACCGGGGAGTAATGAAATGTTGATTTTTATTCTGTTGTCATTTACGTTTTATGTTTGATGGACTATGTGGATCCAACATCTGTGAATTTATTCTAAATTGTATACGAGGGTTTAGACAAAGGCCCTAAGACTTAAGACATATCGGCAAAAGAACAACTACGTAATCTTAGCTTATTTAAACCTAAAAGAACGAGCACCACATCTCAGCACTATCACATTGGGAAGTTGGAGAATGGGTAATGAAGATCGATCTGATTTTCATCATAGTGAATTTTTTTCAAAGTATTACCATGGAGCAAAGTTTGATCAGCAGGTACCCTAATAAATGCAGCGCATTGCGCTGCACAGGTCCCCTAGTCTATATATTAATACACAAGCATGTTTCATTTCCTCCTTTTTTCTCAGCTCGTGTGCATCGTAGGATAAATCCGCGCATACCGTTAGAAAGGTATAGTCCTGTAGATGAGCAGAATCACATTCTAATTCACATCGGACTCCAAGGCTGCGCCCTACAGGCTTTCAAAGTTCCAATGTTAATCTTATGGAGAAAGGAGAATTGAATGAATCATTAGACAGCTGTTATAAAAACAAGTGCTAGAAAATTAGGAAGAACAGATGTTTTAGTTCTAAGACTTTTTAAGCTTCTTGGGTCCAGATCAACCGTAATTTTGATCGAATTTCGATCAGGAGGCGATCTCTAGTCTAGATTAATTCAGTTAAAATCAGCTGGAAGTCTAAGTTTAAACGATGCATGTGCAACTGACTTTTAGGTTAAACTAGGTTCAAACTGAAGATCAGGTTTAAACTAAATTGGTGCAAACGGCCCACCAGAGTTAGAGTTTTAGCTAGCAAATCGAGCTCTGTAAACATATCGAGTCACAATTATTCTACAATACCAGACTATACCCATGATGTTTGCACATAATTGAAGGCCTGTGGAACACATTGTTTGCCTCTATGCTTCAACTGTCCAACATTCATAACATTCATATACAGTCCCTCTCCGGACATTTCAGGACTAAACCCTTTGTTCGGGTAAAACACTTTCAGACCATCCGGGAGTTGTTTACTTATGTATATTACAACCTTTTAACAATGTGTATGTATATAATTATAAATCACATTTTAAGACAATTTAAAGTGTGCCAACCCAATTATTACGGGGTTTTGCTATCAACTCGTTGTATTCTCACTTTTATGACTGGTAAAAAAAAAAATCGTCACCAGAAATTCAATTAAAGAACACAAAATTATAATTATTACAAATAAAAACTTCATAGATTAATTTTTTGAAGAAACGGGTTATTATTTTAGATTTATAACATGATTATGGATTAACTGTAATTTACCTAACAAATAGGCCTATATCTCACATACAAAATGACTAAAAAACACAATATATAGTACTGTAATTATTAGCAAAATCAGCTAATGTGGTATGATCATCCAGAACGAACAAAATCGTAAGCCAAACTGAGGTTCTTTGTTTGTAGACCGGAAATGGACATACACTTGAATCCTGTCAATTTCAGCTGCGAGAAACCCAGCGCACGCTGATGACTGATTTCCAAGAAGTCTTCCGGACCATTCGGCATTAGAACGAGAGGGAGTCAACTGTATATTGAATAGCAGGTTACAGCAGCAGGAATAGCAGGGTTACATGGTGGGTGGAGGAGGAGGGGGAAGATATTACATGCCATCCAACGAGAATTCTTATTACATTTTCAGTATTATTCAGCGATCTTAGCGTTTCGATGTTCTAAATATTTTAAATACAAATTCCTATTCATCCCTTAGGTGCTTTAGCAAGTACAGGCTGTACATAGAGTAGAAGTTCAGTTTTAGTCCTAGTTCACTAAAACCAAGGAAGCTTGGTTATTTTCATTTTATTTATAATTTGTTTACAATCGAGGGGAGCATCTCTCCCCGTTGCGAGAATTTAATTATCATTTCTAAAATTATACCTCCAGTACCCATAATCTTCAATAATTCAAAAGGGTCCTGGTCTGTATCATGTGTCACAATATCGAAAGTCTACTCATATCTATATACTAAAAACTTTTGCAAACATGAAACTTTCGCCAAACTATCCAAGAAACAAAATGTACAAATTCTCTGAAGAATGATCACATTACAAAACAATATTGAGTCAACTTGACCTTCACAAAGGCTGATAAGAAATATCTCTAGACACCATCACTACTTCACCACTTTGACCTAAAACATTACATTACAATATGATACTATTATCATTAGTTTGTGAAAGTCCTCTGAGTTCATGACTTGTGAAAAGTCTTATCGTTTTACATGCACATGATACTAGAAAGATTTTAATTCTTAATAACAATATATAGAGCACTTGACTGCAAGTGAGCGTAGCAAAGGAGCTAAACCTGGAGGGGAACAAATTCCTCAAGTTCGCATTGTAAAGCATGCCGGGTAACAGCTAATAATTTATAAATTCAACAATGCTCACTATTTTTAAAAGCTTTTATTTTATTTGTTTTATTCTCTTCTTATAGGAAGATATTACACCTACGATATAAGATATTATGAGCAGGTACATTTTATCTGATAAGCAGGAGTATAAAAATCTGCTTATAAAAAACTTACTGACAAAACCTTCTAGCAACTGTTCTAGCCAGTAACCAGATTACGTTAATAGATTGTTTAATTGTTCTATAATTATCTGACAGTAAAAAATGCAATAATAAGCATGAATAGTGCATGTCACATTTCTTCACTTCTTATCAAATCACGGAGTGACAATTATGATAGATGAATCACAGCTTGAGTTCCATTTGTTGACCTCATGACACACCAAGCAAGGCATATCAACCTTCCTCAAGTCGTGCCAGTGATCAATACTGCCAAAGGTTCAACAATGACCTTTAGATAACACATTTGTTCCAGAAAATCAAGAGCATGTGTCAACAACTGCACGACTGCACTGATTTTCACACTATCTTAATAAAATAATCTATCTATTTTAATAAAATTAAACTTTTTTATGTGTAATATTGAACAAACCTGAAGAATATGTTTTATGGAGGCCTTTATTGTATTTGACATATTAGAGAATCCAAATTTTGTGTTAAGGTTTCTACAAGGCCTGTCCGGCTGTGAAATCCATGGACTTTGCTTAGGCTAGCCTATTTTTCTCGGAAAATGGCTTCACTGTGTTTGAATAAATTTTGCCTTTGGTATCATTCGAGTGAGTGTAGCGGTGCAACTTGCCACGCCACAGAGAGATATCAAAAGAACTGTGATGAGCTATGAAGTTCAATAAACTAAAGGTATTATTAAATTAATAATAAGAAATCACATAAATAATAATAAGAATATAAAGATGGCCAGTTTAAGTTGCCAAACTAAGTTACTCCTAAGAATGTTTTAAAAACCCTATTGATTGGTTAAATGTTTAGTGATGCCAATGTTTTTGCTTTTGAGGTATGAAAATGTGAGTGTTTTGGTTCACTTTTAATTATCAAAGGTACCTTATCTAGAAAGAACCAAAAGGATTTAAATGGCTGAAAGTAACAGTTTATTATTTAAAAAGCTTTTATTTTATTTTCTATAAGAATAAGATGGTAAACTAGTTTTCTCCCTTACCATTTAGCGAATTTCCCTATACGCTATTATGCTATCACGCTATTACGGTAGTAGTCACGGTAAGACCTAAGCTTGGTACCAAATTACTTTTTTGTTTTGGGGTCCCCAGAGGCCAAAAACACCGTTCTAATTCATATATATGTAATGTATATATATATATATATATATATATATATATATATATATATATATATATATATATATATATATCTGTGTCCATTGATGTAATAACTTTTGAAGGTAAGCTCCAATCTTTATAAAATTTTGTACAGAATTGTAGGGCAGCATTCATCAGGTCAAATTCCAAAACGAGCATGATCAGACCATGGGAACGGGGTTTTATGGGGTTTCAAAAGGGTCAAACATGGTGTTTTGGCATTTTTTGCCATTAATTTATAATATTTTACAATTAATTTAATCCATTTAAAAGAACTTCAAAAAATAAAAATAGCTTAACTGGTTATGGAGAAAATTGAAATTAAGTTTCCATGTTATTCTTCACTAGTTGGGGAGTAACTAATGTTTGATAAAAAAATCTGCATGGCAGCAAACCTACATAAAAAATATGCTAAATCCCACGGTATTCTAATGGAAAATAAGTGTTTAATGGGAGAGAGATGGAGGTAATAAGGTAGTACCTGGGGGACGCACACTTGCTCGGTAAACTTAAAAAATCCTTTGTTGTAATAATATCACTAACAATTATAGTAGCGGTAATGATAATAATACTTTTATTAGATTTTAAATAAAGGCATAAAATTGGAGAAGGCGAAGCACTGACGTCCTGAGAGGAGCCTTTTCATCCCCTCTTGTTATATTTTACTCTAACAGTGTTTTGCTTACTCTTGCAACACATTTAATATACTATTGATAAAAAGTAAATGATTGATTTTTTCAATAAAAAGGCAAAATATTGACTTAATAAACTGATCCCTACAATTAGGGGATACAATTTGATAGGCACAAAACTCTTGAGTGGTGTCTTCGTGATTAAAATTTTACCTATGAGAGTAGCTTATTCATTATTTGAAACGTAAGAGAGAGACGGCGGATCCATTAACACCCTTTGGCCTTGACGGGTTACTGAGATGACACAGCACCACTAGCCTATTGTAAACACACCGACTCTACAGCTCCGCACATACTGTGTATTGGGGCCTTTTGAGGCAGTTTATTTGAAAAAATTAACAATTAATTGTCTGTATAGATAATAATTAAAGTTAGGTAATACAACTTAGTTTTTTTTTTTTTTTTTTAAATTCTTTTAAATAAAGCAATAAATTTTATTCCTTATTTTTTATATATTTAATAAAATTTGGTACATACCTTCATTAAATGATGAGTACGGTAACTAATTTGTTCAAATAATATTTGTCACATTAATGTTTACATTTGAGATTTATAATCACATCATTCTTTATTTCTTATGTTCTTAAAACTATTATATATTAAATCTGTAATTAATGTGATTATATATAATTATCTTATCTTATATATATATAAAGAATTTATAAAATCGTTTCCAAGCTGTAAAGCAGTTCTATTAGAATAATTTGCATGGTTTATGTCTTGAATTAAAGGTATTCACATGCAAATTATGCAGAATATTTTTACCTTCAATCAAACCTACTCAAAACCTCAACCTACACTCAAAAGAAATTTCTTCCCATGTATTCCTTAGTTTGATTTTAGTTTCAGCACCAGGTTGACCGAGCCTTGCTCTTTGGTTTTAATTAACTTTTGTTATTTGTCATGGTAATCATGCAATTAAATTTACATAAGTCTCTTCATCGTTAACAGTTGTTAAAAAAAACTGCTTAAAATTAATATTCCTTTAATTTTGTTTACTGTACTTTCAGTTGTTATTTCATTACCAAAATAGCAACCCATAAGAACAATGTTAAAAACTACAATTTCAAAAGTTCAAATAAAAATACAATCAAATAAAAATATAATTGCCAATCAGACTGCATAGTTTAAATGCTGCGGAGCAGCATAGGTCCCTGTACGTAATTAATATAAATAATACAGTCAACTCCCAATTATCCAGGGGCGTGTGAACCGGGTTGCACATTAACCGGGGTCTCAAAAAGTCAATTTCAATTTCATTTACTTTTTCAGTTTAGACAAAAATGCCATAATTTATTGATCTTATATGTTAAAATTAATTTAAAAGAAATCTCTTTACTAATTAATATTGATTTATCAGTGGGAAAAAGCAATGACACACGGCAATCGATCCAGAAATTATTTGGTGGCTTGATCATAGTTGTGTGGTCAGGGAGGTACGAGTCAGAAGGATGGCATGGCGAAGCGGGTTGGATGGGGCGCAATGGCGGGGTAATGGCCTTGATTAACTGATGGAAACACATGCTCGCCCGCCGGGATGTGCTAAAAATAGAAACCAAGACAGATCCCATTTTGTTTCCAGGCTCAGTGTGAGATTTACGCTAAACAACACATTTCAAAATATGCATTATTTTGCATTTCAAGAATGTTTATAAAGTGGCATTGGCAAAGTTATATAAATTTATGAGGCCAAGCTTAAATTTAGAACAAGTACCAGGGGGACCGAGCTTAAGCTCGGTAAAATTATTACTTTCATTCTCACACAAAGCTCGTTCTTGGCTCACTCGCCAGGCCGAAGGGTGCTACGCTTTGGTATAACTTTCCTAAACTACAGGTTAAAGATGTAACACATTGGTTCATATCTACTAGTCCAGTCACTTTGTACTTTTAAAGTGCATTAAAACTGGTATCTCTGATTTTTGGCTCAGTTGTTTAGGATGTTGGCCTGATGTTAAAACCAATTTTTCGCACACGGGTGACGAACGCATCATAGGCAAAATTTGAAAAAACCTTCAAAAATTGGCACTTTTTTTACTTTTTCACAATTTTCATCATGAAGGACTGGTTTCGCGAACAAAGGTGTGGAGAGCATTTTTGTACAGCATTACATTCCCTACAATTTGAGACCAAAATCATCCTGATAGAACGTATAGTTCTTTATTTATGTAAATTCAAAGTTAGGTAAATTCTTTTGTTTTTGGTAAAAAAGCGATTTTAGCGATTTTAAGTTAAGGAATACATGCTATTACGATAGGAGCCGTGGTCCGAAATAGTCCCGGGACAGTGACAAACTTTCATGTTGAGGTCTCCAGATGCCAAAAACGCTGTGTATCTCATCTGGTTTATCTTCATATACATATATACAGTATATATATATATGAACATTTACATATTCATTTATACAGTGTGAAAAAATCCCATAATGGCTTAATAAGTTAAAACTAATTTAGTTATAGTAATTAAACTTTGTACATGTATATTAGGCATTCAAATCTACTCTTTCCGGCATTTATTGGATTTTTAACCCTCCAGGGGGACGTCCCATAGGGAGTAATAAGAAAATCTTTAATGTAAGTATATGTCAATATGTACATCAAATTAAAGGTCTCTTTAAATAGAGAACAGTGCCACAAACCCGGCATTGAAAGGATGATCGAGTCGAAAATGGTAGGCAATCAAACTTTCCATCAAAATAATATTGACTAAAACAAAAATATACAAATTTTGGCAAAACACAGCGTTTTTGGCATCTGGAGATCTCAACATGAATGTTTGTCATGGTCCCGGGACTATTTCGGACCTCGGCTCCTATCGTAACAGCATGTATTCCTTAACTTAAAATCGCTAAAATCGCTTTTTTACCAAAAACAAAAGAATTTACCTAACTTTGAATTTACATAAATAAAGAACTATACGTTCTATCAGGATGATTTTGGTCTCAAATTGTAGAGAATTTAATGTTGTACAAAAATGCTCTCCACACCTTTGTTCGCGAAACCAGTCCTTCATGATGAAAATTGTGAAAAAGTAAAAAAAGTGCCAATTTTTGAAGGTTTTTTCAAATTTTGCCTATGATGCGTTCGTCACCCGTGTGCGAAAAATTGGTTTTAACATCAGGCCAACATCCTAAACAACTGAGCCAAAAATCAGAGATACCAGATTTAATGCATCAAACACCCCTTTTGAACGACAAGGTGACTGGACTATACAGTTATCAGCTGATTTTTGTTCAATTTAAAAAAATCTCCATTAGGATTTATGGAAAATTTGAAGTGCTCTAGCGCGAAAACCGGATTTTTCCCAGCTATAGGACCAGCTCCAATAGATTTCTGGTGGCCAAAACCCCCATATTCAATCAAACAATCAAAAACCTTGGAGCGAAAAAAAACTTTGCCCGGACAAACGGAGCTTGTTTTAGAGTATAAAATAAATAAATCTTTATTTGCCATTTGACAATATTACATGTATCGGCAATGTCATTATTACAGCAACAGCCACAGTCAGAACTTAAATCTATATCCCTACTATAAGTATACAATAATGGTACATAGTGGTAAAAAATACAAATATAATACAGGCCTATACAAAATAAAAACTACAATACAAATGCACAATACAGAATGGTTCAGTTATTAAAAGTCAACATTGATTCTAAAAAATTCATTTATGTCATAAAAAGGGTTTTGCACGAGCCAGGTATAGAACTTATTTTTAAAAATCTTAGAATTATATTTACAGATGCAATTTATTAATTTGTTGTACACCCTAAGGGACATTACAGTATGACTGTTTTGTGATTTACTCAACCTACAATAATCTATTAAGACTTTGTCTCTGTTTCTAGTACTGTAAACATGTTCAGGAAGTTTTAGCAGCTGCGGGTTATTTAGCATGTATGTAATGAGCTCAAATAAATAGAGATTTATGACGGTTTGAATTTTTGTTTCAATGAAAAGTGGCCTACAATGATCTAAAGGGTTGGACTTTGTTAGAATTCGGATGGCTTTTTTTGAAGTAACAAGATTTCATGGACTCTAGAACTATTGCCCCACAGTAGCAGGCCATATCTAATTATTGATTGAAAGTATGCAAAATAGGCCGTTCTTACATGGTTGGTTTCGAGACAGTGTGTGAGACGTCTCAGGAGGTAGACAGTTCTAGATAATCTAGCTGCGATGAAATCAATATGATGCCCCCAGGTTAAGTTATTGTCTATGTGTACACCTAGGAACTTCACTGAATTGGAAATATTATTTTGATGTTGTGCTTGAGGCAGTGGTCTTAAACTGAAAAAAATTGATTGTGTTTTAGCTTCATTCAGTAGAAAACCATTATCTTTAAACCAGTTTGATGCAACAAGGAGAGATTTAAGATTGACTGGCATGTCCTTTAATTTTTACCTCTACATCTCACTACTAACTTATTGTATTTTTGATTGGACTAATTTTCACCTAAGCTTAAATGTCTACAAATTTTACTGTGTGTAGAAACCAATCAAATGATTTTTTTAATTCGTAGTGTTCCGATAAACACAATTTTTTGTGTGTTTCTACACCAGAGACATGTTTGATGGGTAACCGTGCACACCACGGTCTTGTTAGTATGTAAAATCGACAAGTTAGAAAGCATCATTAATTAATAGCCCAATGACAAATGGCAACTGGGTCTGGAATCAAACCTTTAATACCTGTACGTTTTTAGCTACCGTAAGACTGCTAATTCCGGACACTTTTTTACCTACTCTTAGGTTATATCTTCTTACCTTTGTAAATATCACCCATGAAAACATTACCATTATACATCTTGTGTATTATTTATTATATTCTTGTACCTCTTATTTCATTATGTGTCGAGGATTACCCCCCGGAGTATTGAAATGTCGGACGCACACTGAAATTACATTAAAAACTTTGTTGAGATTTAAAACCCTGTCCATAGACGGACAGGTGAGGGTTTATAAAAATAACCTCATCTGTCTGTATATGGACAATGTTTGTGTTATACATCTCCAAATGTCTTTGCAGCACTCAGAGTAAAAAAGTGGTTTCATAGAAGTGTGGTGGAAGGGGGAGGGGTGAATGAATACTCATACATTACATGTCGTCTTATAAATATCATTAAGTATTAAATTACATCAATTGTAAAAAATGCCCTGTACATCAAAGGTATTTAAACCTTAGGTAATGAAATATAGGCCTTTAGAAAAGCTAAATTTAGAAAGAGAAATTAACACACATTGTATCCATCAAATTTATTTTAAAATAACAAATGAGATCATATGGCCATTCTTAAAATAAAACTTCGGAAAGAAAATCAATTTTCCTTCTCTTACGTCTGCCATTATGGCTTTCAAAGCATTAAGTTTTTCTTTCGATATTTCGTAAAAAAAGCACAAACAGCAATCACAACTTACAAAATCACACTGACAGCTAGCTACTCTGTTTAGGTGCAAATCTTCATTTGGTGGGAGCTAGCGCCAGCTGTTTAGAGGTAGCGAGCAGCCGCGGCAGTCTAGGCCAGCCGGATCAGTGTCCAACGTTGAACTGTACTAGGCCTATGTAAAATGTAATTTTTTTACGTTGAAGTCATATAAAACTATAAGTTTAAGCCCAATTAAATTTTGGATAAAAACATACCACCGCGAAAATAATCGGCAAAAATTTATGAAAATTAGGCTACACGTCTTAGATAAGTACAAATTTTTTTGCCAAAAGTGCAAGGTTGGTCAAGCCTTTTAAAATAAAATATCAAACTCTCTCCTGCTTACTTCTAACCAAAACAGGTTTTCTTTCTTTTCTTCTCAGAGCAACCATACAAAGAACATCTGTTTAGTCCTGCAGGTTAGTTAAGAAAAAAATATTTTATGAAAAGTGTATGTAGTGTCCAAAGTTACCCTCCCCCCTCAAGTCTGAGATTCACCGGTTTCACGCTACTAACTTGTCTCAGGATTGAACCGGGAACCTTTGTATTCAAACGTGATCACTTCAAATAACCACTCAGCTACCCAGCCAGTTACAATTACTACAGGTAATCAGGAAATTTCAAATCACTAGTAATCTCTAAAAGGGGTCATTCCATTATTTTTTGTGAATTTCCAATAGGGAATAAGCCATTACTGTAGGTCTCATGGTAAGACCTAAGCTCGGGACCATGTTACTTTTTCGTTTTGAGGTGCCCAGAGACCAAAAATAATAGTCATTAAAATTTATGTTAACACTACACATATTAATTTAAATACACATATAGAGATATATATATATGTGTGTGTGTGTGTCTATATATATATATATATATATATATATATATATATATATATATATTATTGGGCCGATAGGCCTGTGCGGTGATTTAAAGACAGCAAGGTACGGTCACGGCACTAAGTCACATAGGCTAGCCAGAGGCGACCGCTCAAGTTTGTGCATGTAATGACGTCGCCCACGATCGAACTGGGGACCGCTGGCTTGTGAGGCCAGAGCTCTACCACTGAGCTACCGCTCCCGTTAGGTATTAGGTATTAAAGGTATTAAATGGTACCGGTATTAACGGTATTAGCCTAAAGGTTTGATTCCAGACCCAGTTGCCATTTGTCATTGGGCTATTAATTATAATGATGCATTCTAACTTGTCGATTTTACATACTAACAAGACCGGGGTTTGCACGGTTACCCATCAAAACATGTCTCTGGAGTAGAAACACACAAAAAATTTTGTTTATCGAAATATTACGAATTGTAAAAATCATTTGATTGGTTTCTACACACAGTAAAATTTGTAGACATTTCACACATTCGCGGCGACATGGGAGCGATCGCTCCCACGCGGAACCCTAATTCCATCCTGATGGGTGCGATTGCTCCCAAGCTGCACTGCTTTACAATGTGATTTATTTTTAAACCAGGATCTGAGCTAGAATCTGATACTTTTCACAGCACTGCTCAATAGTATAATGTATTTCGGGACAACGTGGGTTTTCAATGAGCAGTGCTGCTGCTACGGCGGGGTGACGAAATTATTACTTCTAGGATGGTGACGAAGTTCGAGCAAAAACCTCGCCGCCACGAACGTGTTAAGCTTAGATGAAGTTATATACATTGGCTATCAATTAGTCAATCAAATATACAATTAGTTAGTTGTGAGATGTAGAGTGGTTCTCCAGAAAAGCTCTTCCATGCTGTCCACCACTGCGAAATTTTAAAATTTAACAAATACTCTATACAGGGTGTTCGGAAAAACCGTTTCAGGAATTCAGGAGGTTGTTGCCCACATGAAAATAAGCAAAAAAATTCCTATAAACATATGTCCTAAAATGCTTCGTTAACCCGCTAGCCGCCATTTTGTTTTTTACACTAAATAATTTTTATTTCCGTAATGGATCATTGTATTAAGTTAATACTTGGCATGAACCTTCATCATAGCAATACCCATTTTCAAGAAAAAAGTTATTTTTTCCCAATGAGTATTTTCAAAATGGCGGCCATTTTAAACTTTTAAACTAAAATATCTCAAAACCGGTAAATTTTACAAAAAATTTACTAGATACAAAAAAGTTGACAAATTTAATTATCTATCCAATGGTACCAGGTTTGTAAGGATTTGACAACAAATAACTGAGTTATTGAGATTTTTCAATTAAAATTACCTTAATTTGCATTAATTACAATGCAAAATCAATGTTTTTATGCATAAAAAATTCAATAACTCCGTTATTTGTTGTCATATCCTTACAAACTTGGTACCATTGGTTAGATAATTAAATTCGTCAACTTTTTTGTGTTAAGTAAAATTTTTATAAAATTTACCGGTTTTGAGATATTCTAGTTTAAAATTTTAAAATGGCCGCCATTTTGAAAATACACTATGGAAAAAAATAAATTTTTTCTTGAAAATGGGTATTGCTATGATAAAGATGCATGCCAAATATTAATTTAATACAATGATCCATTACGGAAATAAAAATTATTTAGTGTAAAACACAAAATGGCGGCTAGCGGGTTAACGAAGCATTTTAGGACATATGTTTATAGGAACTTTTTTGCTTATTTTGATGTGGGCAATAACCTCCTGAATTCCTGAAACGTTTTTTTCTGAACACCCTGTATAACCTTATATTTTATAATTGTATATTTTATTGTGTCATAACCCAGCTTAAACTAGGCCTACTGGACATACCTATTCCCATTGATGTTTTCTATGACTGCAGGAACATTCAAATTAATTGTGAAGTCACAGATCATATAAATAGGAGTCTTGAGAAGCACAATGATCCAGTGAAAAGTTTTTTGAGCTGTTTCAAGTACGCTATAAAAAGTATAAACTAAGTTAGAGCTAAACAGAAAACTACTGTAACCTAACCTGGCTAAAATAGGCCTAGGTAAAAATTTACTAACCTCAAATACTTTGACAAGAACATTTACATATGCTTTCCTGATGCCAAATGACTTGGTAACCGCTGCACACACTAGAATTGCACAAAGAAATGCAAATAAAGGAGTTAAAAACACAGAAAATACTACAGCACCGAGCGTCGCTAGAGACGCCATAATATTTGGGTCCTCCACTCCACCCCTAACTGAAATTTAATGGGGTTTGTAGGAGGGTG